>CM023095.1:15767048-16127447 GCA_013103745.1 Gardenia jasminoides | reverse complement strand
TTCGTTCAGTTACGGTATTACTAGTGTTTTTGGTAGGAATGCAGTTCAATGCTTCAGAAATAAGTTTCTTATCAAGATGAATGATCTAGAGAGTTTATAGTGCCTTGTCAATTTGAAAATATTCTAGTTGATAAATGTTTGTGTGACCTTGGATCTAAATTAATTTGATGCCTTTATCATGTTTTTTAGGAAATTAAATTTTGCTACCTGTAAGCCTACTCAAGTAATTCTACAATTGGCTGATCATTCAATTTGATATCCACGACATTGTGAGGCGATTTATTGGTAAAAGTTGATAAATTTGTTTTCCTACTGATTTTCTTATTCTTGATATGAAAGAAGGTATTTCGTGCCAATTATCTAGGTAGAGGATTTGTAACTACAAGGAGAATATTGACTGAGGAAGGGAAATTTAACTTTAAGAGTTGGTAAGAAAAAAAAATTTAATGTGTTTATATCAAAAAAATATCCTTCTTATGGAGTCTTGTGTAGCTCTTGTTGCTAAAGACGACACACTTGGTGAGAAATATGTGATAGCGGGATTTGGAGTTAAGGTCTGGCACAAAATTAGAGCCATCGTTGCTTTTATCCTCCACAATATCATTTCGCATCATTGATATTTCCATGTCCTTGTAATCATCCTCAGCAGCGTTCCTTGAGTTAAGGTTTGCAATTTGTCATAAAATCCGGTGATAATGTCTTGGTACAAATCGCTTCCTCATTAGGTGCTTTCAAGGCATGCTGGCAACATTTGGCTCAACACTTCTTCTGCTGACTCGGGATCACTTGATCCCACCAAATATCGTAGTCGATGATTTCAACTATAGCCAGTTCACCTTTTGTTCTTCAATGTGTTATTGCAATCAAAACCAACTCAATGTGCTGCTTCCATTCCAAGTAGGCATCGGATCTGATTTCCCTTGAAAATTGGAATTTTCATCTTGATCCCTTTAATCGCATCTCAACGGTTTGGTGTTGCGTTTAGGCCTTCTTGTTCATTGTTCAAATTCTTCCCTTAAGTTGGGGTCGTTGGATTCAACTAGGGGAGATTTGCCTCGACTCTTCTTGGAGGAACTTTTTGAGGTCTCAAGTAGGTCTATCCGCTCAAGTATGGCCTCTAGTTTTGGTCCATCGTAGGCCCAACTCTCCTTTCAATGCATTGGTTAACATTTTCATGTCAAAAGTTGGAGGTATGTACACTTTGAGACATTGTCAATACCAAAAGGGTTAGCAATAAAGAAAAATAATCCCTCCTCCTCCTTTACATGTTTCCCTCACTCTCATGTATCACTCAAGCATTTAAAACTCTACTAAAAATCTTACCAGTAACTTCTAGAATCGTTGAGATCCTTGCTTGAAGAAATCAGAAATTTCTCAAGTGATTCATGACTTCTCTCAATAATGCACAAGGAAGTGTTGTTTCAATTTCAATTCACTTGGAGCTGAAGATAGACACGTATTTGGACTGCATTTGTGACACAAATAAGCTGAAGTTGATGGGAGACAAATGCAGAATTTAAGGACACAACACAATACCTAAGAGTTCTATGACACACCTAATGGAACTTAAGAATCAGGTAGTGTATAGAAAGCTGACTTAATGACTACATAGCACAAGACTTAGACTGGAAAAATGATAAAATATAGGCTAATTTAAGGATGCAAGAAAGCTGGAAAGATGGCTGAAAATTTTGATATTCAATTCGAATAACCAACTGGATTAGGTTTCAAGGTTGGCTAGAGACCCTAGTGACAAGGAAAAGTTAAGACTGTTTTGAACTTGTTTTGGGGCTGGTTTTAAAGTCAAAATCGAACAAAATTCTCATGTAAATGTGCTGGGAGTTTCAGGTTGAAATATATGTGAAGAATGATGGAAAATTCCAACTACCAATCGGTTTTCTTGTTTCAGGTAAGTTGATTCAAATTAGGAAACAAGAGATGAATAGGATGCTGTAATTCCAGGCTATGTTAGGTGTATATGGACAAATTTTTTGCAGGTTTAAGGCAGTTAGATCCCTTCCCAAATAGTTAAAACTTTTCCTAATTCATTTTAAGAAATCTGATTTTCTGGTTTTGGAAACAAAGATCAAAGCACAAATTCCAAGCTTGAAAGGGTTGTGTTTTGGAAAAAATCATCGTGCTTGTTGCTTTGATTATGGAAGATTAAGAATGCAGTTACACATCGGATCACACTCAAAAATCAAGAATTTGAGATTAGTGATCAAGAATTCAACAATATTCAAGTATCGTTCAAAATTTTCAAGAAACCCTAGATTTTTCCTTTCAAGATTTCCAGATTTTGAAGGCTTTCCAGACTGCTTTGTTTCATCCAAGAACTTCAAAGAGATATCAACCAATTACAAGGCTCAACCAAATTCCAGATTTGAGACAACAAGAACTTCGAGATCTGTGACTGGACAAGAACAATAAGATGTGGACTCAGGAAGCAAACCAGATTTGGGCAGCGACCAATCAACACAAGACAAGCTGGAAACTTTTTCAACAAGATGACAGAAACAAGACACAACAAGAAATGTTTTCTCGAGCAAGAACAACAAAACAAGGAAAATAGATTGGAAACAAAAGACAGCAACTATGGCACAAATTAACTTGAACAGATTTGATGACATAAGAACAAATTTTGCACAAGAATGACAACACAAGGGAACACCCTCGACAAAATTTTTTTTGACAAAATTATGAAGACAAAAAAAAGGGATATACTTGATACCATCAACTAGCTCGATGACCAAGTTGATCTGAACCCTGCAGGGGTTGAATTCATATCCCACACAGATTCGGGATCTGAGCGAAACTCAAGTTGAGGTACATAAAATCCTTGACCCTTCTAATCCACGAAACTACAGTCAGGAGATGATTCTTGACCCACAATTGAATAGATTAGTGAACCATGGATTGTAGGTAGATGGCGCCACACCAGAGTGTGTTTCTTGGTTGATAAGCCAATTAAACACTCAATAATCACTCAAGTATTCAAGTAAGATCTCTCAGGGCGGAAGTTGCACAAACCTCTCAGAGAATTGCTAGAAATTTTGTGAATATTAATGATAAAAGGTTTGAAGCCTTTTTTTGGGGCTATTTATAGCCTTTACAAGACTTAGAAAACTAATGCTATTTGGAAGCACTTAGAGACTCAATACCTGGTTGAACTACGACTCAACTTTCTACTTTAATGGACAACATGTCCAGCCATTTATTCATTAAAATTAACACAAACTAATGCTTAATTAACACAATAAATGACTAATTAAAGCTGGAAATTAATCAAAGAAAATGACTGAAAATGTTTGAACCACAGAAAACCATAACTAGGGTTTTGGTTTCCAACTCTTTGATAACTTGAATCAACATATAAAACATAGTCCCTTGCATATAAAGCAACAAGTTGAAAACACAGCAGCATAATGGAGAAATAGGAAAATGTTTAAGAAATTTGCTTCATGGTTCAAGCATTGAATTATAATATTGATTATTGGTGCCTAAATCACGATCATGATGTTAATCCAAAAATGTGAGCTTGTTACCTGTGATATGTGCATATTTTATGGGATCCCTTTTTCTTTAGATCTCTTCTCAGGATGACAGGATAGCTACTGGGTGGAGACCGGGTTTGAAACTTATTGAAAAGGTCAGACAGCATTTGGTTCAGACCTGCCATGCCTTCTGTTTTCAAATTCTTCATTTGAATCGATCATTGGTCAATTCGCGTTTTCTAATGTCAGAGAAAAAAGAAAACAAACATCGATAACATACTCAGGTTACTCACATAACTCATTTCATACCATGCATGGATAATTCCATAAGGCGGAATCGCAAGGCCATATAACAAAAAAGCGGTGACACCAAAAAAAATTAGAGCAAAGCAAAGCAATATTTAGATTCTAGAAGCAAGGAATAGATGTTTAAGCATTGTATATAAAAAAAAAAAACTAAAACTCAATTACAATTGGCCTCAAACAATATTAGCCCTTGACCTATCCGACCATTTACTAATTTTGAATTTAACCCATGTCAACCTAAATAACCATTTCCATTGTATGAAACAAAAGAAAATGGGAATGTAAACCCAGGTTATAGGAGGTTGAGTACTTCAATTACAACATGAGTTTAAGCACCTAAGATTTAAAATTACAAGGCACAAAATTCAATCTCAAAGCAACTACCGATGTGTGCAAAAGAAAGGCAACTCATAAAGGTATCAGTGCTAATATATATATATATATATACTAGGTTTGTTTGCGATGCTTCGCATGTCAGGTTGCTTTCAGTTTAGGTTTGTTCTCGTCTTGTGTATTTCAAGGGTTGAGTTTTTTTTTTTTTTACATGTAAGGGGAAGAGGTAGTTTGTTGCGGTTTAGTTTGGATATGGTGTTGCAAGTAACATGTTTGTGGCGTCATGTGTATTGTATGTGTCGAGGTATGATAAAAACAAAAATAAAACCAAACATCTCAAAAAAATTCATACCTTAAGCGCAACCAACATAAAACATGCATTATGGGACTCATACGGGTCATCAACAAATACATCGGCGATACCTCCACAGGACAAGTCATTATACGAGACCAAGCTCTTTTCAATCACAACAACCACGAGTGAACCATCCAGATATATCATCATTCAACTCATTAATAGATGCATAATTCAACTCCATACCTAAAGAAGAACTTAAAAACACCAAGCGCATTTCAACACAAGCAACCAACACTACTACATCTGACAACATATACTACCCTCCTACAACTTTAAAAATTAATCAATTACAATTAGGAATCTCATTATGAAGTGGAACAGAGTGGTACATAAAGCCGATGAGCCAACATTGTTAGAGCATGTGTCCAAAGTAAGATCGACATTAATACGCAGGATATGGGACCAAGAGGGTGAATGAGTGTGTTTGCAACAATATTACAATTATGTTACGGTGGTTGAAGTAGAAGGAGCAGTTTCTGGGTGGCCTACTTGTTCCACGGCCTGGTGGATTTGTCTCTAATAGTTGCACTATCAGGAGAGGCACGACATCGGTAGCTCTGGATAGGATCAAGCTGGGTTGAAACCTACAGTGGTACTGTGGGGAGGGATCGACTGGTTGAGTTGACAAAGATGAGCAAGTGACCATGGAGGCGGAAAAGTAGCATTACTTTGTTGGGTAGGTTTCTTAGTGGGAGGGAGTGTAAGTGCACATCAGCGGTGTTGTATAGATAGAGCAATGTTGGTCCAAACAAATTCGCGGATGTGCGCAGTAGTACATCCTATGAGGATGGACATGCACCAAGGAAAGGAGAGAACTGCCACTTTGGCAGCTCGTTCTGAGAAGAAGCAGGAAGATCAAAATCATAAGCCCGAGGAAGCGGAATACTTGTTGGGGCTTTTGCCATGCATGTCCAAAGCATGAGTTCATTCTAGAAGGGACCTCCATGGGAGTAGAACGGTGTCACGAGGAATACCAAAAGCTTTCTTGGATTCACGAGAGAGGAATTCATCTCGACTGCTTGGCATTGAACATGAAATGCACTCAAAGCCAACTGGCCTGTACTAGAACTTTACTTGTCAGTGGGTTCAATTCTCCTACCTACGGACATTGCTTACGTCGGTCTCATTTCTTCGAGCATAAACTTCTTCAAGGAGATGCTGCATTGCTGACGTCCCATATTTCATTAATGGTCTACTCTAAGAAGGCACTTAATGTACTAATACAATTGTAATAAGCATCAAAAGAATCTCTCCGATAATAGTTATGTATCAAACCAATTCCATAAAAAAAAAAAAAAAGAGATCTCAAACTAACAGAATCAAATAAAATCTGATTATGTAAATAACCCTCATACATAAGAGTGCAACCATTGATGTTCCAATGGAAAAAACAAAGAGTAAACAATAAGCAACCAATAGAAAAATACTAAGAAATGGAAACCAGAATAAAACAAACAGGGAAAAAAAAACAGAGATACCAAAAGATACAAAAAAGCAGGACATGAGAGGATTGCTAAAGTAAAACAGGGGCTGTCACATGAACAAAAGTAGAACAAATCACGTTAAAAAACCAGCTACATTGGAATAAAGAACCTCTCTTTACCTGTCGATAGCAGTTTCAAGCATCATGACTAACCTCAGTTCCCTCCATAGTTAGTGTGGAGTTTGGGCAGCTTCATAAAGACTGCTGACTCTCGATGGAGAAGCTGAGAAAGAGGCGTGAAATCAAGTCAAATACAAACGATGGGAATGGAAAGAAAGATTATTTGCATAGTTGAAACAAAGGAAGACAGAACACATCAACAAAGGAGAATTAGTGAATAGGCGGAGAAGGTAAAGAATACAAAGAAAGCACACCCACACCTATTAGGAGGTGGAACCAAATGCAAAAGCCATAGCAGTTCCACACAAAAGCAATGGGAGAACAAATGGGTAGCTAGACAATACAATAAGAATATGGAAGCAACCGAGGTAAACAAAACAATATACATACAACCTAATAAAGAAAGCAATGAGAAAACATTGGGAGAATTTAGCTCAGGAAAACAAAACACCTGCAAGGGAAAAAAAATTAGAACAAACCAAGGAACAAAGCGCACAACAGGAACAAGCGGACAACATACCTGGGATAATAGCACAACCGAACAGAAAGAAAGATTAAGAAATCGATGGGAGTCGAGACGAAAGGAACAAACCAGGAGGAAAATACAATGACTAAAGCAGGAACAATAATGCGATTAAGAAAGCTGAAACTAAAGATGGTAAAAGTAAAAGAATGGCCACACCCTTGAGAAGCAAGATAACATACCAGGTGGTCTGGTGTCTGCAATATAACCTCTATACAAACCCACATCTACTGCCACCTGAGCTGAACATAATCACATCAATCATCCAACAACAGCTCAACATACAAAATGCGGCACCACCCACCAGCGAAATCAAAACATAAGCGGACCAATCCGCGAGCAGATAAGCGGTCAAATTCTACGCCACTCAATTTCAGCTAAATCACCAAATTACAGGCCAATTGAGGCTGGGATAAAACCCAATCGATAGTCGGCTTTTCTTGGTGGGATATATATATATATATATATATAGACACACACATACACTAATGTTTTGGACCAAATTCCACAAAACAAAAGCGACATCTTTACACTCTCGATTAAATGTATTCAAGGGTGACCTTGTCTTCTAATTTATTTTTTTTCTTGGCTTTTTTAATATAAAGCAAGACAAATCATACTTTAGTGAGAAAGGAAGGTCTAAAATGACAAAAATAAAGTATTAGGATACATGCACCCTGTCATTCCACTTGAAATAAACAACAATTGAAATTTCTATATAAGGTAAAAAACTATGAGACACACTTTGAACTCCAAAATTAGCCAATAGTAAAGTATATATAAACTTTAAATGTATAATAATGAGAAAGAAAATGTCAAGTTCAGGACTATATAAAACTAGTGGGGAAAAAGTGAGAAATTCCATCACATAGCATATAAAACATCATTTCAGTTTGAATACTTCCCTAATACATGAATTTCATAGTCAAGGGAAGGGAAAGCGACTATGTGAGATTGCGGGGTAATCAAATATACCAAAAGAAAGATAGAAGACCACTATAGTCTAGTAAACTGCCGGAAGAAACCCTTCATTATAAACTTTCGTAAAGCGTAATGAATAACTTTCTTTTGAAATTTTTTTGTAATTATTTCATACATTGTCGATCCATAAGAATATAAAACTTTATTTGATGCATAAAATGTGATGCTGAAACAAAACACCCTCTACTATACCAGTTTTTTTGTGACGACTAAAAAACACCTTCATGGCAAATCACATCTGAATCACAATTGGATTAGCATAAGGGAAATACTCTGAAGCACCATAATCTGGAATTCCCAAAACAAAGAACAGAAGAACAGTTCAACAAGCTCCAAACTGCTCTTCATAAAAATTCCACCAAACAACATATTCATTGCAACTCTCCATTCAATAATGATGCAAATCAACAAACATTCCCGATAACAAAAATAAACCTAAACATAGTCCATACAGGATTGCTAACTTTATCCATGAAAACAATTTTATCTTCAACTAAATTTTCATGAATGTTCAGAATTTTACATATTATCCAGGCAAAGTACCTTAAATTTCTACTTTAAGTAAAACAACACCTGTAATCCTTCCCAATTCATATTTAAGGTAAAATAAAGCAATAACTATTCTAGAACTATCACAAATCAGGGGAAAACATGGAAAAAATAACAAATTAATTTTCTAAAATTAGAAAGGACGGAGATTATAAGATATATAAAAAAATTAAAACAAGAAGACATTAACTCCTTGATGTACTTACCAATGAGGATAGAGGTTGGAAGCCGAGAATTTAAATAAGTGCATTACAGTAAAACCTCAAAAAGGTAGAAATATTCAATAACAATAGATAAAATCTGGATGAAAAAAGAAAAAAAAAAATATGTGTAGGAGGAGAGCAAAACAATGACCATCATCCTGGTCATTGTCCTTGGTCGTTGATAGTTTCTATTTTTGAGAGAGGGAAAAAAATAGGGAGGTATGGAGGTTGAATTGATGGTAATTTTTTTATGAGAGAAAAATATGAGAATATGTGAATAGTAAGGAGGAAGGAAGGTGAATTACAATAGCGCTCTCAAGCCTCTAAAAGCATCATTTGTTATAAAACTAATACTAATATGGTGGGTAGGTTCATATTTGTTTGTTTATATAGTAGGCACTAGGATGGTATAATCAAGGAAACTAAAGAACTTAATAGAAGAAAAATAGAAAAAAAACTAAACTTTCATTGATTCAAATAAACTTACATTCTATATTTCAAAGAGGCCCCTATTTATAGAAATCTGAGGAGTTGAAAGTACATCATTAATAGTAAACTATTTTGTGCATTAATTTCTCCTCAGATCGCATTATTTGAGATCCTTAAGCGATGCATTCCAATATTTTTCATCAACTTTTCAAATGTTGCGTGGCAATTCCTTGGTAAATATATCGCCAAATTATTATCGATCGGGACTTATTGCACATGAATTTCAACATTTTTTTTGTAAATCATGGTAAAGAAGAATTTTGGTGAAATATGTTTTGTTCTATCTCTTTTAATACCTCCTCTCTCAATTGAGTATACAAGTTATCTTTATACAATATAATTGGAATTTTTCATTTTCATATGATAACTCACAATTTTTTTGGATATAATGGGCCATTGATTTTAACTAAATATATTCTTGACTACTTTTGTGAATTACTAACACTTGGTATGATTTGAAAAAGTGGCGGTTATTGATCTCCACAAAATGGCTATACCACCACATGCAAATATATGACAATTTGAGATCTCGTTTTCGTGGATGAGATAGATACAACATCGGTATAACCAAATAGATTTATTGAAATAAAATAGGCCAAAATCAATTGTTCTTTGGAGATAGTGAAAAATGTGTTAATATCATTTCAATGTCATCTTGGTAGGGAAGAGCTAATTCTAAGCTAATAGATTCACACAAATGATATATCTTATTTTGTACAATTAGCAAGATACATTAGTATACCAATAAATACTGAAATATGGTACTTTCGGGCCAATTATTTTTCATCTTCCTCTCTTTGGTCTAAAGGATCTTTAACTGAATCAAGTGATCGAACGACCATTGGAATACTTAATAGATGTGATTTATCTATATAGAATTGCTTTAATACCTTCTAGGCATAATCAGTTTGATGATGATGAACAAAATTTCATTTTCAAATGTTCAACTTGTAAATCAATGCAAAATTTGATCTTAAAATCATTGATCTCAAATTCTTGTTTCAAATATTCGACTTTCTTTGAGCTCTTCAAGATTTCCAATCAAATTAAGATCATCAACATATCTTTGCAATGATTACAAAATTGGACCCATTTTTCTTTATGAATATTTACTTTCACGTTCCAGTTCAGTATTGCTTCCTTAACTAAACACTCACTAAGTCGATTATACCACATACATCTAGATTACTTGAGTCCGTGCACAAAAAACCTTTGCAATTTGATGGAATAAGTTTCTCTAAAATTTGATTTACACCAGGGCATGCTAAATCTTTAAGTTTCCATGTAGATATCATTATCTAATGTTCTATACAAATAGCGATTGATCCGACCATTAAATGCATATGGCTTTTCATGCCTTTGTCAAAACTCACAAAATATCGAATGTAATTCCATCTATTAATAGAAATATGTTTCATCATAATCAACTTCAATTCTTTGTGAAAAACTTTCAGCTACAAGTCTTGTTTTATATCTTGCAATTTTATTTTTCTCATTCTTTTTTCTTACAAATACCCATTTATAACCAACTGATTTAACACCTTTAGGTGTTCAGACTACAAGTCCAAATACTTTTCTTTTAACCAACGAGTTCAATTCAGATTGGCTCATATCTTTTCAGTTTGGCCAATCATTTATTCGCCGACATTCATCAAGCAATTTAGGTTCATGATTCCTGTCTTCTTCTATACTATATGTAAAAACACTATTAATAATTACTTCTTTTCGGATCCAACTTTTTTCGTAGTGACAAAATTTGTTGAATTTTCAATAATTTCATGCTCTTTGGGAAAGCTCTTGGGAATGGGCTCTGGGGCGATCTCTTCTAGAGATTGATTTTTGTCACTATTAATATTTTGAGATTCTAGACCAATTCTTAAGTACTCAATTTTATTATCATCATTTAATCCTCTTTCTTTTGAGAATTTTTATCTTTGGAATCAGGGTATACCACGATTGAGCATGTTTTAGACTTATTGGTACTTGTTTTTTTGTCTTTCTGAAATATCAATTTTAATCGGTGTATTTTTTTCTGGAATATGTGATTTTGTTTACTCTTAAGGTCATTGATGCATCCGATTAAGTGATTTGTAATTTTCTGCAAATGAATAATTCTTTGAATTTCAAATTTACATTGTTTGTAGGAGGATCAAGAAATTTAATAATATTTTCAAGTGATTTTCTTTCTCGGTTGATCCTTTTCTCTCTCCCTAATGTCGGGAAATATGATTTATCAAAATGACAATCACCAAATCTTATAGTAAATAAATCACATTAATGGTTCAAGATATTTAATTATAAAAGGTGATTCATACCCAACATGATTCCAATCATCTTTAGAGACCTATTTTAGTACATTGTGGCGGTATAATTGGAACATAAACCGCACACCCAAAATTCTTAAATGAGGATATTGAACTCATTGGCCAATACCTAGAGGGAAAATAAGCATGAAAGCTTGTACCTGTGATTTCACAAGTGTTGCTACATGTAGATGGCATGTCCTCAAGTAGATAAAGGGGTTTGACCTCATTAATAATGATTTAGAAATTAATTACAGTCACTTAATAAATGATTTAGTTAGATAATTTTTTGTATAAACATGGTTACGGGATGTTCACAGTTATTTCCATGGACATACCATAATCATCAAATGTATGTGATGAATATTCAATAGCATTAGGTAGACAAATTTTTTCTTAATTGGATAATCGGGGAATTGTACATAATTTTATTAGTTGAGCAAGCAATCTCATAAAAAACACTAGCTTATGGAGTGACAATAAACATACATGTGACCATCGGTTGATAAATCAATTAGCACCACATATCTAAATGATCCACATGATGGAACTACGGGCACACATATATCACCACAGAAATCATTCTAAATAGCATGAGATTCAGTTTCTACCTTAGTAGGAGATGGTCTAACAATTAATTTTTCTTGAGAAGCAGTAACACATGAGAATTCATTTAAATTGAACACCTTTTGACCTTTCAATAAATGGCCATGTGAGTTCTCAACTATTCACCTTATCATTATGCAACCGAACATCAAAATGTACCAAATCCTAAAATCATTGGGATTAGAAGACTTTTGATCTTCCAAATAATTAATTTCAATTGCACTTATTTTCATATAATGCGAACCATAAGAAGAGAGGCAACTTTTCTAATGCGCATTTAGGTGTCGAAATGGTATTTGTAATTAATAAGTATTCACCATTTGTCTCATTCATGCGTCTCGATGCCAGTATCCATTTCAACGGGATATCTTTAAAACTTAGCAAATTTCTTCAAGACTTAGTAGAGGTAATGAATTATCAATAACAATTTAGTTCCTGCGGAAGAATATAATAGCTTTTCTAGAACCTTCAATCAATTTAGTACTACCACTTATAGTAGTAACATTTCTCCCATATTGAGATGGAAAAGTAACTTTTATGTTTAAGTATGGTATGTGTGGTTGCACTATAAATGAAACAATATTTATCATCACCATTACTTAATCCCAAAATTTGGCATTCATTTCTTCTTGAGGAAGAAATGATAAGAAAAAATACAAATAAATCACACAAATTACATAACTCAAAAGAAATTACATAAGTGTGAAATAACAAAGGAACAAAATGCTAAGTAAATTGGGCATTGAACATTCAATCATTTTGCACCCTCAAGGTGTTCAAGAAATCGTTGTAGACACCAAATTTTGACTATTTCTTTTGTTTTCCTATGTTTTATCGTTAATGTTTAGTTATTTATTTTTTGAATTTTCTAACACACTTCTCATTTTGTAGGTTTTCTTAAATAAATAAGGAGAAAAGTCAAAAGGACCGATTCTGTGGATGAGTCCATATAGTCAGCAATGGCTGTCAATGAAAAAATAGCCGGATTTTTCGAACTTGGATCACCCTTTTCAGTATATTCAGATGCTTGCGATAAGAAACCTATTTAACATTTCCCCAACTCACTAACCCCAACAACTCTAACGCGTTCAGATTAGCTCACCTCATCCCAGAACATCAAAACCCTAGTTCTAGGTTTGGGTGGCTATAAATAGCCTAGATTGGGTTTAGAAAAGGGTTGGAATCAGAGAGAAAGGAGGCAAGTGGGAGAGCTTTGAGAGAGAAAAGCGGAGAAAAGAATTAGAGAAAAAAAAAGAAGAGAAAAAGAAAAGCTAGGGTTTCACCTTGACTTATTCTTGGAATTCGGCCTCTTCCTTCGTTTTTTATTCAAAGCTTCGATTCGGGTAGCATACTTATACACTATTCTTGTTTTTTGATGGTAAAATTATCGAGATTTGGACCCTTTGGTGGAACAAGGTCTTGAGTAGTTTTTCTTTTATTTTGGGATATTTGATGATGATTATCGGTACATTATATGAGCATGTTGTGCTTATAAAGCCTTGGTAAGGCTAGTAGACTTGTTTTCGCTTAAATTAGGCGTTTGATGCTTGTGATGATCTTGTTGTGATTCACGAAAAATTTCTGGAAAAAATGTTCTTCACGTTTGAAGATGTGAAAGCGGACTACTAGCGGATGACTTAGCTAACCGTCCGTTTCCCGCTGAATGTTTGAAGATGTGAAGAAACGTGGACCACTTGCGTGGGTTACTTCGCGTAGCGCTCAGCGTTTGTTTGAATGTTTGAAGATATGAAGCGGTAGTTGTGTGAGCGATCAGCGTAACTACCGCGTTCTAACGTGGTTCTTTTCCTTACCTTGTTGTCCATTTGATGATGATAATGCTTATGATTTGATCTTTGTGGGTTTAGCTTGTTTTGACATGATCGAATAATGATGTTTGATGCTTTGAATGGATCCCCACCTCCCGAATATTTCGTTTGTGTTGTTGTCGAAAAGGAAGCAATCTTCCGATATTTTGAAGATGGGAAGAAAGCAGCGGCTGGATTCTGGCGGCTTGGTCCTGTTTCGGTCCAGCGTTCCCCTCGAACTCTGATTTTTGCTTTATGGCGTGGATCATTGTTGCGGCTCACATCCTTTTCTATTCAGCAGTAACCTCTGTTTTTGTATTACGTTGATATTTCACGCTCTTTTGTTCAGTCTTACTCTATTTCCTAGTATTACCACATTGGCTTTGCAGAATGTTTAGATACCCTTTCTTTGTATTTTTGATTGATTTTCCTTTAAATTGGTACCTTGATCCCTTT
Organism: Gardenia jasminoides; assembly: GCA_013103745.1. Taxonomy (NCBI): domain Eukaryota; kingdom Viridiplantae; phylum Streptophyta; class Magnoliopsida; order Gentianales; family Rubiaceae; genus Gardenia; species Gardenia jasminoides. The sequence goes on along the minus strand of CM023095.1, from coordinate 16,113,438 downwards.
TGTTGATGTTGGGTCTTAGATAATCATTCCCTCATCTAAGGATTCAATTAAGGCCTCACATCAAGGGATGGTAACTTCTTTCCCATTATGTGCTCATTATGTGTTTTTTGCATGATTTTGCATGTTTTAATTAAGTTTTCCTTTGCTTTTATTCATATCTAGTTTTTATTTGTGTTTATTCAATTTTGAGGTAAATCATTTGGAGGCCTTGGATGCCAAGTTGTAATAGATAGGTTTAATTTGGCAAAAGTGTATTTATTCTAGAAGATGTAATAGTTAGATTATTATTTGAATTTCTTCCCTTAGAATGTATTCAGGTTTTCCCAATGTAATAATTAGCTTTTATATGCTTATTTTGCATGCTTGCATGATTATGTGTTTATTTGCTTTCCTAGGGCCTTGCATCTAGACATTATGCCTATGTGTTACGTGTTTATGTGTTTTATGTGTTTACTAGCTTTATTATCATGTCTACATGATTATTGTGTAATATATTGGCGTCACCCACATAGTCCAAGCTAGTTGTGGCCTTCCTTTTCGATTTTCACTAATCTAATGTTGGTGAGAACCTTTTGGCAGAGGGCTAGTCAATGCTAGACCCTTAGCATTTCATGCATTAGATTTGACAAATTTCACACTTTTCACTTTTAGAGTTTCTTTCCATTTTGCATGTCTATTACCCCATCCAGGTATGTGAAACATCTCATTTAGTTTTCTTTTTATTAGATTACTGCATTTAAGGCATTAACCTTTGAATTAGGAGAAAGCGGAGTATGGCTTCCTAGCCTTATGCGCTTTATTTCCTTCTATGAAAGGAAAAAATTCAAGTCTGCAATTTAGTCCCAGCACCCATTATATTTGCATTATTCCTCTTTGGGACATACATGTGCATTATTTTAAAACTATCAAAACCATTATTTAAAATCAACTTTCTTTTCATGTTTTAACAATTCAAAGTTAAAATACCTTTCTTAAAATTGTATCTTTTGGAAATTCAAGTTCTTTTTTTGCATTTAGAATTGATTTTCAAAGATCAATTTCTTTTCTCTTGATACTTTATAAAGATTGCATTTTGAAAACCCTACTTTCCGTTTATTAGTCATCATTTGCATTTTTTACATTGACCTCTCGAGGGATCAAAATGGATGACACAACTAAATGTGATCAATTCCAATCACACCTCAAGGAGACATTTTGCCCTCTCGATTCAACATTAGGTTTAGGTTTTGCATCCATATAGACAACATCAAATGTGATAAATTTTAAAGTTAGAAATTGGGAAATTTCAACTAAATCTTGCAACTAGCTTTGGCTAGGTTAGAAGGGTGCCTTAGAGGCGAGTTACATCAATCTTTGCCTTCCCTTTTTCAGCCAGTGACCCCAGACCTTTTCTCTAGTTTTCAAGAGACACAGGTCGTCTAAAGGGTTTTCTTTGTTTATTTTCATTAATTAAAATCTTTTGGGTGACTTGGTACACCTAAACTCCATACCAAGTGGCGACTCAAACTTTTTCTAAAACCCTTTTTTAGACTTTTGTTTTGGGTCCAAACCGTGCGCATTTTATAGTCCATGACCTTTCCTTTCCTTTTCAAAATCAAATCTTTCAAGTCTTTTCCATTCATTATCAAAAAAATGGGGCGTGACGACTTAGCGACTCCAACGGGGATTTTCTAAGAGGGTCGAGCACTTGATTTAGTTGATTATTTCTTTTTTCTAACTTTCTTATATATCACATTTGGATGTTTTAGGTTGCATTCTTTTTTCTTTTCTTTTTAGGGTTTTCCGTTGCAAATCCACTCCTTCACATCATTACATGATGAATGAATTATTGTTTATTTATTTACTTGTACGCTGCTTACATTGGGGGTGGATATGCATCAACAGAATCGAAAATGCTTGATGTTTGAATCCCTCTCTCTCAAGGGAATCACTTTCATACGTGCATATGTATTTTACTTTGACCCTATTTTTTTACTTTTAGTGGCTTGTCGCCACTCTTCCCTATTGGGATTAGGATCGATCCACTTGGACATGTGGCCATGGCGATGCAGTGCAATGTCTAGGGGATCACTCAGACACCGACTTGGGGCATTTGGATTGATGACCTTTGCCTTTTTGTGCGAAGGTTTGGGGAGCTTGTAACCTTTATCGAGTCTAGATGCATTAGTGAGCCCAACCTCATGCATCCATGTTAGAATTACCTGGGAGAGTCTACCTTACCCTGTGGGATCACTAGACCGAGGAGGAGGATTCCACCCTCTTTATTTTTGTGCAATTTGTTGCTCCAGCGTGTTATGTGATATCTGTTGATTAAACTAACCTTTTGTTGTCTTCCCTTTTCTTGCATTTCACAAACTCTAGAGATAAGAGTTTTGGCACTCTTTAAGACAAACCATCCTTCTAGATAGGCTATTGCCGTTTAATTTATTGCATTTAAGTTGTAATGGCATATCACTTTTAGGCTTACCAGTTCGGATGGGGCTCCTATAAGCCATGTTTCATTTTGCACCTTTACTTGCTTTAATAAAATGGCATCATGCATAAACCATAGAGGAATGCAGCATAGGGAATCCGTGTTAGAATAAAACTACCCTTGTGTCTGGATATATAATCCAATGAGATTTGCATGTTTATGTTTTGTTAACATCAAAGGGGTGGCCAAGGTAAGGTAGGGTCGATCCCTTCTATGATGGCACCAAAGATATGGGTGACCTTAGGTATGCTAGAATATAAGCCTAATAATCACTTTTTGGCCATTTTATCAAAATTGGTAAAATCCCATGCATAAGGACACTAAATCAAAAAGTCACAAAATAATTTCTCATTGTTGAGATAATGATTTTATTAAGGCCAAATCTTGATTTTAGAGGGCTTATGGGCTAGTGTGTTGTAAATAACATGGAGATGTGGAGTTACAAAGTAAACAATAAACCCAGTCGACTTTTGAGTAAACCATCAATCTCGTCCAATCTATTTGAGCTAGATCCATATTGCCCTCAAGAATAATCCTTTTCATGCTAAATCAACCTTTTTAACCTCTCTTTACATATCAATTAAAGTAATGAATCCATTCAACCTTCGTCCTCATAATGTGCCCAAACAGTGCATATTCTTTTGGTCAATCCTTCAGTTTGTTTTTACTTACCAATCGCATATCAACGGAGTGATCGGACCCATCAGGTATTGTATGGTGCATACACCAGAGGATTGCATTTTTCATACTAGGCCTACCCTTGGCATAAAAGGGCCCCCCTCTAGGACATGCATCCGAATTATGTAAGCAATTACTAACTTCGTTCTTTTTCCTTTTTTTTAAATAAATCTCTGCAGCTCCCCTTTGGAAATAAGCGTCTAAAGTGTGTTTCTTTTCCCATTCAGGTATTGTTTAAAAAAATAGCTTCGCGAAACCCGTCGTTACCGTTCTAAAGCAAAATCTCAAAGCAGCCCGTAAGCATGAGTTCTGCGCGAGAGGCTTCGGATAGAATGCTTTGGTCATCGTCGGATTTCTGCCTTGGAACTTCAGTTAAGTGAAGTCTTGGGAAGGTTCAATGAGATGAGCGCCGAGATGGTGCACAAAGCGTATAATTGATCGGTTGGTGTTGATGAGTGGAGGTGGTACCTCGAATGATCATTAACACTTTGTTAGCATTCCTCGTGACAAATAATCCACCCTTTCTCGACCAATATTCAAACCACCCTTGTTCCACTGTTCCTAACCATCATGAGATTGCTTTCTCTCACCACAACACCAGTTTTCCATACACTCACCCTGACTATGTCTTGCTGAGCCCAACTAAAAAGGCAAACCCTCACACTCAACCCAGTTACCTTAAACATACCTCCAGTCGGTCATACCAAGCCTCACCTTCACTTACCACGGAACCCTTTGTATGGATATTGCCTCCCAAGGAAAGCCGGAGATAGAGAGCCTGTCATGCCGTCGACAAAAACGATGAAGAGGTTGGACGGGTTGAGGAGTTTATAAAGAAGAACCAAGGTGCGAGCAGAACCACGGTGGATTGGATTACGATGATACATTGCCTATTTCACGATGTTCAGCTACCTATGGGTTTCAAAACCCCCAAGTTCAGCAAGTATGATAGTACCGGGAATCCTAAGACGCACCTTAAAATGTTTGCCAACAAGCTTGGTAAGCGGGTGGATGATGAGAGAACTTTACCCATCGTTGTTCCCGAGCCTAGAAGGAGATGCTTTGGATTGGTACTCAAACCTGAAATCTCAAGAGATCAAAACTTGGTTGGATTTGTCAAGCTTTTGTGAAAGCGATCTGAATACAATTGTGAGTTGTACCGACCACGAACAACATTGGAAGGAATCAAAGGAGACTCTCAGAGATCACAAGTCATATATAGCGATGGAGAAAGTTGGGCAGCTAAAGTTGAACTACCTCCCATGTGAGGAATAAGAGTTATTGTTACTTTCATCAAGCACATGACTTATTTTGAAGAGATTTTGAATGGCTGGGAGTTCTTTTGCTGCAATTGTCAATAAAGCTGGAAGAATATGATGAGTTTGTTAAAGCTGGGAAAATTGTCAATGTGATGGCCCTGAAACAGCAATTGGAAGCATTGCAAGGGCAAAATGGCAGTGGGAGGAAGCTCAGTTTAGAAAGAATGAAGGGAGAAGCTGCTTTTGTGGGATCGAACCCACCTTTTTAGGCCAGAACTGACCCAGACCACCCACCAATCAAACTCATACTACAGGTATCCCTACCATCAGTCATTTTATCACACTACCTTGAGGCATACCTCGCCGCCTATTCATTTGGACCCCGACCTTTGTTTTCAACTTCCCAACCTATCTCTACCCCAGTCAAAACTATGCTCCTAAACACATGTTCCACAAATCCTGCTCAAATTCTTTTCCGCCTAATGAAATGCAAAATCAGAAAACCTTTGAACTTTCAGATCTGGGCAGCCCATTATTGACCAATTGTATAAGGTTGAGGGCAGCAGGAAAATTAGCTCATCCCTCTAAATTGTATCCCAGGGACTCCTGGGGGTATAATCCCATGCCATCTGGCTAACACCATTAGGAAGCCGGGTCATTCGACGATTAATTGTTGGGCCTTGAAGCATAGAATTCAAGACATGGTGGATGGCGGGGATATAGTTCGAAAAGAAAAGAATGAGCAAGGCGAGCGTCAATAGAAACCCTTTCCGAGACATAAAAGCGTCGTTGGAATGATCGGTGTGGAGGAGAATTGTTGACCATGCTCAGTTCATTTAAGAAGAAGATGAAGCGGGTGATGAACTCATTTAAAGAAGGTCTAATGATGATATAGAGACAAGGTTATCTCAGCTTGTTTGTGGGATCACCCCTTGACACCGATCCCTGGAGAATGTGGAGTTTTCTTGATTCCTTAAGAGCCACACAAAATTGGGCTACGGTTTATGAGAGAAGGTTTAGGTAAATGAGGGGTTGTCCTTGAAAAATAAATCATGCTTTGATGTCAATCATTTCTTCAAAAAAACAATGCACTTGTTATTTCACCTTTTTGCTTGTTTAAAATTGTGCTTTTAATTATGCTTCCATGGTATTATCTGTTATCTTGCTCTTTGCCAAATGAAATGGAATCCTTTTATCCTTCAAGTTATGGTCCACTTATTTTATTTTCGCACATTTATTTTATTTGCTCTTGGATGATCATGAATAAAAACCTTTGACCCTTGGACATCATCTTTTGGAATTTGATGGGCCGAAAATTCTGATATCTCATGAACTTGGATATCATCATGATCGAAACCACCGACATTGGCATGAAACTACCCTTTTGGCATGGAGAATTGCAATCAGGTTTCTCTTGGGGCAACACCTCACTCTTTCATGTATGAGATGAAGCGGTATTACTGAAGTTGAAATCCCATCTTTCGTGTATTTTAATGGGAGCTTCGGTTGGAAGAAGCTGAATGGATCAAACAGCGTCATCGAGCAAGCTGTCTTTGATCGATGAAAGAAGGTTGAATACCATCTGTCATGGGCAATGTTACCAGAGGAGAGGGATGGCTCGAACTTATAACAGAAGTTAGACCTCCTTGAGGTTTGAAGTGGGGACAAGGTTTTGAAGCAGATCCTCCAGATTCAAAGGCGAGGCTAAGGAAATTTGCTCAATTGGCAAGGGCCATTCATTATTCAAAGGTGTTACACGGAGGGCATTGGTTCTCATGGAGATGGATCTTTCCACAACCAATCAATTCAGATATGTAAAAAATTTTCACATGATTGAGCAAGGTTTCTTGAGAATTTTTTGCAAAAGGTGGTGCGGAAAACCGACCTTCTTGTTTAAACTTCAACCCCGAGTTTTCCGTTTGAGCCTATACAAGAATAATTAATTATTTAGAAAACCCCTTTGAGAATCACAAACCCACATGGGGCAATTTTTGTATTTTTTGAAAAAAAAACATTTAAAATAAAAACAAGCGGTACAAATTTTATGAAAAAAAAAAAATTTACGGAAGAACTTTCTCAATCAAAAGGTAAATGATGCAAATACATTCTATCTGAATTTTTTGTCAGAAGGGATTGTCTCACTGATGCCCCTATTTTAACAAACATGTTTAAGTTGACAAAATTGGGGTTTAGGTCACGTCCATTTCACTATACTACCTTATCGGTCGACTTCAATGCAAATCGAAGGATACTAAAGCAAGTTTTGAAAAACAGGTGCAAGGCGGAAAGGAAAAGTTCATGGGACAAGGCAAGCCGGTGATTCGATCTATCGGGGTTTACCTTATATCAAGCACTCCCTTGCCGTCAGTAAATTCCAAGGAGATGATATCCAAAAGGGTCAAGTGCAACGCTTTTGTGTTAAATAATTTTCCTAGCATTTGTCTTTTATTGATTTAAAAATGCCATGTTTAGCATTCATTCTATGGTCGTAATGTCATTTTAAAGTAAAATTGTTTCTTTGCACAAACTTTTGCACATATTTTCATCAAAAAGGCATTTTCATCAAAGGACAATCCTCTCAGATCACCATGAAGGAATGGGTGATATGGGTTCAGAAAGAAGCAAGGCAAGCGAGCAGTCACTTGGTAAAACAAGAAGAATTCAGGTGACACACCCGCTCGGCGTCCAAGAACTCATGTTTACGGGTTGCTCGAGATAAAAGGGAGAATGGTGGCGGCGTTATCATTACTTTTTCACCATTTCTTTTCTTTTGCAGAGAAGCAGGGACAAGTGACCAATTGGTCCAATCGAGGAAGTCAGTTTTAGTTTGAGTAGATGTTTAGAATGCATGATTAGACCATTTTTTGAAGCATGCATACAAAAATAAATAAAGATAGATGTTTTGAAAAATCAAGAAAGGATAAATTCTTTGAAAAATATTGGAAAGTAAGGTTTCTTACCTACATTGCCAAGCGTTATAACCCTCAGTTCAAAATAATAATAATAATAATAATAAATTTAAAAAAAAAAAAAAAATTTTGAAGTGACGCGGGTGGTTACGTGGACCAGCCCGCGTTTCCCTCGCGTTTCTTTACAAATTCATATTCTCTGAGAAGTAACGCGGGTGGTTGCGTGGACCAGTCCGCGTTTCCCTCGCGTTTCTTTACAGAATTCATGTCCTCTGAGAAGTAACGCGGGTTGTTGCGTGGAGTAGTCCGCGTTTCGTCCCGTGTTTCTTTGAAATTCATATCTTCTGAGTGTAACGCGCAGCCTTACGTGGGTTGTTCCGCGTTTTCCTCGCGGCTTTTTGCTTTATATCATTTTTTGAACGAAACGCGTCCTGTTACGCGAGAGATCCCGCGCTTCATCCCGCGTTTCCTATTTTTCAAAATTTCGTGTTCATATAGTAGCGGACCATGCTGAGTAGTCCGCATATCAGTCCGCGTTTCCATTGCCCAGGAGCTCAAAAGCGCGGAAGCGCGACGTCTTCCTCACATTTTTTCTCTCTTCTCACTCCACGTAACTTACCCAAATCCTCAGAAATCCATTCTTTCTTCCATATTTCTTCACCAGAACATTCCCTAGGCTTCTTAGAACCTTTTCATCCGAACAAAACATCACGAAAACACATCAAAGTTGAGGATTGGGGGGGTTTTCAGAAATTAAAACCGGTCCGATTGGGAGTCAATTGAGCTTGTTTTTTGGGGCTTCTTGCATCATTTCACTCCTCAAATACTCCACTACGTGATTCGGTAAGAAATCCTAGACAATTACATCTTTTGAATTTCGAAAATTCATTCTTTTTTCCTTTTTTTCGTGATTTTTCTGTTTTAATTATAATGTTTATTGTTGTTGTTTCTAATGATGGTTAGACTTGTTTATGTGATTAAAAGATGTTGGTGAGCCATTTATCTATTTTATTTGTTTAATTATTATTTATTTGAATTGCATAATTTTTGTTAATTTGTGAATTTTAATTTTTGTATTGTTAATTAATAGGTTGGATATGATTGTTAGATTAAAATTGAGCACATTTGAGTGGTCAAATGTAGAAATTGTAGAATTTTTGTTTAATTTGGAACTTGTTGAAATTTCTATTCCTATTTGGAATTTTGTGTGATTTTTTTGCACTAGTGTAAAATTAGAGTGAAAATTAGAAATCTGATTTTTGTACATTTTATAGAAATTGGGATAAAATTTGTGAATTGTTGATTGAATTGTTGAAATCTTTGTAGTTTATAAAGAGTAGTTGAATTTTCGTATTTTTGTGTGGATTTTCGTTAAAATCAATAAAATTTGTGAATTGTTGATGGAAATTTATACGAGTTTTTTGTTTATAAATGTTGGTGATTTTTGTTTTATTTTATTTGTTTATTTATTATTTATTCAAATTGTGTTAATTTGTGTCAATTTCTGAGTTTAATTTTTATATTGTTAATTAATAGGTTTGATAGGATTGTTAGATTAAAATTGAACACGTTTGTGTGGTCAAATGTAGAAATTGTAGAATTTTTGTTTAATTTGGAACTTGTTGAAATTTCTAGTCTGTTTGGAATTTTGCGGGATTTTTTACCTTGTTGTAGAATTAATGTGAAAATTAGAAATCCGAAATTCTTTGATTGTTGTATATTTATAGGATTTTTGGATAAAATTAGTGAATTGTTGATTTTCTGTGGAAATTTATGAAAAAGTTGGGAGTTTTGAATTTCGTCACAATTAATTGAATTGTTGGAGTTTTTTGTAATTTATAGAAATTGTTGAATTTTAGGTTTTTGTGTGGAATTTTGTCGAGTTCTTAGATTTTAGGAATTTAAATGATTTCGTGAAATTTATTGGATTTTTTTTAGAAACTTTATTTTTGTTCTTGAGATTTTTTCCATAGGTTTTGTTAAAATTTCTGAAAATTTGGAAAATTTGTTGAATTATTGCATTCTTTGTTCTGTGCACTGTTGTGGAATTTAAAAAAAAAAAATTTTTTTTTTTTGAAATTCTTACATTTTTGTGAATTTAATTGAAATCTTTTAGAATTTTGTTTCTTTTTGGGGCTTTGTAGAAGTTGTTTGAATTTCAAGTTTTTAGGAATTTTGTTTTAGGGTATTTTTCAAGAATTTCTAATTTGTTTGTTTATTTACCGGTCGATTTGTCAAAATTGTAATCATCTAAAAATTATCCTTGATTACTATGTCCGACGTGCAGAGGCAGTGGTCGAGCCACCTCCGCACAGTGAGGAGAGTGAGCCAGAGAAGCCGTTGGTGAGGAAGAGAAGGCAGCAGAGACGCACCTGCCATGCAGTTTTGACATCACCCGGTTCTCCTCCAGGAGGAACCAAGAGTGTATCAGTTCGGAGAGCATAGACTTAGTATATGAGCTACACATAGCTCAGGGTGGGCGCCCACATGATTCTGCAGCTTTACAGCGACCTTGGGGTGGGCCCGATCCACAGCCCTACCAGATTTTCCCGACTTGGTCCATGAGTTCTATCAGAACATCGAGGGACAAGAAGGGGCTGCAGTGAGAGAGGATTGAGACCTACATTTGAGGAGTCCGGGTGGAGATCACGGGAACACTATGCTTCAGACTGGGGTGTAGTGGCGATGGTCCGACCATTGATTTGAAGAAGGACTTCGTCACCCTGGGGAATGGGATCCCTCACGCTATGGCGATTTGGAGTCGCATATGAGGAGTTAGGGTCCAGGAGCGAGCAGGCTGACTCAATCTTTTCCGACCATGCAGTGCTATTTTATATACTCGGCCCAATGTCATCCAGAAGAAGGACGGCGGGGGAGGCTGAAGAACAGCGATCTATACTTTTAGTCATGTATGTTCCGCAGTGAACCTCACCATTCCTTGATTCCCTTGCGAACATCATTGCTCAGGTCATATCGGAGACGGCGGGAGGGGGGCGTCCATTCCACCGGGTTTCCCGACTTATTTCACTTCTCCTCCACAGGCGAGGGTGATTCCCACTATCCACCTACACCCACAGTCGGTGGCTGAGCTTCGGTTGGATTGTTGAAGGACCTACACTATAGATGTATCGGACATGCTTGACCTCGGCGAGCGGTCAGTCCAGAGCTACTAGGCGAGGAGGGGGGGAGGAGAGGCTGGCTCATCGTCTGCGCACCCACCACCACCACGGCTGGATGGCGCGGTGTCATGGATACTCACGGGGGATTTGAGACCAGATGGTGAGAGATGGGATGCCTTATGGAACCTGGGTTCGACTCTCGATGAGGTTATGGAGGAGCAGATCGGGCTTTGAGCACTTTCGATTGGGCGATTATAGAGCAGCATCTCGACATTCAACCTCTGGCGGTCTATCCAGAGGAGACCATCGGGCGATGGTGGAGCTGCGAGGGGGATGATGGATCCGCCCATATGATTTACTTTTATTCTACCGTGCTATCTCTCTTTTTTATATTTGGATCTTGTATTGATTAGGTTTAGCTGTTAGACATACTTTTGGTTAAATTGCTTGGGATGTGTATATTTGTTTAAATTTAGCTTTTATGTGCTTATATGTGTTGATTGTGATTTGAAATTTGGGTTCTTGTGGGAGTTTTCATCCGGTTATAGGAAACTTCTGCGAATTTTCACAAAAAAAAAAATTACACATTGCCTCATAAATTGATTTGTTTTTGAAATTTGATTACAATTGTTTTCATCCTTTTGAAATAAAACTTCGTGTGATAAAAAATCCTTTTCCATCCTACTGGAAATAATTATTATGTGATTGTGACATTGGTATTTTAGAAAGTATGTTTTGTAAAATAGGAAAAATTATCCTCAATTTTTTCCTATTAAATGAGATCTCTTCTTTTATTGGATTTTACAAGAAAATGATTGATATTGTTGGCGAATGATCCTTTTCATTTGATGAAAAAAAAAAAGGAAAAAAAAGAAAAAAGCAAGGAAAAGAAGTGACAAAGTGAAAGAATTTAAATTCTCTCAATGATTCTAGTACTAAGTAACGGAGGTTTAGCATCTACAAATGTTGCTTTCCATTAAAGCGGTGCTTGAATTATGAGTATACAAAGCAGTTTGAACAATTAAAATGTTGAGTAATGTCGGGAATCTTCACCTAAAGTGTTGATTTTGGCGTCAAAAGACATCTTTACTATTTGAGCAAGAAGGCATATGTCGAGTAGCCGGGAGTCTTCACCTAAAGTGTTGATTTTGGTCAAAAGACATTATTGCAATTTGAATAAGAGGATGTGTTTCAATAAATCCTTTTTTAGCGATAAAATCACGAGAAAATATGGAAAAGGCAAGCTTGAATTGACTATATGGTCGTTTGATTGCAAAATTTGGTGAGTGAAATCAAGTTTGAATTGTTAAAATTGAGGTATAATTGTCTCTCTTTGCTTGATATTATGAGTATTTGATGCAAATTGAATAATTGCATAATAATGTTTACTGGTTTATGAGGATTTCCAAAATGCATGGTTTATTTCAATCCATAACTTGTTTTTGTGAATATTTCCTACTACTTGAGAACAAGCATGCTTCATAAGCATAAGTATCTCATGAATGTGTTTTTTTATTGCATGGATTCGATACATTTTAGTCATTCTAATGGTCAAGCGGTTTGTGATCACAAGAGTTTTTTTTACCTTTGAAAAAAAAAAGAGAATTAATTTCCATGGACTAATTGGTTAATATTTCATGACCTGCGAGGGATACTTGATTCAATTGACACTTTGGGGGGCAATTTGTTTTGAGAGAAGTGCTCTCAATTTTGGATAATCGTTCAAAATTAATTTTGCGGAAAAGTTTGAGATCAAGACAATGGCAACATATGTGGATTTGTTCCAACCTACGGAAAGAAAGGGTTCAGTTACACTCTTCAATTTTCAAAATTTATCAATTTTGGAAAAAAAAAGAAAAAAAAAAGAAAAGAGAAAGAAAAAAGTCATTGTTCCTATCAATCACTTGCTTTTCAAGTCAAGAAAAATCAAAATTAGAATGCACCATTTCATGAGTGCATATCATTCAGCATTTACATTTATCATGTTTGAACAACTTGTGTTTATTTTTTCAAAGTCACGGCAATCCAGCATTTATGGTATATCTAGTTATTGATTTCGGGTCCAATCCCATTTGATGTATGTTTAGTCATTCGGGCTTCGGGTCCAATCCACTTGAATAGTTTATTTTAGTCATTAGGTCGGGGTCCAATCCCGCCAATAGTTTATTTTAGTCATTCGAGTCCAATCCCAGTGAATAGTATGTTTAGTCATTCAGGCTTTCGGGTCAAATCCGAATAGTTTATTTTTTTAGTCATTGGGCTCACGATCAATCCCCGAATGGTCATTGTTTAGTCATTCAGGCTTCAGGGTCAATCGATGAATAGTTTATGTTTAGTCATTGGGCCCATTGGTCCAATCCAGAATAGTTTTCTTTAATCATTGGGCTTGGGTCCAATCCCTGAATAGTATATTTGCATTTTCCATCTAGTCATTAGGGCTTGTTCCGATCCTTTGAAAAGTCTAAATTTGGAAAGAATTTAAATTTACGTTGGCTGCTGTCGACCTCATGAGCACCCTTCTATCCCCACTTCAATTTAAATTTACATTTGGCTGCTGTCTCGACCGCCGGGGTGCACCCTTCTATCCCACTTTTTAAATTTACGTTTGGTGAGTCTCGACCTCCGCCCGGCACTTTCCTTCTATCTCCAGTTCTTCAATTTAAATTTACTTTGGTGAGTCTCAACCTCGTAGGGCACCCTTCTATCTCACAGTTCTTGATATTTAAATTTACGTTGGTGAATCTCACCCTTGAATCTTCCTTCTATCTCCGTTCTTGATCTTTAAATTTACTTGTTGGTGAGTCTCGACCTCCGTAGGGCATCTATCTCCGTTCTAGAATTTTACAAGTTCATTTCCTATAGTTCATTTGCTTGGAACTACGTTTGACGATTCTCATGTCCGAGATCGTAGGCAACTCTACAGTTCAGTCACATTATGCATTTTAGTTTGAAAATTTGGCAATCTAATATTCACATTGTTTACAATGGTTGGATGCAACCGACAAAACCAGGTAAGCATTTGGTGTCTACGTCTTTGTTTAGAGTTTCTTGAAACTTCAGGACAAAGAGGCAAAACTATGAACACCAAATTTTGACTACTTTTTTGTTTTCCTATGTTTTTTCTCATTAATGTTTAGTTATTTATTTTTGAATTTTCTAACACACTTTTCTCATTTTGTAGGTTTTCTTAAAAAAAAAAAAGGAGAAAAATCAAAAATGAGACCGATTCTGTGGATGAGTCAATAGTAACTAGTCCGCCTATCTATAACAGTCGAAGCGAAAAAAAAAAAAAAATGGCCTTGAATTTTTCGAGCTTGGATCATATTTTCAGTGTATTTCCGATTCTTGAGCGATAAGAAACCTATTTAAACATTTCCCAACTCACTAACCCCAACAACTCATCTCATCGTTCAAGATTAGCTCACCTCATCTAAGAACATCAAAACCCTTAGTTCTAGGTTTGGGTGGCTATAAATAACCTAGATTAGGGGTTTAGAAAAGAGGTTGGAAATCGAGGAGAAAAGGAGACAGTGGGAGAGCTTTGAGAGAGAAAAAAAGCGGAAAAAGCAGTTTGGGAATTAGAGAAAAAAAGAAAAGAAAGAAGAAAGAAAAGCTAGGGTTTCTCTTGAGAACTATTCTTGGAATTTCTGGCCGGCGTCCTCGTTTTTATTCAAGCTTCGATTGGGTATACTTATACTCTATTCTTTTTTTGATGGTAAAATTATCGAGATTTGGGCCTTTTGGTGGAACCAAGGTCTTGAGTAGTTTTCTTTTATTTTGGGATATTTGATGATGATTATCAGCTGTTATATGAGCATGTTGTTTATAAAGCCTTGGTAAGGCTAGTAGACTTGTTTTACGCTTAAAATTAGGCGTTTGATGCTTACGTGATGATGTTGTGATTCTGAAAAATTTCTGGAAAAATGTTCTTCCGTTTTGAAGATGTGAAGAAAGCGGACTACTTCTTGCGGATGACATTAACCGTCGCCAGCGTTTCCAGCTTGAATGTTTGAAGATGTGAAAGCGGACCATTTGCTTGGGTTGCGCCAGCGTGCGCTCAGCGTTTGTTTGAATGTTTGAAGATATGAAGCGAGTAGTTGCATGAGCGATCAGCGTAACTACCAGCGTTCTAACGGTTCTTTTCCCTTACCTTGTCCATTTGATGATGATAATGCTTATGATTTGATCTTTGTGGGTTTAGCTTGTTTTGACATGATCGAATAATGATGTTTGATGCTTTGAATGGATCCCCTTGCCTCGAATATTTACGTTTGTGTTGTTTATGCGAAAAGCGGAAGCAATCTTCGATATTTTGAAGATGGGAAGAAGCCTTGACTGGTTCTCTTGGTCAGCGTTCCGGTCCGCGTTCCCCGAACTTTGATTTTTTTGCTTACTTGGTTGTGTTGCTGACTCTGTCGCGTTTGATCCAGCGTAACCTCTCTTTTTTGTATTACATTGATATTTCTGCTCTTTGTTCCGAATCTTACTCTATTTCCTAGTATTACTGTTGGCTTGCAGTCTGTTTAGATACCCTTTCTTTGTATTTTTTGATTGATTTTCCTTTAAATTGGTACCTTGATCCCTTTTGTTGATATTAGGTCTTAGATAATCATTCCCATCATCTAAGGATTCAATTAAGGCCTCACATCAAGGGATGGTAACTTCTTTCCCTATTATGTGCTCATTATGTGTTTTTTTTTGCATGATTTTGCATGTTTTAAATTAAGTTTTCCTTTGCTTTTATTCATGTCTAGTTTTTTATTTGTGTTATTCAATTTTGAGTAAATCATTTGGAGCCTTGGATGCCAAGTTGTAATAGATAGGTTTAATTTGGCAAAAGTGTATTTATTCTAGAAGATGTAATAGTTAGATTATTATTGAATTTCTTCCCTTAGAATGTATTCAGGGTTTCCCAATGTAATAATTAGCTTTTATATGCTTATTTTGCATGCTTGCATGATTATGTGTTTATTTGCTTTCCTAGGGCCTTGCATCTAGACATTATACCTATGTGTTCATGTGTTTATGTGTTTTATGTGTTTTAGCTTTATTATCATGTCTACATGATTATTGTGTAAATATATTGGCGTCACACACTAGTCCAAGCTAGTTGTGGCCTTCTTTCGATTTCTCACTAATCTAATGTTGGTGAGAACCTTTTCAATGAAGAGCTAGATCAATGCTAGACCCTTAGCATACATTCATGCATTAGATACAAATTTCACACACTTTTCACTTTTAGGGTTCTTTCCCATTTTGCATGTCACTATTACCCCATCCAGTTATGTGAAACATCATTTAGTTTTCTTTTTATTAGATTACTGCATTTAAGGCATTACCCTTTGAATTAGGGAGAAAGCGAGTATGGCTTCCCTAGCCTTAGCAGCTTTATTTCCTTCTATGAAAGGAAAAATTCAAAGTCACTTGAATTTAGTCCCCACCTTATGTTGCATTATTCCTCTTTAGGACATACATGTGCATTATTTTAAAACTATCAAAACCATTATTTAAAATCAACTTTCTTTTTCATGTTTTAACAATTCAAGTTAAAGGCCACCTTTCTTAAAATTGTATCTTTTTTGGAAATTCAAGTTCTTTTTGCATTTAGAATTGACCTTTTCAAAGATCAATTTCTTTTCTCTGATACTATAAAGATTGCATTTTGAAAACCCTACTTTCCGTTTATTAGAGTCTCATCATTTGCATTTTTTATTGACCTCCTGAGGGATCAAAATGGATGACACAACTAAATGTGATCAATTCCAATCACACCTCAAGGAGACATTTTGCCCCCTCGATTCAACATTAGGTTTAGGTTTGCATCCATATAGACAACATCAAATGTGATAAATTTTAAAGTTAGAAATTGGGAAATTTTCAACTAAATCTTGCAACTAACTTTACTAGGTTAGAAGGTGCCTTAGAGGCGAGTTACATGAATCTTTGCCTTCCCTTTTCAACCCGAACCTTTTCTCTAGTTTTCAAAGACACGGTCGTCTAAAGGGTTTTCTTTGTTTATTTTCATTAATTAAAATCTTTTGGGTGACTTGGTACACCTAAACTCCATACCAAGTGGCGACTCCAAACTTTTTCTAAAAAACCCTTTTTTAGACTTTTGTTTTTGGGTCCAAACCGTAGCATTTTTATAGTCCCATGACTCCTTTCCTTTCCTTTTTCAAAAATCGAAATCTTTCCGTCTTTTCCATTCATATCCAAAAAAATGGGGCGCGACATCAGTCACATCAAGATGTGCTATATCAACATCAGCAAAATCATCAAGGTGAGAAATATTAGCTCCAAAGGCTTGCTATAATAAAACTAAAATGGTTAAGGTGAAATATTACCTCCAAAGGCTAGCCAGAAATCATTTAAGGAAGTGTCCAATGATTGATCTAACACCGATAGAGTTTGGCAGTCTCATATTGATAATGTTTTATAAAACTAATGCTAATATAATGGTAGGTTTGTGTTTGTTTATATAATAGATATTAGGCTAGTAAAATCAAGGAAACTAAAGAACTTAAGGAAAGAGAAAAGTAAAAAGAAAACTAAACTTTCAAACTTACATTCTATATTACAAAGGGGGGAACCACTATTATAGAGGAATACAGAGGAGTTCAAAATACATCTTTTAACTGTCGTTCATATCAGAATAGAAATGACATCTTCTCATAAATCGTGTTCCTTAAAAGTCGTACTCCTCAAAAATCATGCTGTTTAAAGGTCATGAAAACTTTATTACCTTGTAGAACGTGATAGTTCTACTCTTATCTGGGGAATAAAATATAAGTGATAGACATCCACAATATTTAATTAATTCACAACATCATTCCCTTTTATGCTTCTTATATAGAGACATACTAATCTCTTCTTGGTTTCAAGACAACAAAAGGAGAGTTTTTTTATAGTTTTTTCCTTTTGAGCTCCAAGACACAAAGGAAGTGTACCTAAAACACATTCTTACAAGGTTTTGAAACCCAAACTGTTCATTGAACTAGAATCTTACTGGGTGAAGAATCACTAGTTCAACCATTGGATTAACTGTAATCAAGTTGTTATTTTTTTTCTTTTTTTTTAAGAGAACTTCTTTTGTTTTTTTATTTCCAAAAAGAGAGATACAAACACCATCTGGGGTGACTATGAGTCAGCCTCCCCAACAAATGAAGCGAGGGTACAATGAGACAAAGAGAACTAAATCTGCCCCCCCAAAGAACCCTAATGGATTTGAACCCTTGGGACTCCAAGACAATCCATCCGCGAGAGTGCTCTAAATTTGCGAGGGAGAGTTTCTTCCGTGAACGTGACAAGTTCTGCTGGGGTATCCAGCGTAGCTAAGAAATCTGCCATAGCGTTTTCTTCACGGAAAATGTGTCGGAGGGAACCGTTCAATCTAGCCAACAACTGTCGAATGCGAACCGGTGTTCTGCAAAGCGGCCATTGAGTCCAACCAGTACTGTGCACGAATCTGACCAAGACTACCGAGTCTGACTCAAAAACGACGTTCTGGAAGCCCTGTCGCTCACAAAGTCACATGGCAAAGAGAAGCGCCTACCCTTTAGCCTGTAGAACGCCCATGTCGCCAAATTCCTTATAAAATGCAGCCAAAACCTTTCCTGTGGAGTCCTATAAGACCCCAACCCCGCATGCCTTGCCCATACGTACACTAGCATCCGTATTAAACTTCACCAAATCTGGCAGTGGCCGTGTCCAGGAAACAGCAAGGAACGTAGGTCTTGGAACTGGTCTACTTCAGAAGAACGATGCCAACTGGGAGTCCCAGTCTAGTTCCAACCAGTTCTTATCCCCCGGGGATGCCCTCCCCATCAAATAAAAGAAGTTCTCCACCCTGTATATCACCGACGAAGCCTGGAACGCCGCCCCTGAGAACCTAGCTGCGTTCCTGCCTCGCCAAATAAACCAAAAACCAATCATAGGGATAGCACATCTAATATGATTAAACGACCCAGAGGGTGTTGACTTAGCCCAAGAATTGATTAGTGCCGAGACACAAGTCGGGGCTGACCACGGCATACCAAAACACTGGGCAAAGTACAGCCAAACTGAACGTGCCACCCTCCCATGTAGGAACAAATAGTTCAACGTCTCTGTCTCCTCCCGACAGCAGGTACACCGTGATACCAAAACTATACCCCGCCGTTGTATGTTGTAATCCAGGGGGAGAAAGTTGGAAATCAATTTCCAAGCAAAGAAAGACATTCTCAATGGAATGGCTGGAGACCAAACAGCCTTCATCGTAGCGGAGATATTCCTTCTTTGCCTAATTAAATTCCAGGCCGATGAAATGGAAAATTTTCCATCCGTTGCCGCCCTCTAGATCATGACATCCCGTTCCTTGTGACGAATGGGAATTTGTGACACCTCCTCCACCAAAAACGGTGGCAGCCACCGGGCTAATTTCTACTCATCCCACCCCCTGCCCTTGGAAAAACTCGGCCACCAAGAAATGTGGCACCTCTGTCGACACCACAAAGGTGATGAGCGGCTCATTCCTGACCCATCTGTCCCTCCAAAAATCCACTAGCCCCTCCAAAAATCAAGTTGTTATTGACCTATGACATCGTAAATACTTCATAATTAATTAATATGTTATTAGATAGACCATTAAAAACTAAAATAGAACAAACTTCGGTAAAATATAATGTTGTAATAATATTAAAAATAAGAAAAATTGTGAATTTTTGAATTAAAATTGAAAATTTTTGTACAAAAATTAAGATACAATATATATTATAGAATTTTAATAATAGTTTTTTAGAGAGAAATATAAAATAATAAGAAAATTTGAATTTTTAAACAATTTAGAGCTAAACTATAATTTCTAGGAGGTGATTTACTACAAAATAGATATTGTAAAATTTTGAGGTAGCTTTGAAATATAAATTAAAGTATAAGGGTTAAATGAAAAATATTGGAAAAGCAGTAGTAAGCCTGAAATCAAGATCCAGATGGTTCAATGAAAACTGTTCCGGATTATCGGTTCATTGGTTGAACCAAGACGGTTCAATTGGTTCTTGAAAAGTGAAATGGCTTTTTTTGAGTAATTGGTTTTTAGAATCAACCTAACCCAGAAAACTAACCGGTCGAGGGTTTCAACCAGTTCAATCAGATGGTTTGGGTTGGGTTTCAAAACATTGCATTCTTACATAATATGCACGTGCACCGCACATGTCGTAACAACCATGTTTTGGCAAATCTCATTCCCACATTATATACATTTTTCGATAAACGATCAATTAAGGCAATTTTTTTCAATTTACTTTTGATTTGGATCTACAAGCGTCATATTAAAGTTATAAGAGTCATATTAAAGTTTGAATGCTGGTGGTTCGATAAGAAGTCTGATGCTTTGCAACTTGCACCTTTTCCACAAATAATTAGGCGAAGGAGGAGAGCAGGCTACGTTTGGACAAATAATTTATGATATTTCAGAGTTGACATTTTGTTATCACAGTATTGTGTAGTTAATTAAGATTATATCGTATACCATCGTAAAGCAATATATTCTAATTTCTTAAGAAAGAAACCTACAAGTTGTAGAAAGAAACCAAGAAAGAAACCCGCAAGTTGTAGAAAGAAACCATGCACATGATGCTTATAATATCCATTGAAGCCAATCTGGTTGTCAATGTGTAAAACTTTTCAAAAAGATTATAGATAAGTGGACATAAATGCCACAACTTGAAGAATTTTATCAAGCGAAGTGTCAAAGTATGTGATTTAGACGACATATAACACGTCAAGTTGATGTCTAGTGTATGTTATCAGTTCAATGAATTTGGTCATATATATGTGCTCATTTTAGTAATTAATCAAATAAGACGAAGATATGTATATCAATATTTTTAGGCTATGGTTGGTAGGTTGCTTTGTTCATGATGTCTTCAAGTAATATTGGGTTGATGGGGTTGACATCATCTCCATTACTTTTCTCTCCATTTATTTGTCTATTTTTTATATCTATACAAATAAATTTTTACAAAGTAATCTATTTTTGTTAATAGTTTTATTTGCACTTGTGGAGCAGCATACTTAAAAATTAAACTCAACTATGAGTGTAAGGGTGGCAATTTAAGACCCGATACGATGGTACGACTTGAACATGATCCAAGAAATACCTGACCGAAACATGATATGGAAGAATTTGTACCAAAAATGGGTCGACTTGATTATGATACAAACAGAAAATGGGTCATTATAGATTAGACATTGGGTTTGACACAAATGAAATTATTTACCCATTAGAACTTGTGGGTCGATATGTTAACCCAAAAAATACAGCACAATATATTTGTAACATGAATTATCATTTGTATTAGAGATTTATTTCTTTTGATACTTCTAGAATGTACATCCAAATCAAAATTATATAATTAAAAAAATTATTTGGTTCTCTTTTTTATCTAAACAAAATTTCTTTAATTTCACTTCTTAAAAATTTCATTCTTAATTTAAAGTTAAATATAAAAAGTAGAAGCCATTAAATAATTAAGAATTCAACCAATTTTTCAGACAAAAAAATTAACTAATTAAGATATTTTAATTAGAAAAAAGCACTAATTGGATTTCGTCATTTCTTGCATATCTATTTACACTAACTCTATTTTTTTCCCTACTAAATCTGTGATAAAAATAGTGTATTCCTTTCTACATAGAGTAGTAGAGTACCCAAAAGTCTTTTTTCTTGTACAAAATGTTTTATTGTTGTTTTTGTAGTCACTCCTAAATTAGTTAGGATTGGGAACTTAATTAGTTCATTCGTTGTTTGAATGTTGAATCTAAAAGACTATAGACAAATAACCTTTGAGAATTCCTACCATTTTCAACCATAAATCAATTATTTTCATAAAAATGCATTACTTGGGATTAGATGCTATAAAGATTGAGAGAGGTAGATTAGAGGTTTTGATATTTTGTGATGTTGCATTAGTAATTTTAATTTAAAAAATTAAATAGATGAAGTGGATTAAAACACAACAAGACATGTTAATAAACAAATCATGGCAGGAATATGACACGAAAGTTTAGTGTGTCATTTACGGACCTGTATATGTTTGACACGAACACAATTATAATACGACACGAGAACGATACGACACGATACATTTACAACCCTATATGAACGTTTTGTAGTTAAATCTGCACAATACAATTGGATAGTACAAAATGGGTCAAATTATTATAAAAATTTAAAGTTTGATCTAATGATAAAATTTGATCGATTTAATTTTAATTTTTGTTTATATGTTAATCAAGTAGAGAAATATATTGTGAATGGTTTTGATTTTCTAAGGTAACATTACAAACACAATAATTGAAGTGTAATGGAGAGAAAATCTTCTCCAATTAACAGAGAGGAGCCTAATCTGGGTTAGTGTATGCTCATCCTATATGGGAAACATGATGGGGCAGAGATAGGCATACTAATACTTGTAGACAAGTTTGATTAGGATTTGGTTTTGCTTGGATTGAAGTATTTGATAAATGATTTGAAATCCATTCAAATTGCTCAAATTGTTTGGATTATTCAAGCGTTATATAGATTTATAATTCATCAATTATCAAAATACATTTTAAATACTATAATAGTTTGTGATTTACAAATTTGAATACCTATTAATCTAAGTAATTAGAGGGATTTGAGAAGATTTGAAATCCTTTGCCAAATCCTTTTAATCCAAATGCAATCTTTAATTACACATTTAACATGATCATTAAGAAAAATCCTCTCGCTTTCAATCTTATCTTATCTTATAGGTAAATGTAATTAACCCTATACAAAAGTGGCGAAGCCCAAAATTTATTTTATTTTATATGAAATGTCATTTTCTATAATATACTCCTACTTTATCCTACGAGCGAAGCCCAAATGAACAGTAGCTTTTGGTCCGGTTTCACTGTTATACGGGCATAAAAGCTACCAAGGGCCCAATTAACAGTGAATCCATTGTCCAATTTAACTGTGATTTGCCATATTTGGGCAGGCATTTGTGTCATTTTACAAGGTTTTTGTGTGTGGGGGTGAAAAAAATGTGAGTAACTTGACTCGGCAAATTGAGTACTTGATTTGCTACTCGAGTCGAGTTCGATCAAAGTCAAATTCAAGTCGAGTTCCAGCTAATCAATAGAAGAAATCTAGTCGAGCTCGAGTCAAAAAATATAGAGCTCGACGAGTCGTCGAGTTCCTTGACTTGGTTAAAAAATAATTTAATAATTAATATATTGTATTTACTAATTTACCCTTTTAGGCTTATTAGTTAAATATATAACAATCTTTACTAACTTAAAGATAATTTTATAGGAGGGTTAAAATGTCATTTCATCGGTCAGAATGTATTTCAAGCTCATGAGCTCGATCTCGAGTTTGATTTTATTATTGGTAATTTGAGTGAGCTTCAGAACTTGATTCTACAAGATTGTTCGATCTCGAGTTTGAATCCATTGTTTCGAGCTCGAGCTCGAATATTTGGATACTGGAACTCGATTTGACTCGAATTCACCCCTACTTTTGTGGCGGTGGGTTGGTCAGGCTAGCTTTCTCTTTAGGTAGACTCATTTGGTTTCTACACCCCTTCATGTCAGTGGCGTAATTGTTAGTGGGAGGTGCCTAACCATACTCCAGACCATTAGATCTTGCAGTATGCTAATCGGAACCTTTAATCTTTCCCATTGCTTTTTGTTGTCATGGAGGAAAATTGCTGGATCACGTCATTTTTGGCATGCATCTTCTTGTACGTGAATTCCCTCAACGTGTTTAAGAAAAAAACTTCGAACTTTTTCATAGGTCTGAACTGAAGCTGCTCTGCTCACTAGCTTTGTTTGGCGCTGCTCCTCTGCTATGCAAATATAATATTGCCAATTTGAGTCTGCTCTCCTTTTTTGTGTTGAGTTTATAATTTTTCACCTAACTCAGCATTCTTCGTTTGAATGAACTATGTTTGCCCTTGGTTTATTAACTATTACTTCTCAGAATCTGTATTCTTCCCTCTCTCTCTCTCTCTCTCTTCTTTTTTTTCTTTTTGTGTTTCAAATGATTCTTGCGTCCATGCTTCTGTATTTAGTTCTCATGTCATCAATCAAAACTCGTTTAGTTCTTATATCCGAACATTTAATGCCAATCCTTAATCGTTTTGGCTAAACGAATTTCACTTGAAGCATGACAACTTAACATATTAACTGAAACAGGATCAGAAGCTGAACATTGAAGAAATAAATCAAAAAACGGGAAAATGAAACCTTTCATGTACAGTTGAGAAGCTTCTCTTATCAAGGAAGACAACATCCCTACAAGATCCTTAGGAACACTGCTGTCCCTCCTTGTGTATAACATAAATATCTTACTTTTGTTATGTTGCTGCCAAACTACCTATTCTTTTATAAAGACAGACTAGAAAAGTATCGTTCTCTACTACATCAATGTAAAATTCTATTAGATGGTACCATAAGATTGTTAAATGCGTAATCGCAAGAACTTCATTCTTAACTGATCCTACTCCAAAACACTTCATAATTTCCCCCCACCATTGTTGGGAAAGCGGTACCAGTACAAACAAAAATATATCAGAGTTATCTCAAGAAAATTCACTCTTTCTCTAAATACTAATTAAAATAGGAATAAAACAAAATTACCAAGCAACAATTTTGATACGAACTACGCCTACAAAGACGCAACCCGCACACGAACAACGTAGGATCTACGATTTTTGGTAACAAAAGTTGGAACACACAGCGGAAGACCTTCACCCGTTGAGCACTTGGACAATGAACGTTGGTATAATGGTAGAAGGCACAATTCACGTGATCTTGAATTGATAAGTCAATGAACCCTTAAAAAGAACTCTCAAGGTATTCAAGTAAACTTCAAAGAAACAAGAGGTGTAAAACACTCAAAGTAATTTTGCTGAATAATTCTTCTTTTATTAAAATCGAAATAAGAGTGGCATTTTATAGCCAACAAGACTCAAAATCCTAATCAAACAAGGAGACTAAAATCGGCCAGCCTAGCATAGGAAACCGATTTACAAATGAAATGGAAAGCTAGGGTTTGTTTTAGAAACTACCAATAAACCTCACACTAAAGCATCTAGGAAACTAAATCTAACTTACTAATTAGGAAATAACATGAAACCATTGGCAGGAAGGCCTTGTTCACACCTAGCCGTTGCTTTATTGGACAAACAAGACTTAACTAACAAATGAAAATAAACTTTGTAGGCGTGACCGTTAGGCGTGGAGCACACTACTTGGTATAGCGCTTACGGTCAACAACACCTTAGGTGTGACCACTCGGCGCGGGCACGTATAATTAGTGTCAACGCTTCTGGTCACCGATGAAGTTGCCTTCCTTAGGTTCGATGAACCCTCATTAACACTTAGCAAGGTGACACAAGGCAGTGATTGATCCTCCAAGTTGCTAAGTGGTTTGACACACTCTTGAACATCCGAACCAGCATGGCCAATTCTTCCTTGAGCCTTTTAGCTCTTATGCGTGTCATTGAACCGGATGTACTTGTAACTTGAATTTGTACCATAAACTCCTTGATTTTAACTCTATTCATTGGACCCCAATGCACCATAGTTGGGTCATTCAAAGAGACCACGAACACCTCTTAGGATTAGGTATCATTCCTCTCTCTTAAAGAGATTTGTCCTCAAATCTGCGCTTTGCTTATGTTGAAGCTCATCGGAGAATATGTGTATGAGCGAGCCATGAAGCATGTCTCCAACTCAACTTCATCACACGAACCAGCGTGCATGCCTCATTCTCAACAGATCACTTGGGGGCCTTTATCATTCCCTCCCCATGAAAATGATTCAACCTCGTCGATGCACGGATCAAGACAAAACATGAGGCATTAGTAGGAATGAAAGAAGTAAGAACACTAAATTCACCCAATGTATAACACGAAGGAAAGACATGATTTCCATGCGTCATGGGAATAATGTTCACAAACTCTAATGACACATTAGACTCACTACACAAACCTGCATCATAATGACCAACACAATGGGCACACAAGTCAAGGAAAATAAAAGACACATAAGGACTCAAAATGAAATGCTGAAAATGACCTATTTCAACACTAGGACTAATAACACAATGCAAACAATTGACACAAATAAGAAAATCAGATGGGAAAGGAGTAATTTCAGTTTCAAAATCAATTGGAAGTAAACTCCCTTTCAAAGCAAGTGGATGGTGTGCTAAAGCAGTGCATTTCGCCATAGAGTGATGATAGAAATTAGCAACTCCTTGAAAGATCAACAATCCATCAAATGACTTAGCAATGGTGCATGTCAAAACCAGCTTCATTTCACCTTGTGTAACCTGTAAAAAACAAGAAACACTAAACAAAACAAAGTTAAGTTTGTTAGAAGAAACATAAGACTTTGAACCCTCACTTGCTACCAACTCAAGTTTGGATTGCTCACTCTCTTTTACAAGCTCAACACTCAGCTCACAAATTGAAATATCACTCTTAACACTCAGGGCTTGAACACTCATTTTATCATTCTTAGATTTTACCTCAACTAACTTTTTTTTCATGCTATGGGACTCATGCTCACTTTTCATAATATCTAAATCAATACAAAGTCTCTCATAATCAAGTGATACAAGTATGATGCGTCCATTAAATGTGAAGGAATACTTATTAGTATGTCCTTCATATTTAACATCCGCTAAACATCCATGCTTTACCCAACAGCACATGTGTAATTTGGATTGGAGCTACGTCACACAACACCTCATCAACGTATTTGCCAATAAGAACAGGGACAAGTGTGTGTTTAGTAATCCAAATATCACCATTAGCACTCGACAATTTATATGGATGAAGATGATCAATGGTTGTAAGTTGAAGTTTCTCAACCATGAGAGCACTTGCGAGGTTAACTTCACAACGCACATCAATGGCCAAGCTGCACACTTTATCTTTGGTATGGCTTCGAGAATAAAACCAACCATGTGGCTGTGAATTGATGATATTCAATTGATCATCTACACTACGTAACACCATATCTTGACTCCTTTAGCACTTGGAGTGATGTTTCCAAGTTGTCAATTCTTTGGTGTAGAAGCTCCAATTTTTATCCAGCGGTTGATTGATTACGAAAACACTTTAAAATCAAAGGCTGGGAAGATCCCTCACCTCGTTAGACATGATGATCAATAAAGAAAGTGTAAATTAGGGGTTAGGAAATCCTTACATACTCCCTCCGTGTATGCACTCCAACCCTGTGTTTACACTCAATAGCACTCTAATGTTCTCACCAATCACCTCTCAAGTCAACCTTGGCAACAACTTGAAGAAATTAGAGTTTCTTCTAGTATAGACCAACTTACCAATTTAGAATCCGGTGAAATTATGGCAAGAATGGACAGAATTCAAAAGAAAAAAATTAGAAATTAAAAGACACGGCAGATTTAAGAACTAAGACTCACACGAAGAATTAGGGAACTAAGACAAAAAGAATTAGGAAACTAAGACACAATGATTTTGGAACAAGGACTTAAACCAGTTTGTGCTCAATCAAGGATAAAGAAATACGGGATTTAGACAAATTGGAATGCTGGAAATTTAATGAAACAACCCTAGGAAGAAACTCAAATTATTGCAAAGCAAGAAGCCCTACCTATTCTTGGACAGCTTTTCTTTCCTTTGGATTTTCTGGTTTGGGACTTTCTGGAATTTGGGCAATGTATGGACCAATTTGGCAGTTTTTCAATCATGTTTTCAAGTAGCCAACAAGGGTATCAATTGGTTTTTAAATTGGATTTGGCTACTGGTCAAGAATGGTTGATTAAGGCGGTGGACTTGGTTTTAGTTTGCAAAACAGATTTGGAAATTTGCTTTCAAAACAATTTTGGAAACCTTGTCTCTACTGATTTTGGGAAGCTTTCCTTTTGGTGATTCTTTGGCCTAACCCTTTCCTTTTTCTTTTCTTTACATTGCCTTTTCTTTTTTCCTTCTCTCTTTTTTTTTTTTAAACAGCAACAAAATTTGGCAGCCAAGTATTTAGGAAAGTTGAATTTGGAAAGTGATTTGCAAGGTTCAAGAATCAATTTCAAGATCAATCTTTCAAGCCAAAACTTCAAGATTCACACAAAATTTCAAGATCTCAAGATGACAATCAAGAAAGCTCAAAGTTCAATCAAATTTCATCCAAGAATCTTCAAATTTTACAAGAACCACAAGACAAACCTTATTTTCCAGCACACTAAGATGTTTGGGCAGAATTAAATGAAAGATTTTTTTTTTTACTCAAGAGAGAAACTAGATGCAAAACACCTAAAGGAAATTTGGGACAGCAATCAGAGACAATGTGAAAACAAGAAACAACTCAACAAGAAGCAACAAGGCCTAGACAAGAAGAGATGACAAGAGACAAAATGATCGTTGACTTTTTTTGGTTAATTTTCTTGACATACAATGAACACAAAACAGCAAGGACACGAAGGAAAAACACAGAATTTGAATGATGCAGTCAAGAGGAATTGGGATGAGCGATAATGGTGAGCGATGGCGGTGAGCGGTATAGCTCTGATCTTTGATGAACACTACTCAATTTTTTGTTTTTTGAATTTTGAAGACTCAAGAAACAACATTGACTCAAAATAAGAAAAAAGATATACTTTTACCTCCAACTAGCTTTGATACCAACTGATCTGAACTAAGCCTACAAAGGCATTAACCATACCGCACTTTGAAGAGCGTGGGATCTAGGATTTTTGGTAACAAAGTTGGAACAGTGAAGACCTTCACCGGTTGAGCACTTGGACAGCGAGCGTTGGTATAATGGTGAAAGGCATACAATTCAACGTGAGCTTGAATTGATAAGTCAATGAACCCTTAAAGAACTCTCTAAGGTATTCAAATTAAACTGAAGCAAGAGAGGTGTAAAACACTCAGTAATTTTTGCTGAATAATTCTTCTTTTATTAAAATCGAAATAAGGTGAAACTTTATAGCCAGCAAGACTCAAAATCCTAATCAAACAAGGAGACTAAAATCGGCCCTAGCATGGAAACCGATTTACAAAATGAAATGGAAAGCTAGGGTTTGTTTTGGAAACTACCAATAAACCTCACACTAAAGCATCTAGGAAACTAAATCTAACACTAATTAGGAAATAACATGAAGCCATTGACAGGCCTTGTTCACACCTAGCCGTTTGCTTTATTGGACAAACAAGACTTAACTAACAAATGAAAATAAACTTTGTAGGCGTGGACCGTTAGGCGTGGGCACACCTAGCGGGTACTTGGTCCAAATTCGGCAACCTTGGGTGCTGACCACTTTCACATATAACTAGTGTCAGCACGATCCATAGGCAGAGTTGCCTTCCTTAGGTTCGATGAACCCTCATGAACACTGCAAGGGTGACCTGAGGCGATGATTGATCCTCAAGTTGCTAAGCGGTTTGACCTCTCTCTTGAACATCCGAACCAGCATGGCCAATTCTTGTGAGCCTTTTTAGCTCTTGTTCGTGTCATTGAACCGCATGTACTTGTAACTTGAATTTGTACCATAAACTCCTTGATTTTAACTCTATTCATTGGACCCCAATGCACCATAGTTGGGTCATTCAAAAAGACACGAACACCTCTTAGGATTCGTATCAAATTTTAACTATAACAATAAAATACAGAAAAATAAATGGCACAGGACACCAATATTTTTACATGAAAAACCCAAATCAGGAAAAACCACATGACCTAGTCCAATCAAAATTCTCCACTATCACAATAATAATGGGCATACACAGGCCTATTTGAAGAATTTGAATGGAAATAATATCACAATATCAACCAAGTAAATCTAAAATAATTTCATCTCCCAAAAATTACAACTTTCAAGAAATCGGTTTAGATGGATGTTTCCACACAAAGAGAAAATCCAAAATCGACACCGGTAGGTAAGTAGAGTTTGATGAGAGGATCGCATAGGTAAAATTTCATCTCAATTGAGATTTAAATTGTCATCCGATCAAAATCAAGAAAGTAGCAAGAACTTTCTACTCTCTCCAAGTCTTTCCCAATTTTTCTCTTCATTTTTCTCTTAAAAGTGGCAGCTAGGACTTTTATGATCAAATTGTTTCTTGTGGCTTCGTTTCTTTCTTGAAGTCATAAGACTTGAATATATATATATATATATCATCTAATCAAGACTTTGACTAGGTACTCTAATGGGTTTTGGTTTTAATTGTTTGGGCAACCAAATGGATTGGACAAAACAAGCCCAATAATCTCCCTCTCCAACTCATTTGGGGAGTTTCACCAAACCTGTTTCCTGTCTAGAAAATAAGAGTTTCTCCTTAGGCAATGCATGAGTCAACATGTCAGTACCATTGTCATTTGTGTGAACTTTCTCAAGTGTCAACAATTTGGAATCCAGCACATCCCGAATCCAGTGATACCTTACACCAATATGCTTAGATCGAGAATTGAAATGTAGGAATTCTTACCGCAGGATGAATAGCACTTTCGACTATCACAATAAACACTGTACTTCTCTTCCTTCATGCCCAATTCTTGAAGGAATTTCTACAACCAAAGAATCTCCTTGCATGTTTCAGTGATTGCGATGTACTCTACTTATGTACTAGAAAGGGCGATCACTTCTACAATTTGCTTTGCCATGATGCTGCTTCCCCTACAAAAGTCATCAAGTATCCAATGTGCACTTCCTGTTTTCGAGACCGCCAACCATATCTGCATTGGTGTATCCATCAAGTATGGTCTTTGCTAAAACACAAATACAATTTGGAAGTTCTCTTGAGATACCTGAGAATCCGGTTAACGACATTCCACTGCTCTCTTTCAAGATTAGAGAGATACTGGACACTACTAGCTGCATGAACTATAGCTGGCCTGGTGCATACCATAGCATACATTAAACTACCAATGGTAGAAGCACAAGGAATCTTCTTATGTCTTCTTTGTCTTTCTCACTTGATGGATAATACTTGATACTCAGTCTGAAATGACCTACAAGTGAAATAGAAACTTCCTTAGCCTTACTCATATTAAACCTATCAAGTACCTTTTCAATTTACTTTTCTTGAGATAACCAAAGTTGCCCATTTTGTCTGTCCCATGAGATTTTTATCCTAAGAATCTGTTTAACCGGACCTAAATCCTTCATTACAAAGGATTTGTTTAACTCCTTTTCAACTCCAATTTTCATAGCATCCGCATTAACAATCAATACGTCATCAACACTGCGACAAGAGAATAATAAAATCACCATCTAAAAAATTTTTCACATAAGCGGTGATGGGTTATGGTCCTACGATTTCATGATCTATCATGAAGGAGTCAAACTTCTTTGTACCATTGCCTTGGTTTTGTTTCAATCCATACAAGTTTTTTAAGAGCGGCATATAAGATTCTCTTTTTCACTTTCTTTAAACCCCTCAATTGCTCTATGTAGATCACTTCTTCCAAATCACTGCGATTGGAAAAGTTGTTTTCACATTAAGTTATTCAATCTCCAAATTCAAACTAGTTGCAATACCAAGAACAACTGAATTGACAACATCTTTACGCGAGGTGAAAATTTCTTCAAAATCTACACCTTTCCTCAGATTGATATGCTTTCCAGCCAATTTTATTTTTTGTACTTTGGTTGTGAAGTACGTTCTTGAGTTTTCAATGATGATGGATGATCCTGCTTTAGGGTGGACATCTATTTTAGAACCAACTCTAGTGAAAACTTCGGTTGGGTCTTCGAGCGAGCATAAAACAACCGACTTCCGAACTGTTTCTCACGCTCTTAGGCAATTTCACTAAATTATAGGTGTGATTCTCATGCAAGGATACCATTTCCTCTCGCATAACTTGCAATCAGTCTTCTTTCCTCTCACGGTCAAAGCTCTTTGTGAGAGCCCTAAAAAAAATAAAATAATAATAATAATAAAATTCATGCATACATTACCTTTAATTTATTCAAGTGCATATAAATTTCTTTAGTGCATTTGTGGCATGTTTTCATTAAGTGCATTCTTCATTGGTTGATTAAATGAATTTTCAAAATTCCATTTTAGAATTAGTGAGCATTTTCTTGCATGGCTTAATTGCTAAGAAAATAGGGGTATGTTGGTGTTAGTGGAGGCCAAATCAAATTAGAGGAGTTAGAAAGCAATTAAGTGAGATTTTGTTAGCTAATGGCCAAGAAGTTGCCACTTGTCATCTAAGATTCAACCCTTGACTTGATGACTTCTTTCCCTCAAACTTATCTTTTTAAAAACAAAACATTGTCTTCATTTTGGGGTGGAGTGGCAGAACCTAAGGAAGGAAAACAAGAGGAATTCATCAAAAAATCTTGCTTGGCAATAGGGGAATCAAGAGGAAGTTGGTAGCACCCTAAACCATCAATCCTCAAGCTTGATGGGAAGGATTTTGGTGGCTTGAAGAGTTTCTTCTTGGGCTTGAAAAGGTATTTTCCCTATCAAACCCTAGCTCTATGATCCTAGAAAATGGTCTAATGAAGGTTGTTGGTGATGTTTGTAGTAGGGTGGTGCTTGGAAGCTGGGTTTTGGGCTTGGATTCTTGGGGTTGTATAGGAGTTGGTTTGATTTCATGCCTATTATGTGTTTGATATTTGGACTAGTACTAAATACTAGGCTAAGATGATTATTTCTTTGAGAAAGGTGCTTGATTCTCTTTCATATGCATGCTAGAGAAGTTATAGGAGTTGTTTTGAATTTCAAAAAGAATGGAAGAAATTTGTGGTTCTATTCTTCTTATCTTGTGATTTCTTCTTGCTCAATCTTCACTAATCCTTGTTGAGAAACCTTGTTGGGACATTTGTGTATCAAATTGGAGTGAAATCATTCTAGTTTTATGGGTGAAAACCTCTTGGAATGCATCAACTTGTGAACAGAAATTCGGTTCTGCATCCTGTGAAATGGAAAACAGCCCACTTCCGGGTTACTGTTCACTGTAAAAAAATAATTGTATCCGAGCCTTATACCGTTTAGAAAACCCTATGAACCTAGTTTTAAGCGCTGGCTGGAGACTTGATTTGATTTTTCTACGAGTTATTTTGACTGTTTTTCATGAGACTGTGACCAGCCTGAAATTTTTTCCAACAGTTTTCCTGCTTCTCTGATATCTGCCATTTTGACTGTGATAAAGCATGAATTGATATCTGACCTCTTCATGAAAGTTGTAGAGCTATGTCTTAGCTTCGAAACTCCATAAAGTACACTCCAATACGATAAGCGTGGCCACAGTTATGATCAAGTTACTGAACCTTGACAAACCTGTCCAGCGAGGATTTCAGTCCTGCGATTGTTTCTTTTATTCCTTTCGATTCTTGTGTCTTCTTGTCGTTGCCCCACCGACCCACTCATCGTGGTTCTAGGATGTTGTTAAGACTTTTATTTGCTCATCTTCATAAACTGGATTGGTCATTTCATGATTTGTGCATCAAAATCGACTTTTATCACATGAAAAGAAACATTGAGCATATGCATTTGATCACGCGTTTGGTTGGGCAGCCGAGCTTAAGTATGTTCCATTTTATTTGATAATAGCCTTGGAAGGAGGAAGTAAAGAGGATTTGGGTGCGAATACTTAAAGATATTTCACTCGACTTCGGTGAGTGTTTCATGCTTGTTATTTGACCAACTTGATATCGAAATATTGAAATACTTGAACTATGTGATGATTTGTGTTCTTGTGATTTGTGAACCAATTAATGTGATCGAGATGAGTGTGTACTTTATCACACTCGATCTCTTCAATTGAAATTTTGTACTTGAATATTTGAATTCATGTGAAGCGGCTTTTAGCCCTTCTTATATTTGATCGTGAGTCATTTGGGTAATATCCATCCTGACTATTACTGTTTAGAAGCTTGTTTACACGTGCTTGCTACACATGCCTGTAAAATGATGGCCACTTGTGTGATATCACAAGGAGCTAATCTTGTTATCGGTTCTTAGGACTCGTGATCGGAGTCCACTCCATCGATTCATTGGTCAGTCGAGGCAGGTTAGGAGCTTGGTGAGTAGACTAATGATGCCCTGATCCTATTTCTTGTTTTGGTATACTTTCAGTATTACCTCTGTGTGGTGTTGAGGGGCCGGTAAGGTGGGAGAATGGGTGAAACGGGTATGGTGATGAGTGGAGTTTCTCATGGACATTAATTCTTGCATTTCCTTGGTTGGAGTGTCAGCGGACTTGGATCAAGTTCTCTTTGTGGAACTTGGCTCACCCCACGTATCCTTTATATTTAAATTGTTATTTAAGTGATCCTTGTGCTGATCTTCCGGTAAGAGAAGCTTGAGTCTTGAACTCCTCGAGCGATCTAGTCGAGCGACAGGTAGGTGCATAAGCACCGTATCTCAGTTGATACATGATTTCTGTGATCATCTAGTATATACTTGAAATTCAAATTTTATTGCAAATGTGCTAATGTGATTGTTTATCAAAATCTTTGTGGTTTGCAAATATGGTAATTGCTATTTTGCATTACTGTCTTTTGGAACATCGAGCTTTAGCTCACCTATTTTCCCTTTGTTTTTCCATGAGGGGGGATTTGCTTGAGCTTGGGATTGGAAGTGCGTGCAAATAGTTTAAGTTTTGTTGTACTTTTTTTTTAAGAGAATGTACTAGCAAACCCTATACATGGATAAGTTTAGGAGGTTGATTTTGTATCCTTAAATACCACATTTATGTTTTAAGTTGGAATGGTGGTATAAACTTATGTATATATCTGGTTGACTTTTTTGTTTGAAGTTTTAGTTTTGTAAGATGTGAATTGATGGTTTATATTAGCTATAGAGTCTGGCGGAGTCGGATGGGCAGACGGTCATCCAATACCACAGGGTTAAGCTAGGGAGAAGTGAATATCACACTCACTTTAATAGGACTCGACTCCATACATCAATAAAACATATTCATTGGGATGATATATGCTAGAAGGTCTTCTCTCACGGTAGTTCTCCTAAGCTCAAGTTGTAGTGGTGATGATGATGGGTTGGTGGCGTCAGCGGGATCTTCACCATTAACTTCCTCTCTACTGCATCATCATCTCCCCATGATCGAGAATCAGTACTGGGGCCGGATGCGAACAAGCAGGGATATCATCTAAGGTTTTAACTTGTCATCTTTATCAATGTATTCAATGATTTGATCTTCAGGAGACAATATCTCGCTTACGACCACCTTCTTCTCAGGAGATTATATAATGCAGCCAAAGTCTTCATGCCAATAAACCCAAAAAAATACAACTGCTTTGATTTTTTATCAGGTATTGACCTCTCATCTTTAGGAATATGAATAAGCGACAACCAAAAGCTCTCTAGTGTTTGTAGACATACATCCTTCCTATCCATACTCTCTCGAGATACCACCATCCAAAGGCCCGTGAGGAAAAGGTTTATCAAATTAGCGCAAGTTTTATTGTCTCACCTCAAAGGATTTTGGCAACTTAACATTAGAGATACATTTGACCCATTCGGTGGTGGGATCTATTCATCCTCTTTGCAACTCCATTTTCTTGAGGAGTCTTTGGTCTCTTTTCTAGTCTAATCCCATGGGACTTGAAGTAACTTTCAAATGGTTCCCTGTACTCACCACCATTGTCAACATGTACACACTTCAACTGTCTGCTAGTTTTCCTTTTAACTTTGCTATGAAAAAATTTTGAACACATCAAAACTTGACCTTTGAATTTCAATGCAAAACACTAAACTTTTCTAGCAAAGTCATCAATAAAGTTACAAAATAAATAGTGCCACCAGAGACCTATCTTTTATATAACAAACATTAGCGTGCACCAACTCTAATAGATTTAGTTCTCTAGATGGAGAAAAATTTTAAAATGCAACTCTATGTTATTTCCCATAAATATAGTCAACAGGGTTTGAGTACATTATCTCTTGCTTCAAGTGGGAGTTACTTGTGACGAGTGTGTGAATCTCTTTTTTACTCATGTGCCCAAGTCGCCTATGCAAAGGTCAATGGGAGAATCATGAACTGCATTCACTTCTCCCTTCCCTTGCATTGGGTAAGTAGGGGTATTCTAATTCTTTCCTCTGACAACAATGAAACTTCCTTTGCTAAGCTTCCATTTGCTTCCACCCTGTGAGTTATGATAGCGCTCATCATTATGCTTTCCTGTGGGAATAAGAATAAGACGAATATCAGGAATATGTCGAGCATTTTCAAGATAACTAGCACCGGTATCATGTGTCCAAGTATATGTTTTCTATGCCAATAACTTTGCATCGACCTCATTTTCCATCCTAACATAAAAGTCTCGCCGGTATGGTTGAGAAAAAAAATGCACATGAGGGATTACATGGTGGATGCACGGGTCAACTATCCAATCACTATCATGACAAGTAATATTGACATGACCATCTTCACAGAATACAAATATATTGTCATAGGTTGCCACAACTATTGTAGTCTCTTCTTCATCCTTCTCCTTCACCTTTCCTTTTCCTTTCTTCTCAACTTGGTCGCGTTTAAGGATTCTACATTTTCTCATATAATGTCTTTTCTTTTTGCAATAATGACATGCATTATTTTTTGACCATCGGACTTGCTTTTGGTTGTCATTCCTCTGATGGGGTCCTACACGCTCTTACTTCTCCCCCTTCATTCCTTCTTTTCTATCACCAAGGTTTGGGTTTCATTGATAACTACTTGTTCATTTCTCTTGAGCTCTTCATTCATCACAACCTCCTTTGCTATGGCCATGGTCAATACACCATTTGGAGTTCAATTACTGACAGAGTCCACCACTGTTTTCCAACTATCCAGTAATAAATTGAACAACAGTAAAACCTGTTCCTCATCATCTAAGTTACTCAAGTGCTCAGTCATATCTGCACCATCCTTATATCTCATCGAGATAATCTGCTTCCGAGCAAGAGACTTTATTTAAACCAATTTTCCTTTCATACATGCTTTCAAGTTTCTTCATAGTATATCAGTTCTAGTGTCATTAGCAAAGTGTTGGAATATTGTAAAACTAATCCACTTTCTAATATTATCAACAGTTTTTTTACATTGCATGATAGCCTATTTTTCATCACTCATATCACTTGGTTTAGTCATATCTCTAGAGCGAGGATCAAACAAAACTCTACAAGATAAAGTCTTCCATTCTAGACTTCCAAATTAGAATAATTAGTTGCATTTAATTTTATCATACAACCACTATCCAAGTCCTCTATTTTAATCAATACAACAAGTAGCCTAACGACTACTCACATTACCACTTTGTTAGGAAAAGGATATCGGTGCAGGTAAAAATATATCAAAATTAACCCAGGACAATTCACTCTTTTTCAAGTATTAATTAAAATAGGAATAAACGAAAATCACCAAAAAAATGATTTCAACTGTAACAATAAAATGCAGAAAAATAAAGACACAGGACACCAAGATTTTTACGTGAAAAATCCAAATCGGGAAAAACTACGGGATCTATTTCAGTCAAAATTCTCCATTATCGCAATAATAATGGACATACACAGGTCTATTAGAAGAATCTGAATGACAATACCATCATCGACATCAACCAAGTAGATCTAAAATAGTTTAATCTCCTAAAAGCTACAACTGTTAAGAAGTCAGATTGGAAGGATGCTACCACATGAAAAGGGAATCCAAAATCGACACCAGTAGATGAGTAAAACTTGATGAGAGTATTGCATAGGTAAAATTTTGTTTCAATTGGGATTTAAATTACCATCCGATTAAAGTCAAGTAGTAGTAAGAACATTCTCCTCTCTCTCCCGTCTTTCCCAATTTCTCTCTCTTTGTTTTTCTCTTAAAAGTGGCGGCCGGAACTTTTATGGTCAAATTGTATCTTGCGACTTCGTTTCTTTCGTCAAGTCATAAGACTTGAATGTATGTATATATCATCTAGTGAACACGTTGACTAGGTATTCTAATAGGTTTTGGACCTTTGGTTTGATTTGTTTGACCTATCAAATGGGCTGGACCAACAAGCCCAATGGCCACTAACATTAGATTTTCAAGAAATCACACATTCTGGGCACCAATTCAGAAGAGCTCATACATGGCGTGAGCCGAAAGACTAGTTATTACTTCAAATGTCTCATCACATCACCACACAAATTTCCAACTTTGAAAATTAGATCAATAAGATAGACATACCAAAAGGTAGATCTTAATGGATGGAAATCATTTTTTGTAAAATAACTTCTGAAAATGTTTGTTAAGTAAATCCATAATTACTCTATCTATTCTTATTTGAGTCCGAAAGAAGCAATAGTAATTAGACTAGGCCCAAGTTTCAAATCAAAAAGAGTTTTTAGTTATAGCTAACCTTTAATCATCAAGTCAATGAATAAGCCCAACAACTTCTGGTCTACTTCTTTTGAATTGCCCAGACTCAATTAACTTTGCCCATTTTTAGTTGGATTTGACCCGTTAGACTTATTAACACGACCTGTCTAGGAAAAAAGAAAAAGAATCATCTTCTTCCAAATTTTCAAATTTAAATTCTATCAAGCCTTAATTATCAAACCCTAAACACCAACCATATTCATCAGACATAATCACCACCAATTCTACACCTGATTAATCCAAGAAAAATTTCCTACCCCAAGCATAAATTTTCCATAATGCAAAGAAATAAAAGTCATGTGCTTGTGTATGACTTGTGCAAATATACTATAAGAAGTAAAATCTTAAGGAGAAATTATTAACCATAAGATACTTGTTTGGGCTTGTTCTCTCTTTGTCATCTTTGTTCTAGATTATGACTAAAAAGAAGTGTCATTGATTAGGTGTGATTATATCCTAGGTTGTTGACTCCCACTAGAACTCTTGCCCTTATCTACCCACTAATATGAATTAACCACCCCACTAAGGTTGACACCGTTATTACACTATTATGAAGTTAGTTAGTGAAGAAAAAATTCTTGATAGTCTTACTAATTTATTTTGTCTATAAAAAAAATATATTAGACATTTGAGTAAAAATAATAGTTTTTGGATGAAAAATATGGGTTTTCACAAATGACATCACTTGGTCCTATAAAATCAAAGCTTTTATCCCATTATTTTCAATGTGAAAATATACAAAATGCAAAGCATAAACCAGAAAATGATGAATGGAGAAGAAGAAGACATAAACTTAACTAAGTGCAAAAAATTACAATACATGGTAAAAGAACATGATTAACTGTAAGAAGTAGTTACTTATTTTTTAATGTCTTCCTTAAGATGAGCACATAATGATTATATTGGGGCACCATGATATTCAAATATACATTACTTCAAGGCGATGACAGTGTCCATACAATTGACAAAACTGAAAAAATATAATTTGCCTATTTTCTCTAATTGGTAAACTATTGGAGTTTAATATTTTAATATTTGGACCTGCATGATTTTGTCCTCTGAACGGGTTATCACAAGAATTTGATCATTATGATGACGAGCATGCAAGATTAAGTACACATCCCAAGTGAGCTAGTTAAAGTCAATGTCAGAAGCTAACCACATTTAGAATATCACAAAAGAGAAGATAATAATAGCATAGTCGTAATACAGCTAGATAATGTGTTTTGAGTATGCAACCCCAGCTATAATGGAGTAAGAGATCAAATTTTAACAAAATAGTGAACCATGTGGTCTTCATAAAGCGTGATTAACTAACATGTATGGATTTCGAACGAAATCATTATATATTGAAAGAGTGCCATTTACTACAAGAGAACTAGGATCCCTCCAAACTGAAGGATCATTAACTGATTCATTTGCCAAGAAGAATGATCAATAATTGATTCATTTGCCAAGAAAGAAGAAAGCCTCACTTTTCCAAATTATAAATGCACTCCGAAAAATACTATTTGAAATGTCTCACAATTGTATATCACAATTGAAGTTTCCATGAAAATAGATCAATATAATATGTGTGTGTGTGTGGACACACACAAGATAGATACTTAATAGAAGAAAATTAATTTTTGTAAAGTAACTTGTGTTGTGTATCACTTAGCCTAGTAGGAGAGTCCCTTTTAAAACATGAAAGTCCATGCCAAACATATTAATTTAGCCATTTAAAATGATGGATTGAAGCCCACTTGACATGCAAGATAGTGCATTATTTAACAAATCCCACATGACATGCATGAGAGTTAAATTTCAAATAGAGCGCGCATGACATGCATGAGAGCAATTTTGTCCTATTATTATGCTATGAACTTAATCGAAGCATTTTGGATAACTTTGAATTTTCAGGAAACTTCCCAATATATTTATTTTTTATTTTTATTTTATTTTATTTAGTATAAATGGGAAGTCTCGAACTAGAATGTCTCACTTACACTCCCTTCTTCTTACCACCCAACCCATCCCCCTCCAAATATATTGTAATTTGTTTCAATTTTTTTAAAAAATTTAATTGACTTATTCTTTTTTCCAAAAATAAGGAAGAAACTTCCGAAAAAGCATCTTTAAAGTTCATTTCAAGTAGGTAGACTTATGTGAGGACAAAACTGTGCTTTCTTATATTATAGAGTATTTACATTTAGCACTTCTATAATTTGACATCAGATATGTTAAAAAGAAAAAAATAACCTTTACCCAAATGCATTAGTGATAGAAAATGGTAAACAAAACCGAAATATAAACTTTGAGAGAACAAGAAAAGGAAAATGTAAGAAAAATGCAAAAAATAAAAATAAATAGTAATTTTTAAAATGAGGGGATTAGATCTAAATAAATAGTAATTTTAAAATCATGGGATTAAATCTATGTTTTCTCCATAAAATAAAGCAAAAAAATACCTTCCATCTATTCTTCGTATTGATAAACAAAACTTTATTAGGAAAAGGTAAGAAGGTCCCTAGAAATATAAAGGAAAGAATTATTTACGATTATAAAAAAAGGGTCAGAATTCTAGCCAACAGAAAATTAAAAGTATAAAGAACAATAAGAAACACTCACTTTAAAACACTGTCGACTGCTTCCTTCTTCCTCCTCCCTTGTAGCAAATCCATACTAATCCCGTCAAACCTCCCTTTCTCCCTCTTGCCATTGCCTCATATGACGCCGCAAGTTTCACTGTCATTTTATAAAGAAAGTCAAACAAATAAATCGCAACAAGGTAAACACCCCAATACTTCAGAAAAAAATAATAAAGGCAAAGGCATTTAAAATAGAGTGATTACACATATGGAAACAGGCCATTTCAGTGATGTTATAGCCAAATCTCAGCCAATTTGTTTGAAATCTAGAAAACCTAAACTTTGTTGGACGCAGCATCCTTTCAAATGATGGACTAAATTTGAATCTATAATCATACAATTTTTAGGCCTATTACAGAATATTGGTCATATTGTCCACTTTCCATTTGAAATTTTTATGGGGTGCAAGAAAAAAAAACTTCGCCACAAATAAAATTTTAATCAGAACATGACACTTTTTAATGAAATTTTATTGCATCTCTTTCGTCATTCATCAATTACTTTTTTTAGGTGTTGTTGGTATTTGTACAGACATTCAAATAATTTGAACTTTGTTGCTCCTTTCGTTGTTCTTCGATTAACTTTATGATTATAATCTGTATATATTTACTTTAACAAAAATATGGCCACACATGTTATGGCAGATCGCCCTTTCATTAACAAATGAATTTTTTTTTTATATAATCAACATGTTGCTAGATCTAAATTTTATGGGTTTTTTTACTAACTTTAGGTAACAAATGCTTCTTTTGACTTAATTGTGACTTTGCTAATCACATGAATTGTCCCAGATGTAGAAGTGTAACATTAAAAGAATGATTAGGGGCTGAAGTATTTTTTATTCTAACAGCTTGGAATTTGTTTCGTTTTGCAAGTAGGTGTTTGTGTCTTGTATGCAAGCAAAAGTGATTGAAGGTTGCTTTTTGCCATGTATTGGATAGTTTTTGGATATATGCAAGTCTATTTTTGTTGTGATAAATTCTGAATCCTTTGCTTTAATTTTCTTTCTGATATTTTAGTCAGGTATCTCTAATGCTTAGTTTCCTGCCGTCTAAATTCACGTCATCAATTTACAAGTTTTTTTTTCCCGCACCGATTAAACTTCAAACATATAAGAACCTAGAAGATGAAAAGTTGAAAAAGATTATGACCTGCCGTCTAAATTCACGTCATCAATTTACAAGTTTTTTTCTCCCGCACCGATTAAACTTCAAACATATAAGAACCTAGAAGATGAAAAGTTGAAAAAGATTATGACCTTTGTCTTTAATGGGATTGATGGTCACTTTCAGTAGCATATTTAGCTGGTCGACTATATTGCAATGACATGAGATTGTAATACCCAACCCTTCATTTTGAAGATTCTAAGAGAAAAAAATAAAGTTTTGGATTAATTATCAAGACTAAAGTTGTTGAGGAGTTAGTGTGCAATTAAGTATATTGTTAGACAAATATATTATGGTAGTGGGAGTTAGGGCTGCAAATAAATCGAACTCGAGCTCGAGATCAATATTGATCGAATTCAAGAAATTCGTTTTCATGTTGGAATCGAGTTCGACCTTGACTGTGACAGTCTCACCTCTTCCTAATGCACTTCTAAGGTATCGTACCGCCTAACTCTCGGGACTCTACAATCCTCAATTCAATAGCGAGCAAATACTTCAATAACAAGATAACCTTTATATCCATTAGACCAACAAAACGCTTTAAACCTTAAACTTCATTACGAATCACAACCATCCAGATTTCGCAATTACAAAAGTTGGTCCATTCGAATTTCTTAGGTACACTCCAAAAATACAAGAATTACATCAAAATACAAGTTTAAATTCTCCAAACCAAACAACCTAGTGCAACCCTTGGAAGCTCTCGTTCTCAAACCTTGCTAAGGAAAAACAAAACTGGAAGGAATGAGCTAAAAGGCCAGTGAGCGATCCCAATAACATGCAATCTCATAGTAGCAGTGAAACAATATATCAGTTAAGCACTCAATAATTCAATATAATTCAGTTTGAGAGCATAAAATTTATAAAACATATAAAATGAGAAAACACTCAGTGAAAGGATACGAGGTTCACTGAAAGTAGTTTCAATCCATCTTGTCCGTCACTCAACCCTATACTCCTTCTTAAAACACTCAGTGGTAATACTCAAGTACACCATACAGCGCCTTAAGTTACCAACCTATCCGACCGAATCCGCTTCTGGCTCGAATGGGCCGGTAACGAAAGGGGAAAGGTCTTGTTTAGCCAATGTGTTAAAGTACACATGGCCTACAGTCATGCACAAATAATATACAAACAGTGGAATAATAAACAGTTGAGCAGTATAATGAGAGTTAGGTCGAGTGTGATAAAGTACACACTCGCCTGGGAACAAGTATTTAACACTCATGAGGACAAGTAACATCAAGTATTAATTCACATAAGTATGTAATTCATACAACATGCAAGGAACACTCACCATGATTCACTTAAACGAGCAAGCAAGCAAGAAGGCTAAAATTTAGTAGTTGGTTCTTCCTCGGCAAAGTCTTGTCACCGAGCCAAAGTTCAACTATCAAACACTAGCCAAAATAACTAAAACTCAAAACCTTAACTCAACTACTTAGAATCACCAAAATCTCACTGCCACAGTTTCTTGTTCGGACCATAGCTAAGGCTACACTCATCAAAATTAGGCAAGGTTTATGGCTATGGAAACTAGACTCAGAGTACTACAATTCACTAGAAGGGCTCGCTCTGA
The DNA here is from genome assembly GCA_013103745.1 of Gardenia jasminoides. Taxonomy (NCBI): domain Eukaryota; kingdom Viridiplantae; phylum Streptophyta; class Magnoliopsida; order Gentianales; family Rubiaceae; genus Gardenia; species Gardenia jasminoides. The sequence goes on along the minus strand of CM023095.1, from coordinate 16,070,268 downwards.
GATTCATTTTGTAAGGTAGGTTAAATTGAGCTGCAAGATGTGGCAAGGAACAAAAACAGGAAAATCCATCTGGAAAAACAGCCTTTTTCCTAAATTTTTGGGGATTGATAGAAAATGATTTAGCATGCGAACCATCTACCGTTGGAAAGCCCTCGAACTCTAGTTTCAAAAGCTATAAACAGTGCTCAATTTTGACTCCCAGCAAGAAAATATAGCCATTTGAACAGGGGCGTAAAGCTGTCTGACGGTAAAATTTCCAGGTTTGAAGAGCAATTTTGGGGCATCATTTGAGCAACGAAATGATACTGGAAAACATCAATTTTGCACACATAAACCTCAGTATGTGAGTTATGTTTTACCAAAATTTAGCCAAAAAAATCATAATGGAAGGCAGTGATCAAAGTGACCAAAGTTGACTGAAATTTTGAACTCATTTCAGCCGAATAGAAATCCTTTTCTTTTGCAACATTTGGTTCATCCAAAATAGCTCCAATTCCATTCCATTTTCAAAACCAAGGCTCTAACAACATATATTGAGAAAATGGTGATAAAATTATAGCAAAATTTTGGACCAAACAACACCCAAAACGGGACAAAAGATTCGGGCAGAATAGAACCAAAATTTCCAGGTTTTTTTGTCATCTTTTCATGAACTTTTGAAGTACCAAATGAGAGGGTTTCTTTACCAGAAAAATATCCACTTAAATCTCAACATTTCAGCTCTCAGAGCAGCCAAGAAACTCATGAAAATTTGTAGCTAAAACAGGGCATAAAAATTAGAAAAGAAACCGGCAGCATAGCTTCCCTTTTCTCTCGGTTTTGCCTCTTTCTTTTCTTCCTCACTTCCTAACTTCCAAGAACTCAACACAATCACTCCATCACATGTATATGCATCACAACAATCCAACAATCAATAATTTTAGGAGTTCATAGAGCCCACAAAACCATCCAATTCAACAAGAATAGCAGCATTGAACTATCAAATCTTAGAGCTGCATAAATGGAATCAAATGAGCAAGGTTGTGATGGTGCAAATTATCTCATCCTTCTCAAGTGTAACCCTAGGCTGAAAGTGATCTATAAATGCACCAAGAACCCTTTTTCCTCCCTTCCAAAGCTTAGCTCCCACTCAAGACAAGGTGGCCTTCAAGCTCCAAGTGAAATGGTGGAACATTTCTCAAGCTTCCTTGGTTGATTGATGAAGCTTTGAAGTAGATTTTGAAGATGAAATGAAGGGGAATAGGGGGAAGGGAATTTCAGCCATGCGACAGCCCCACTTCTCCCTAGGGCGTACCCTAAGCTATTCATGGGCCGCCTACCTATCTCTCGCCAGGACTCACTCACATAAATATCGCTAAAATACCAAACTAACAATCCAAACACAAATCTAAACCCAACAATAAATTTATAAATACATTACACCATTCTTACAATCCCAAATTACATAAAATACTTATCAAACATTCAAATTCTTATAATACAAGACCTCTCAAAATCACAATCCAAGTTTGCCATACCAATACAAAAGCAAACCCTAACTATGACAGCCCACCTAACCCTAAAGTGCCAAGGGTTTAGCAGCTCTAGCTCGCCAGACTCACTCACTAGAATGATTAATAATACTTCAAAAGTGAACATAATCAACCATTTCAAACCAAACCACACATAATAACATTACTATATTCAACTTACAACTCTCATTTCCAAATTACAGTTCAAAGTAGTTAGGGTACAACCACAATACCATCTCACAGGCCCAAATACAACAAAAGTCTAGCGATCCATGATTACAAATGGTACAAGAATTAACCCAGCCAATTACACTAAGAAGGATCACGGTGCACGCTATCCATTGTCTCGAGCCCTGCGGGGGGGAAAAATAAAACTTTTTGGGGTAAGCTAGAAGCTAAGTGAAAGTCCAGTAAAAACAAGAAATTCAACGGACCTTTGAGTTAAATGTCACTTTGTAAAACATTTGAGTTTTCAAGACATCATTCCATCAATACTCAATCCAACAAACAACATACAGTGAACAGTAATTCAGTACACATTTAAATCCATTATTGGAAGGATATAGTATTCTCCGAGAGCAGTTGCAGTCTATCTTATCGGTCAATCACCCTCCTACTCCTCCTTATAACACCCAGTGGTAATACTCGAGCATACCATACAGTGCCCTAAGTTACCAACCTACCAGACCTAGTCCGCTACTGGCTCGAATAAGCCGATAATGAAGGGGGAAAGGCCTTGTTCAGCCAATGTGATAAAGTACACATGGCCTACAGTCATGCACAAGTAATATACAAAGAATGGAATAGTAGATAGTTGAACAGTATATTGACAGTTAGGTCGAGTGCGGTAAAGTACACACTCGCCTAGAAACAAGTATTTAACACTTATGAGATCAAGTAGCATCAAGTATTAATCACATAAGCATGTAATTCACATAACATACAGGAAACACTCACAAACTCTTTATAATTTCACTTGTAAAGCATTTCATTTGGAAATGATAGTAAATCATTTCAATAAATAGTTCCTTTGGAAACCATAGCAAGATTTCATTTGAAAATGGGTTGAAACACTCACAAATCCTTCGTAAGTTATTTCACTGGTAAAAACATTTTACTTGGAAATAGTGGTAAATCATTTCTTGGTAAATACTAGCAAATCATTTCACAAATCATTCATTTACAAACCATGGCAAGATTTTCATTTAAAAGAGAGTTAGGACACTCACATCGATCCACTTAAATGAGTGAGCAAAGAAGAAGGCTAAACTTCGTTAGTTGGTTCACCCTCGAAAAAGTCTTGGCCACCTGAGCCAAAGTTCAGCTATCAGATACTAGCCAAAATATCTAAAACTCAAAGTCTTAACTCAACTACTCAGAATCACCAAACCCTCACTACTACGGTTTCTTGTTCGAACCATATCTAAGATTACTCTCGTTGAAATTAGCAAGGCTTATGGGTAGGGATGCTAGACTCGGAGAACTACAATGCACTAGAAACTTTACTTTCAAATTCATTTTGTAATATAGGTCAAATCAAGACGTAAGATTCAGTAGTATTTAAAGCACGGTATTATCATTTTTACAAAATCAGTCCAAATAACACTTTTACCCCAAAATTGGTGAAGACACAACTTTTCATCCTCAAAAATTCAAGATTTCACTCCATTCACACATGTACTCATAAATAAACATAATACACTTTTATTTAGACAAAATCTCGCCAAGAAATATCGTAAAATTTTGAAATCAAGCATCAAAACATTCCAAGTGAGGTTCGGCCAGCTCTCACTCTTTTCTTTCGAAATCCTCAACAATAAATGCTACTTTCTAACCATAAAATGCACTCATCTCATACACGACAAACACAACCATAATCAGGTCCTCAAGTCCGCTACCTAAAAGTCACCTCAAGGCCGCTACCTAGGTTGGGATTTCAAGAGCCCAACTCAACATTCCAAGTATAGCATTTTCTAATAGAATAAACCATAGATCTACCCCTTTCAACACTAATTAAAGTTAGATTTACAAGGTTCAGGCTTTATACCTTCAGATCTGACTAGATCTAACAAGATCCGACAAGATCCACCAAGGCTTTGTGATATCTTCTCAAAATTGACCCCTTCCAAGCTCAACAACCACGAAAGCTTCGATCTTTGCCCGAGTTCTCCTTGCCTTGAAGATGGTCTTCCACAGTTTGCTTTAGATCAGCACCAACTCAACTCACCAAGGCTTTTTCTTCTCTTTTCTCTCTCTCCCTCTCTTCGGCTCTCCCTCTTTCCTCACACTCTCTCTCTCGGCTGCTATGGAGGAGGATGAGCCAAGGATGAAGTCTTCAAGGAAGCTTTGAAGCTTGAAGAAAGTGAAGGAAGGAAAAATGGAAGAAAAAAGGTTGAATTTCTCTCTCTGTCTCTTACTCTAGCTCTCGGCCCTCTCTCTCTCTTTCTCTCACACACATGGCTGCAACAAGGAGTGAAAGGAAGCAAGATGAAGCTCTTCAAATGATGTCTTCAAAGTGCAAGAAAATGAAGTTGAAGAAGAAGAAGAAGAAGCTATTCTCTCCTTTCTCTCTCTCTAATTCGGCTGCCTCTCTCTCTCTCTAAGCCCAAAGAATGGATAAAAATAACAAGGGAACAAGAAGGCTTGAAAGGTGGCTTTTTATAGACAAAATGCTTGGCTCACCTTAATTCGTGGAAAAGTGGTCAAACGACCACTTTATGTCGCGTCGACGCGCGACACTCTAACTTTTACTGGTTCATCTTATTCCTACACTGCCCAACCTTAAATATATACTTGTAATGTCTTTACATATGCTCGGGTTCATCTTAGAGATACTATTCACGCTTCGGATCAAAATTCAACACTTAATCTGGCCGAAACCACACATCGGCAAGTAATTTTTGAAAAATCATCTAAATGAGAAAATAATATTTCAAAGTATAAATTCACTAATATTTGAGTGAAAATACATAATAATATTATTATTATCATTATCAATCATTTTCTGATAAAAATAAAATTTCTGAGCCCTCACACTAACTCTAAAGGTTGGCTCCTTCATTTGAATTCTCAGTCCCTATTAAGAAAAGCAAATTGGAAAGAGTGAGGTAAAAAGCTCAGTGAGTTCCAAAAAGGCTTACCATTCACATAAAACAGTTCAAATCATACTTCAAATATACAAGTTAAATCAAGTAGATAGACACTTAAATGGGTATTGCTCATATAAACTACTCGAGGGACATTGTCCATCAAAGTAGACTAGTCGATGGATTTCGCCCAACTACATCACAAACTAGTTGAGGGTATTCACCCTACGACGTCACATTATTTCATTTAAACTAGTCGAGGGATTTCGCCCAACGACGTCACATCAATTCATTGAAATTAGTCGAGGGACTTCACCCTACGATGTTACATACTAGTCGAGGGATTTCGCCCAACGACGTCACTACACTTCACTGAAATTAGTCGAGGGATTTTGCCCAATGACGTCACAAACTAGTCGAGGGATTTTGCTCAACGACGTCACATTATTTCATTGAAACTAGTCGAGGGATTTCGCCCAACGACATCACATTTGTAACAAGATAACACACTATTCTTTTAATTCTCGAAATCACACGAAAAGGAGTAAACACTCACATAGTAGTTCAAAGCATAAAATAGTTCAAATATATTTCTCATAAAATTTAAGTCTTTCAAATAATCCAAATTCATTTCAACAAATCATTTCTTTGCAAACAATGGCAAGATTTTCATCTAATAGTAAAATATTTGATTTTAAAAGGATTGGAATACTCACACATATAGGACACTCCAAAACACTTTCAAAATTTCTTTTATTTCAAATAAAGGTAAGTGCGATGAAGCACACACTACCCCACTTAACAATTTGAAAATCCAAAATTACTTCAAATCACTTGACCAATACACTTCGAATCATATTCACAAAACACATAACATACATTGAAACTCACCACAGTAGTAAAGTTCATTTTCCAAGGTGGGATCTGGTTCAAGTCCTTCCACACCTCCAATTATCATGAAAAAGGAAGAAATGAGTTTCGTCACACACACAGCAAAACTAAACTCAAATAATTTATTCACTTGTCTTATTAAAGCTCTTTACAAAATTCCCTTAACTCTGCTCAATGAAGAGTAATCATTTGAGTCGAAACTCATTTTTCAAGATTCCATTTTCAAATCAAAATTTCACATAAACAAACAACTCTATCGATGCACTCCATTTAGGTGATTTCTAATTTTTTTGCACTTTGAAATCAAGTGAGGTTTTTCACCTTCAAATCACTCATTTGATCTCACTCTTAACACTACACTATAAGCCATCATTGTAACACACTTTTCAAACAATTTTCACTAGTTTTCAATACACAAAATTCATGAAAATTAGTTAAAGTATCTCAAATCCTCAAATTTGTCTAAAATAGCCCTTTTCTCTCAAAGCTTAGTGAAATTCAATTTCTCACCACAGAAGTTCAAGTTTTTAACTCTTTTAGAACATTTTCTCATAAACGAACATAATACATATACATTTAAGCAAAGTCTCATCATTGAACATCATACAAATTCGAAATCACATTTTAAAATTACCAAACATGATTCGGCCATCACTTATCACTTTCCTTCACTATTTTCAACTACGAAATCTACTTTCTAACCATAGAATGAACTCATTTCACATATATCAAACACGACCACAATCAGGTCCTCAAATTCACTACTTAAAAGTCACCTCAAGTCCGCTACCTAAGTTGGGAATTCAAGAGCCCAACTCAAAATTCCAAATATTAACATTTCTAGCAAAATAAACCGTAAATTTACAATATTTAACACTAATCAAGGTAGATCTAAGAGATTTGAGTCTTATACCTTCAGATCTGTCTAGATCTAACAAAATCAAGCAAGATCTTGTGAGCTCTTCTCAAGATGATTTTCCCCAAGCTTAGCAAATCCTCGGATCTCCAATCACAGCCCAAGATCTTTGTACTTTGATGATGATTCCCGTCTCCAAGTTCAAGAACAAGAAGGTGACTACCCAACAGGCTTTCTTTCCTCTTCTTTTCTCTCTCCCAACTTTGGACCTCCTCTCTCTCTTTCTCTCTCACTCACGGCTGCCAAGAAATGACGACGGAACAAGATCAAAGCCCTCACTGAAGTCTTGAAGTTTCAAGAAATTTAAGGAAGAAGAAGTTGAAGATCAAAGCTTAAACTCTCTTCCTTTTCTCTCTCCCAATTTTTGGACCTCTCTTTCTCTCTCACCCTCTCTCACGGCAGTCCCAAGAGGAGGAAAAGACAAGAACCAAGCCTTGAATGGAGTCCTCAAGCTTCAAGAGATCGAAGATGAAGAAGATAAAGATGAAATCTCTCAAACTTTTCTCTCTATTTCTCTCTATGTCTCGGCCTCTCTCTCTCTTTTTGTCTCCAAAGAGTGGCTGAAAATTAAGTACAAGAAACAAGAGAAGAAACTTTAAGGGAGACAAAAAGTTGTCTTTTCCCCAATTTAAGGAAAAGTGGTCAAAAGACCATTTTTTGTCGCGTCGCGCACGACACTCTAACTTTTACTATATTGTCTCATTCTGACACTGTCCAACCTTAAATATATCTTTGAAATATCTCTACATATGCTTGGTTTCAACTTGAAGTCACTAATCACACTTCGGAACAGAAATTAGTGCTTAAACGGGCCGAAAACGCACACCGGCAAATAAATCTTGAAAAATTCTCTAAATTAAAAAATAATCACTCAAAATATAAATTCACTCATATTTTAATAAATAAATATAATATAAACATTATTATGTATTTTTAAAATAAAATTCAAATTTTGAGGCCCTCACAGCCTAAGGGAAGAAGAAGAAGAAGAGAGAGTGAGGGGTTGTTTGACTTTTGAGGCTTTTGTTGGGAAAATGGAAAAAAAATGAAGGATGTCACTCGATTTAACATAAAGTCACCTTTTGTGGCGTCGGGGTCGATTCTCATGACGCAACACTATGACCCCTATTTCTCTCACTTAGATACCTCAAATGTATATTCTAACACTGAAAACTTACGTCTAATAGTCAACCCTAGGCTCGTATGCAAAATTTAAACATCCAAGTAATGCAATTAACAACATAATTTAAATATGCGCAATGCATTTTGAAAATTTTTGTGCCGATGCAATTGATTTAATAAAATTAAATAATTTTAAATAAAATAAATAAAAATTCATATGGAAATTTGCAATATATAAATAAAAATGATGATATGGGTCCTCACATTGACTATCTCAATCTCGATAGTTCGCGAGCTGTCTCGAATAGGCTCGAATATATATATATATATATATATATATATATATTATTCCAATAGTGAAATTACATATTCCAAGTAGGCTCGAGGTCGAGTTCTAATTGTGAAATTACATAATTATTTTTTATTTTTTCGAGTTCAAGTAGGCTCGAGGTCTAGTCTGATTAAGCTCGAATTCAAACACAAGTTCGAGCTCGAGATTCATTTTGAGAGCTCGTCGAACTCGAGATCGAGTTCAAGTTCGGTGAAAAATGAATTGACCTCACTTCGATAAGGATAAAATTTGATTCGACTTGACTCGTTTGCACCCCTAGTGGGAGCTCCCTATTCATCACTTTACCAGTTTCATTTCTCTTCTTCTTCTTCCACCAAGTCTTCCCCATTTTCTTCTACTCTATTCTTGCAACAAACAAGAATTCAAGGAGGATGAAAACTAAGTGAAGAGTGCGGAGCTTGGAAGCTCTTCTTCGTCTACCAATCAAAGTAGGATTTAGTTTCACGGCTATAGTTATGGTGTAATTGATTTGAAAGAATAGAGTTTAGGACTCAAGTTTGATTAATTAGAATCTTGGTTGTGTAGACACCAAATTTTGACTATTTCAATTGTTTTCTCATGATTTTTATCTATTAGTATTTAGTTATTTATTTTTGAATATTCTAACATATTTTCTTATTTTGTAGGTTTTTATAAAAAAACGGGGGGGCTCAAAACCGAAACGTGGACCAGCTACGCGGGGTTGTTCGCGTAACTGTCCGCGTAACACGATCAGAGACAAAAAAAAATTACGCGTGCGAAATTTCCAAGCCCTTTCTCACTCATTACCAGCTGTAATTTTGTGTCTTTATCATCAAGTAATCGATTTAGTTAATGCCCAGATCACCCTTGATCCTTAAGACACAAACAAAACCCATCTAATGATCAAGATTAACCACAAAAACCCCCAAAGTATTCAAGCCATTGGTTCTAGGGTAGAGTGGCTATAAATAATTCATGATAGGGTTTTCTGAAAAAAGGAAAAGAAAGAGGCTGGAGTTGGTTTAGAAAAGAGAGCTGAGAGAAAACAAAAAAAAATGAAAGGAAAAAAAAGAGGAGAGAAAGAGCAAGAAGAAGAAGAAGAAGAAAAGTTTTTTAGGGTTTTTAGGTTGGGTAGCTTACTTTAAAGGGTGAAATCTCTTTTGTTTTAGGGAGTTTATAGCTAAAATTTTTTCTGGAAATACCTGAGATATAGAGGAACAATTCTTGTGAAGAACTCCATTTGTGAAAACCACTGTAAAATCTTCAAATCCGGCCTTCAAGTTGCTAAGAAGTTAACTCCGGGAACAAAGAAGGAGATCAATTTCAATCTGAAATTCGTCCCTTTTTCCTTGCGATCCTCTTGTAAGAAAAGAGGCTCAAGTGATTCCCCATCCTCATCTCTGTCTTTTGAACAAAAATCTTGTTGAAAAATGTGATTTTTTTGTGGAACCAAAGTCTTGACTATGTTCTTTATAATGGTTGATGATGGTTATTTGTTGTTGTATGAGTATGTTATGTTTATATAGTCTTGGTAAGGCTCATAGACTTGTTTTTATGTTTAAAATCAGACGTTTGATGTTTCTGTGTTGATTTTGTTGTGTTTTCTGCAAAAATTCTAGAAAAATGTTTTTCACGCTTTGAAGATGTGAAGAAACGCGGGGTTCTTGCGCGGAGTGGCCTGCCTAAGACTCCGCGTTTCCGTTTGAATGAATGTTTGAAGATGTGAAGAAACGCGGAGTAGTTGCGCTGGCTAGTCCGCGTAACCACCCGCGTTTCTTGTCTGACAGTTTTTCTCCTTCCCTTTTCTTTCTATTTGGTGACGTTGATGCTTAAGATTCAACCCATTTGGGTCTAGCTTGTCTTGATATGATCTGAATGATAGTATTTATGCCTTGAAATTGATCCTGCTGTCTCTGATGATTTTATTTGTGTTTTTGGTTGAAAAAACTGGAAGCAATCTTCTTGAATTTTGTGACGATGAGAAGAGATGCGGGTGGATACGCGGATCCGTCCGCGTTTCCCCTCTGAACTTTGATTTTTGCCTGTAACGTAGACAAGGTCGCGCGGACTTGTCCCGCGTAACTGTTCGCGTAACCTCCTTTTTTGCAATTTTGTTCCTATTTTCTGCTCTTTTGTTCCAAAAATTTACTCTAGTGTTCATGTCTTCCAGTCTTGTCCAATTTGCTTGCATAATTTGTTTTGATATCTTCTCTTTGAATGTTTGATTGATTTTTCCTTTAAATTGATGCCTTGATCCTTTTTTGTTGACATTGAGTCTTAGATAACCATTCCCCTCATTTAACGATTCAATTGAGGCATCACATCAAGGGATGGTAACTTCTTTCCCCTATTATGTGTTCTTATGTGTTCCTATGTGTTTTATGGGTTTTAAATGCTTCATTAGTTAGAATTTCATTTAAGTCATTTAATTGCTTTGGATGTGGTTAAGAGGCCCTTGAAGGCCAAGTTGTAATAGAATGGAAATTATTTTAGTTTTCTTTTACGTCTTTCCCTCCTTAGATTGTAATTAGGGCCCTAAATGTAATAATCTTTATGTGCTTATGTGTTTAGGTTACCGCTTTCCTAGGGTTTTGCATCTAGATATTATGCTCATTTGTTATGTGTTTTTATGTGTTTACTTGCTTTATTGTCATGTCTACATGTTTTATTATGTAAATGTATTGACGTCACCACACTAGTCCAATGCTAGTTGTGGTTCATTCCCTCTAATGTCGTCACACTAGTCCAACACTAGCTGTGGCCTTTCCTTTCGATGTCTCACTAACCCAATGTTAGTGATAACCTTTAGACGAGGGCTAGTCTAATGCTAGACCCTAAAGGCCGTTCATGCATTAGATACAAGTTTCACACACTTTTCACTTTTAGGATTTCTTTTCCATTTTGCATGATAGTTTTCCCCCCATCCCGTATGCGAAACATGTTATATAGTTTTCTTTTATAGATTAGCTTTTTTAGGGCATATTACCCTTTGAATAAGGGAAAAGAGCGAGTATGGCTCTCTAAACCTTAGCATGCTTTTATTTCCTTCTATGAAAAGGAAGATTTAAAGTCACGAATTTAGTTCCCCACACCCATTATGTTGCATTATCCCTCTTTAGGACATACATGTGCATTATTTTAAATTCTATCAAAATCATTCTTTAAAAATCAAGTTTCTTTCTTCATGTTTAGCAATTCAAAGTCAAAATCCATTTTTCTTAAAATTTCATCTTTTGAAAATCAAGTTCCTTTTTGCACTTAAAATTCATCTTTTCAAAAATCCAATTTCTTTTCCCTTGAGATTTTATAAAATTGCATTTTTTTGAAAATCCTAATTTCCGCTCTTTTCAATCTCATCATTTGCATTTCTCGTGACCTCCTCGACGGATCAAATTTGGATGACACAATTAATGTGGTCAATTACAATCAAATCTCAAGGAGACATTTTGCCCCTCTCGATCCAATATTAGGTTTAAGTTTTGCATCCATATAGATAACATTCAAAAGTGATAAATTTTAAAGTTAGAATTAGGAAATTTTTAACTAAATCATGCAACTAACTTTGGCTAAGTTAGAAGGGTGCCTTAGAGACGAGTAACATCGAATCTTTGCCTTCCCTTCTTTCAACTGTGACTCCAACCTTTTCTCTAGTTTTCAAAGACCGGAGTCGTCTAAAAAGGGTTTTCTTAGTTTATTTTCATTAATTAAAATTTTTGGGTGACTTGGTACACCTAAACTCCATACCAAGTGGCGACTCCAAACTTTTCTAAAAACCCTTTTCTAGACTTTTGTTTTTGGGTCCAAATCGTCGTATTTTTTGTAGTCCCATGACCCATTTCTTTTTCTTTTTCAAAAATCAATTTTAACTAAAAAGCCTCTTTCAACTAAAAACCCGAAATGAGGTTTCTTTTCCTTCTTTCGAAAAATGGGGCGCGACAGGTTGGATTGTATGCATCTCATGAGTTTAGAGTGGTGGTTGCTAATTTAATTAGATAACTGTATTTTCATTATCAAATATTGACATTAAGTTATGGATTGTGTGTGGTTCTAGAGTTGGTGATGATTAAATCATGGGTTGATTACTTGTGTGTGCATGTGCTATCATGAAATGTTTCTGAAACTTTTGTGGTTTAGTTAATTTTTGTTTAATCTTACTCATTTTGCACTTGGAACTTGGCTGCAAATGGAAATTAATGTTGGATGGTTTTGGATTAGAATAATTGTTAAAGTTAGTTTTGGTTAAACTTACTCATTTTCCATGATTATATTGATCGATACACAACTTTGGAAAGGCAGCCATAACTTGGCGTAGAGTGTCAGAATTGAGCGACTTCTGATGTGGTTGAAACCAGATTCTTAGATCTTTCCAACATAACAAGTTTTGATTTTGTTTCATTCCCTATTGTTACCAAAAAATTCGGGAAGTTAACTGAATTCTAGTTCTGCTGACTTTTGAACCAAAGGAGAAGACAATAGATATTTATACCTCCAACTCTTTTTCAAACTAATTACTAATAGCATGATAATGATACAACTAGATACTGTGTTTTGACAAAGCAACACCTATTATAGTAGGCAGAAGAGATCAAATTTAACAGAATAAATATATGGAACTCATATATCAAAAAGCAAGTTTTTTCTTGCGTATTAACCCAAAAATTAACTCATGTTGTCTCTTTAAACCACGATTAACTAACATGTGTGGATTTCTGTCAAATTTATTCTATACTGAAAGTGTACCATTTACGACAAGAGAACTAGGACCTCTCCAATATGAAGCATCATTAATTGATTCATTTGCCAAGACGAATGATCAAAAATTGTTCATTTGCCAATGAAGCAAAAAGCCCCTATTTTCCAAATCATAAATGCACTCCCAAAAATATTACTTCAAATGTCTCATAGTTTTAATTCACTATTGAAGTTTCCATGAAAATTAGATCACTAATTATGTTTGTATGTATATATATATGTGCGTGTGTCTATTTATGTATGTATGTATGTATGTATGTGTGTATATATGTATGTATGTATGTATGCATGTATGTGTGTGTCTGTATACATGAATAAGGTAGATACTTAATATAAGAAAATTAATTTTTGTAAAGTAACTTGTGCTATGTATCATTTAGCCTTGTAGGAAAGTCCCTTTTAGAACATGAAAGTTCATGCTAAACATATTACATTTAGGCATTTAAAATGATGTATTAAAGCCCACTTAACATGCTAGATAGTATATTATTGAACAAAGTTCACATGACATGCACGAAAGTCAAATTACGAGCAAAGCTCACGTTACATGCAGGAGAGCTTTTTTGTCTATTTTAATATGAACTTAATCAAAGCGTTTTGGATAACTTTGAATTTTCAGGAAATTTCCCAATGTACTATAATTCTCATTCAGTATTTTTTAAAATTTTGATTTTCTTTTTTTCAAAAAAATAAGGAGGCAACTTCTACAAATGCGATCTAAAGTTCATTTGAAGTAGGTAGACTTCTGAGAGGACAAAACTGTGCTTTGTGATATTATAGGGTAATTACATTTAGCATCCTTATAATTTGACATCAGATATATAAAAACAAAAAATTTAACCTTTATCCAAATGCATTAGTGATAAACAGAAATTGATGAACGAAATTGGAATGTAATTAAGAGAACAAGAAAAAGAAAAAGAAAGAAAAATGCAAAAAAAAAAAAAACACAACAACAACTTTAAAATCATGCGATAAAGCCTACCTTTTCACCACAACATAAAGCAAAATAATACACTCCATCTGATCTTTGTAGTGATAAGCAAAACTCTAATAGAAAAAGGCAAGAAGGTCCCTGAAAGATAAAGAAAAAAAGTATTATGATTATAAAAAGAAAAGGAAATAGGTGAGAACTCCAGCCAACCCAAATTTAAAAACGTAAAAAAAAATTAAAAAAAATTACTCACTTTCAAACATCATGGTAGTCCTCCCTTCCCTCCTCCTCCCTTATAGCAAATCCATACTAATCCCATCAACCCTCCCTCTCCCTCTTGCCATTGCCTCATATGGAGCCCCAAGTTTTGCTGTCGTTTTATAAAGAAAATCAAACACGTAATTTGCAAAAACGTAAAAATCCCAATACTTCAGAAAAAGATAATAAAGGCAAAAGCATATCATGAACGTAGAACGATTATAAATTCAGCCACATAGGCCATTTAATGAATGCTATAGCCAAATTTGAACTAATTATTTTGAAATCTAAAAATATCTAAACTTTATTAGATGCATCATCTTTAAAAACGATGGACTGGATTTCAATCTATGATTATACAATTTTTAGGTCCATTGCCAAATGGTGGTAGTGTAGTCCACTTTCCATATAACTTATGAGGGGTAACAAAATGACTTCACCACAAATAAAATTCTAATAAGAACATGACACTTTTTAATGAAATTTTATTGTGTCTTTTTCTTCATTCATCAATTACTTTTTTCAGGTGCAATAGGTATTTGTAAAGACATTCATATATATTTTGAGCTTGGTCACTTTTTTTGGCTGTTCATGGATTACCTTTATGGTTATAATCTGTATATATTTGCTTTAATGTAAGTGTAGCCAAGATGTTATGGCAGATCGCTGATAGACAATTTCCCGTAGGCACAATAGGTTGCTCGAAATAATAATTCAGGGGTCGAACCCATAGGAATGATTTAATTCTCCTTTTCTTTAATTGTAATAAAAAATAATAAAATTGAAAATTGAAAAGGTTGATGAGGTTCTACCATACACCAAATTTTAATTATAAAACCTAAACACCCCTATTTATTGCAAGTATACAGATCATTTATTGAGCATAGGCTATGTTAGATGTCGATCCTACAGGGAACATTGTCAAATACAAGTGGTTTTTGAACTCCTCTATTATTTAGACTTTCACAAGTGAGAAAGTAAATATAAACTACAAACATGAAATAAAATAAGTAAAAATAACAATTAAAAGCTCCTAGAGCTATGAAATTCCTCACTACTCTTGCAAATGAAGCTATCGGTTGAATTAATGTTATTATTTTAGCTAAGCATGGCGTAATTTCCTAATGCATGTAAAACATACTCTCGTAGTGAATCAACTATACTTATAGTTAAACCATACCTACACTTGTTGTAACACCCCTAACCAATATTGCCCCACAGTTAGCCACCCTGAAAGTCGTGAGTTTTGTTCCTAGAGGTGGGGTTATAGCCCACAACGAATGCATAGCCCAAAACCGCAAGTCAAAAAACCCAGCACCCCTCCAAAAGGTCTCGGTTAGATGGGGATATACCTATGACTGGTGATATAGTGGCCAGGATCCCTCCTCCCAACCGATGTGGGATTGTTACAATCCACCCCCATAAGGGATCCAACGTTCTCGTTGGCACACCAGAGTCGGGAGTCGGCTCTGATACCAACTGTAACACCCCTGACCAATATTGTCCCACAGTTAGCCACCCTAAAGGTCATGGGTTTTGTTCCTGGAGGTAGGTTATAACCTACAACAAGTGCAGAGCCCAAACCCGCAGGTCAAGAAACCAACACCCCTCCAAAAGGTCTCGGTCAGATGGGGACATACCTACGGCTGGTGATATAATGGCCAAGATCCCTCCTCCCAACTGATGTGGGATCGTTACACTTGTAGTTATGGAATAAACTACAAGCTCATTTGCTCTATGAAATTACATGAGATAAATCACTAAAGCCATAAAGGCGCCACTCTACTCTTGTGAGTGATTTCCTAGGTTTAGCACCTCATGAACTAGCGTCAAATTCCAATTTTCATCACAAACTTAACACCTTAAGATGATGACAATTAGTGTCCGATTAATCATGATTATAAAAGCCAAAGTACTAAATAACTTGCTCAAAATAATAGCATCAAACAACTAAGTAAACATCACAAACAAGATGTAGAAAGTTCATCCATAACTCAAGGCATAAACTTTAGCTAAACATGACAAAGAAAGAAAAGCTCATACTTGTATTATAGCTAGATATGAACTCAAATACAAAAGAGAAAGTGATAGGAGAGAAGTCACCCATGTCACTTGAGTTTCAACACTCCATCTTTACTCTTCAATTCTTCATCCAAATCAAACTACAAGTACAAGATGAGAAACTACAATAACCTACACTACTAACTATACTAAACTAATGAACTAAGAAAAACTAGTGAAGACTACATTTTTAGTAGTGTTTCTAGCCTTCTCAAAGATATCTAAAAATGTCTACTAAAGGCCCTATTTATAGAAGATATCCTCCATAAACTTCCAAAACTTCATCATGCGAACACAAGAAAAGAAAAGTCAAGAAAAATGGCTTCTATGGATCTTCATTCCTTGAAATGCTTCAAAAATGTCTTCATGCACCTTATCAACCTTCAAATGAGTTGTAAGGTTGATGCAAATTGTGTTTTGGATTTTCCAAGTTGTTTCTCCAACTTTTCAAAATTCTTCACGCAATTTCTAGCCTAAATTGTTATTAAAATTGAGATCGAAGTGAGTTGGAAAATTTCTGGAAATCGACTGCAAGTTAAAGAGGTCATTATCAGGGATCCGCATGGTGGATCCACGAGCTGTCTCCACTAAGAGGGAGTCACGAGCTATTCACTTGTTCTAACTATCACTTCGCGTTTTGGATTGCGGATCAACTGCAGAGTTGCAAAATCTGAATTTTTCATCGTGAAATTAAAGCGTTAAATCTTTCAACTTTTGACCCCTTGATTCCTTGATAATTGAATTGCATTATGCTCATTCAAATTTTGAAATTCATCAACTTCAAATACTTTAATTTTCCAACTTTCCTTCTAAGCTTCACTGCAAATATCTTCTCATTTCATTTCATTTGATGATTTAGCCATTAATCCTACAAAAACATGAAGTTTTCACTACTTTAATCCATAGAATGCACCTTTTCTAACAAAACCATAAAATGCAAAACTTCACTAGAAACCCTAGTTAATTAGCCATCAAAATGACTAAAACACACAAAAACTAAATAGAAAAACATATTTCAAGCATACAAAATAGACACTTATCAATTTTAATTTGACTCAGAAATAAAATGAATAATCAACTCAAATAAAATAGTGGTGAGAAAACAATTGGCAAAAGATTAGGATATCAGATCGTGATCCACAGTTTGGATTAATTATCTAGTTAATTTCTTAGCATGCCAAGGGTGTATCACATGTAAATGCCTTGCATTATCTCTGATACATCTAAGTCATGTCCAATTCAATCTCTCTCTCTCTCAAGATCACAAGTGTTTAATTAAACCATTTAATGTTTTAGGTAATTAAATTACATCATACAAACTCTAACATACTTTTGTGATTAAGCTAAGCATGTTTATCTATCCAATGCACCGTTGTACATCCCTTGTTAATTCAATACAAATCCTAAGAGCATGTTCATGGAGGCTAGTCACAAACATGTACTTATATTTTAATAGATAAATTAAAAAAAGTTAAGAATTTAACCAAGATAAACAATCAAATCTCCTTCGCAAAACCCTAACCCGGGTATCTTTTGCCACCTTTCAGTTCGAGGGGGTAGCCCAATCATGGTGGAACATGATTAGGGCAAAATGGGATAGAGATCAGATTCCTCGTACCTGGGAGAATTTCACCCGGGAGTTTAGTAATTTCACCCGGGAGTTTTATACAAAATTCCTCCCTCCCTTGGTTCAAGAAAAGAGGGAGCATGATTTTATCAAGTGCCGACAAGGTCTACTAAGTGTCGCAGATTATGAGGCACAGTTTACTATGTTGTCTAGATTTGCCCCAAAATTGGTGGCCACGGAGCAAAGAATGATTAGACTCTTCGTCCAGGGGTTGAACTTGGAAATTCAAGAAGGGCTAGCGGCGACATAGATTAATAGCTTCAGCGAGGCCATTGAGAAAGCCCAAAGGATCGAGACTGCAAAGGCTTAGCTTAAGGTCTTTAACGATAGAAAAAGAAGTGCCCCTTCTGGTAATCGGGGGCCTATGGATTCAAGTGCTCCGCCTTCCAAGTTTGGGAGAGGTTCGAGTGGGGCTAGCGCCTCGAGAGTTTCGAAAGGGGCCTTTTCCCAAGGAGGGATGTTCCGAGGGTCAGTTAGTGGTAAAGGACCCACAAGGAGTGCTCTACAAGAAAGTAAGGCTTCAAACTCTGGCCTTACTTGTAATTTCTGCGGAAGGCCAAATCACATCGCCGACGAGTGCTGGAAGAAACAAGGAAAGTGCTTGAAGTGTGGTAGTTCCGATCATCAGATACCTGCGTGTCCCCGACTCCGGGAGTGAGGTGAGGCCCAGAGATCGAACCCGAGCCAAGCTAGTATGGTGGGAAATAGGACGAGAGTACCAGCTTGAGTTTATACCCTAGATCAACAAGAGGTGCCTGAATCGACTGAAGTGGTCGAAGGTACCATTCCCATCTTCCACCGCTTAGCTAGAGTTTTAATTGATCCTAGTGTATCGCATTCATTTGTTAATCCTGTATTTATCTATCGTATAAACATAAAACCTATTAGGTTACCCTTTGACCTAGAGGTTAGAACACCAAAAGGGAATAAAAGTCTAATTACCAGTTTGATGTATAAAAACTGTGAAGTGTGGATTGGAGAGAGAAAATTATTGGTTGACTTGGTGAGTTTAGATATTAAGGGGTATGATGTGATTATTGGGATGAACTGCTTAGCCAAACACCAAGCCACAGTGGACTGTAGGTTGAAGGTAGTAGAATTTTGTATTCCGGGGCAAACAACTTTGAGATTGAATGTTAAGGGAAGGTTGGGCTCATCAGCTCTCATTTCTGGGATTAGAACTAGAAAACTACTGAGTAAGGGGGCTCAAGGGTACCTGGCTTTTCTTATAAACCCTCCATGTGATAAGGTGAAGTTGGAAGATGTACCGATTATTAAGGATTTTTCTGATGTTTTTCCCAAGGAGTTGGAATCTTTACCCCCGAAGCGGGCAATAGAGTTTAAGATTCACCTGGTGCCTGGGACGGCACCAATTTCTAAGACCCCCTATAGAATGGCTCTAGTCGAGTTTAAAGAGTTGAAGGTGTAGCTACAAGATCTTTTGGAATGGGGATTCATTAGGAAAAGTGATTTTCCTTGGGGAGCACCAGTTTTGTTTATTAAAAAGAAATATGGTAGCCTAAGGCTATGTATAGATTATCGGGGGCTGAACGACGTGATGATCAAGAACAAGTATCCCTTACAGCTCATCGACGAATTATTTGATTAGTTGCAAGGGTCAGTGGTGTTTTCTAAGTTAGATCTCAGGCAGGGGTACTACCAGTTGAGGATTAGAAAAGAGGATGTACCGAAAACTACTTTTAATTCGAGGTATGGGCACTTTGAGTTTGTAGTGATACCCTTTGGATTGACTAATGCCCCGGCCGCATTCATGGACTTGATGCAACGAGTATTTAAGCCTTACTTGGATCAGTTTGTCGTGGTCTTTATTGATGACATACTAGTGTATTCTAAGACCCAAGAGGACCACGCGCAACACCTAAGGATTGTATTACAAACCCTCTGAGAGCACAAGTTATTTGCAAAGTTCAGTAAGTGTGAATTTTGGTTAGAGGATGTATCTTTTCTAGGGCATAAGATTTTCAAGGACAGAATTGCAGTTGACCAGGCTAAAGTGGAAGCTATTACTCATTGGAAGCGGCCTGAGAACCTAACTGAGATTAGAAGTTTCTTAGGTCTAGCTGGTTATTATCGCCGGTTTATTCAAGATTTCTCAAGAATTGCTGGACCTTTGACGGACTTGACTAAGAAATATGAAAAGTTTTTTTGGAGCCTTAAGTGTGAGGAGAGGTTTCAAGAATTAAAGAAGCGGTTAACTGAAGCTTCAATTTTAACCTTACCTGATGGCAAAGAAGGATTTGTGGTGTATTCAGATACCTCTAAGGATAGGTTGGGTTGTGTCTTGATGCAAAGTGGAAAAGCAATAGCCTATGCCTCTAGAAAATTGAAACCTCATGAGTAGAATTAACGAACTCACGATTTAGAATTGGCAGCGTTTATTTTCGCTTTGAAGAAGTGGAGGCACTATTTGTATGGGGTAACTTTTAAGGTGTTCACGGACCACAAGAGTTTGAAATATTTGTTCTCACAAAAGGAATTGAACTTGAGGCAAAGGAGATGGGTAGAGTTCTTAGAGGATTATGATTACTCAATAAAGTATCACCCTAGAAAGGAAAATGTCATGGCTGATGCGTTAAGTCGCAAGGCTCAAGTGGCGGGGTTAATAGTGAAGGAATGGGAGATGTTGGAACAAGTGAGCGAGTGGAATCCATACTTAGGAACACAAAAGGTTATTTTTGGGAATGTGGAACTAAGGTCTCCATTGTTGGAACGGATCAAAGAGGCACAATTGAAGGATCCTATAGTGCAGAAATTTCTGGAAAAAGTACAAAAAGGGGAAGCCCGAGACTTTAAGATAGGGCCAGAAGGTGTATTGACATTCCGAGAGAGGATAGTAGTGCCAAATGACGAAGTACTAAAGAAAGAGATTTTAGAAGACGCACATCGGTCCAAGTATACCATCCATCCTGGGAGTAATAAAATGTATCAAGATCTAAAAGGCTTGTACTGGTGGGATGGTTTAAAGAAAGAAATAGCCAAGTATGTGTAGACATATTTTATTTGTCGACAGGTTAAGGCTGAACATCAAAAACCTTCAAGGCTTTTACAACCTTTAGAGATGCTCGAATGGAAGTAGGAACATATTACTATGGACTTTGTCACTAGTCTACCAAGGAGTCAAAAAGGACATGATGCCGTATAGGTAATAGTAGACCGACTCATTAAATTTGCACATTTTCTACCGATGAATATGAGGTATCCTTTGGAGAAGTTGGTCAAACTTTATTTGGATGAGATAGTAAGTTTGCATGCGATTCAAGTAAGTATTGTCTCTGATCGGGATCCTAGGTTTGTTTCTAGGTTTTGGCAGAAGTTGCAAGAGACCTTGGGAACGAAGTTAAAGTTGAGTACAGCCTATCACCCCCAGACAGATGGAAGTCTGAGAGGACAATTCAGACTTTAGAGAACATGTTAAGATCTTGTATAATGGATTTTGGGAAAAGTTGGAGCCAATACATGACACTAATCGAGTTTGCGTACAATAATAGTTATCATACTTCGATTCAAATGGCACCCTATAAGGCACTCTATGGGAGAAGATGTCGGTCACCGATTCATTGGGATGAAGTGGGTGAGAGAAAGGTCCTTGACCCGACTGCTATACCTTGGATTGAGGAAACCTATGAGAAAGTGAAGTTGGTTAGAGAAAGGCTTCAAACAACTCAAAGTTGGCAAAAGAGCTACACAGATAATAGGAGAATAGATTTGGAATTCGAGATAGGTGATAAGGTTTTCTTGCGGGTTAAACTAGTGAAGAGTGGAGTAGTGTCTAAGAAAGGAAAGAAATTGAAGCCAAGGTACATCGGACCATTTGAAATTCTCAAACAGATTGGGAAAGTGGCTTATTAGTTGGACTTACCCGCCAGTATGTCTAAAATTCACAATGTATTTCACAT
This sequence comes from Gardenia jasminoides, assembly GCA_013103745.1. NCBI lineage: Eukaryota > Viridiplantae > Streptophyta > Magnoliopsida > Gentianales > Rubiaceae > Gardenia > Gardenia jasminoides. The sequence continues at coordinate 16,048,880 of CM023095.1, read as the reverse complement.
CTCGATGCTCAAGAAATATCAACCAGACCCGAGCCATGTGTTGCAATTAGACGAGATTGAGATGGATGAAACTCTCTCCTATGAGGAAAGGCCGGTGAAGATTCTTGATCAGGAAGTAAAGGACTTGAGGACGAAAAAAATCCCTTTGGTTAAAGTCCTGTGGAAGAACCATGACATAGAAGAAGCGACTTGAGAAGTGAAAGAAGAAATGCAAGAAGTATCCGTGAGCTATTTAGGAAGGTGAGAATTTTGAGGACAAAATTCTCTTAAGAGGGGAAGGATGTGAGGGCCTCAAAATTTATTATTTTAAATATTGTTATTATTATCATTAATCCATTTGATTATTTTTATTGTTGTACTCAATCATATTTTTCAGAAAATTTAAATGAAAATCTGTTTTATTTTTATGTAACTCAATTTTATTTCGCACATGTTTCCTCCTTGATTTTCAACATCACGTTTACCTTTTAAATTCGCCCTTTTAGCATCAATTAGTAAGAAAATGAGAGAACACGTTTTTCGAGATAGACCTTCGAGCCGAAAGTGAGATAGTGTGGGTGAGTAAGGATGATTACTCATAGGTTTAGAATTCAATCAATGAACTAGAAGTGAATCAGTAAAAGTGAGATTAAGTAGCGTTTTGAAACCCTATACCTAGTCGGACAAATTTCCCTAAAACTAGGGTTTTAATCTTGCCATTGTTCCGTCCATTTAATTCCTTCCAATTCACTTCAATTATCTTTCCTTCTTTCCCTTAATGGCCGAGCATCTCCTCTTCATTTTCTAGCCAAATTAATCACTTCATTTCTCACCAAATTAAGTTTCAAGATAAGGTTTTCAAATGGAGACAACATCCCCTAAATTAAGGCTTTTAGTCTTTTCATTGCTTTATGTCCAATTCACTCAAGTTTCTCTCTTTCCTCTCCCATTTTTAGCCGGCCATCTCTATCGGACGTCCAGTACGACAAGTTGAGTATCCGACAGAGAGGTTTTGAGTTTTATTGAACGTCCGATACAAGCTGTCGAGCGTCCGACAGACAACAGTCCCAAATGCTTGTTTTGATTGGTTTCTTCAAAAAGATTTCTTGGTTTGATAACCTATGCTGCCAATACTCTCAATGAAAAATGTTAAACTTTTTCTTCAATTATTTTGTAATTGTCAAAATTCGGGATCACGATTAACATTCTTTCCCTTTTTGATGATGACAAAACAATTGAATGTAATTTGATAAAAGCATATCATAAAACTTCCCTTTACATAATTAACATTGTAAAAACGGAAATGAGCACGGCTTGCAGATTATTCAAGCTCTCCCTTACTCGAAACTCCCCCTTACTCGAGTAATCATTCGAGTCATAGACAATAATAAATGCAGTAGACAATTTTCTCCCCCTTTTTGTCATCTCAAATACAATCTTGACAATCCAAATCAGTACTTTTAAAGTTTGTATTCAAGAAATTGAAATCTTCAATACCAAATGTGCTTTGAAAACTTCTTATTAAAAGAAAATACTAATAGATCAACAGAAATAAGCTAATATCAAATCCAACAGATTATCAACATGATTATACCAAATCCAATACCAATTCAAAACCATAATACCAAATCATCATTAAGCTAATATGATATAGCATCCAGCATCACAACCCAAGTTATCATATATTTATCAAGTGCATCCCGTTGTACCAAAGTAATCACAAGCTCAGTACATGCATCAAAAAACAAGAAAGAAGTCATCACATCAGAAAAGGTGGCAGAATAAACATAAATGTACTGATTCTCCAATGGAGATACAAGCAAGAGTAGCAAAATAGTTTAATACACTTCAACCATTACAATTAGAAACAAAAAGAACTTATGCAACCTAATGGTGAGTGCAAGTGCTTCTAAATGTGCCTAAAGAGTGAACGTTGATCTTGTGCCGGGTCTTCTTCTAATAAGACGATAGGCTGTATTATCTTCCTCATCAGTTTCTTCATCATCTGCTTCCTCTTCCTCAGTTGGTTCAGTGATTGGAGTCTTGCCTTTCTCGAATGTTGAGGGATCACGCTGGGGTGTTAGAGACTTAGTCACATCTTGAATGATCAGCGTAGGATCAGGTCGAGGTTCTTTGGCTTGAGACACATCTTCATTCAAGACAAAGGGGAATAGCAGACCTTTTTTTGTCCAAAAAGTTAGATTTTGTTCAGAGGTCATGGTCAACATGAGACCATGCTCAAGGAGGAGGACATGATTTTTCAGTTCATTGAGCAACTCAATGATCTTAGATTGAGAGGAAGTTGATTTAGACACTGACTTCCTAGGATGAATGGATGGATCAGGAGTAAATCGAAGAGTTTTGGTGATATTAGGGAGAGATGGGAGTGTCGTGAATTCTCTTGGAATGGGATTCAGATGCAGCTTCCTTAGTGCATCAAACACCATCAAGAAATTTCAAGTTTTTTCTTTCAAAATAAGTTTTTGAGAAAACAGAATTGACTGTATCCTTTGGACATACACCACTGATGGGAACTTTGAAATACTCGAAAATAGGGGTTAAAAATTTTCCATAAGACAATTTTCTTCTTGTGTTAGTGCAAAGTTTCATCAAGAATTTGCACATGACAAAATCAAAACCAATCCTGATTTTTTCAACAAAACGGTAAAACAAGTATAACTCCATTTTATTGGCATCAGTACGATGGCCATCAGTAGGTACAAGCAAGTTTGATATGATTGAGAAAATGATTAGATTCTTTGGATTTAAATCCTCCAAATTAGCATCCACAGGGGTTAGAAAAGGAGATTGAAAATATGTCATCAGCTTTTCAGTATTAAAATGATTCATGCTAGTTGGATTTTCCTCATAAGAAAAGAAATTAGCAATTTTGCTTTTGCAGCCAAATTCGATGGTTGTTTTCAAAATCTCATTTACTACATTAGAATCAAACACCAAACCAACACCATTCACACGAGATTTCAACTCATCACGAGAGTTTCCTTTCCTAAGATTAGCAAAGAACTGGTATAGCATATTAGGATAGTATATGTTTGGCATGGTGATGATATGAGACCATTTTTGGAATTCAAAGAGTTTAAGGACTGAATCAAGATCTATTTTCCTAAACTCAGAGGAGACAATAGACCTTTGAATAATGAAGCTTTTTTGAGAAAATAAAGCAAATCTAGACTCAGTTTCATCATCAATAAATTTAGGCAGAGGAGTGGGTTCTGTAGTAATCTGAGCATCGGTTTGAGTAGTACGGTTTGGCTGTGAAGTTGCAGAACCACGTCTGATCCTTGATGAAGATCGCTTGGCTATTGGAGTGGGAGTAGCTTCATCCCTTAGAGTCCGTTTGCATCCGGTAGCAGAGGAAGCTCCACAGGTGTGCACCATTTTCGCGTGTGTGTGTGTTTTGAGTGATGATTAAGAGACTAAGTGAGGTGTTGAGTGTCTAACTGGCAAATTTGAGGACAATGCAGTGATCAATCGGTCCAAAAAGGGAAGAAGACTGGTCTTAGGGTTTCGGATGAAATTTGAGGATAGAGAAGTGTGTGATTTATAGTGAAGAGAGTTGATGATTTTTGGTCCGCAATAGGTGAGAGAAGAAGTTTGTGCATTCAAATTTGAGAAATGTGATAAATTTTGCTGGGAACTTGGAGTTTTGAATTCGGGTAGGTGGGAAGATGCGTCCTAATTAGTGGAGGTTGACTGATGGAAATGAAGTGAGGTGACCTGATAAGTAGTGACTTTTCGTGTGTCGGACGTCCGAACGACGTGAAGCGTCCGACACATCCATCCGATAGAATTTTTATGGAAAATGGCTAAGAACACTGTCGGACATCCGTTCATCAGGATCGGACATCCAATAGAATTTGGCCAGAAATGTTCAAGAGTTTTTTCCCAAAATTTCCAATTTAGAGCGAAGATTAACAAACTGGTCTACGGGCAGGGCTTTTGTGAAAATGTCAGCAATTTGGTCCTTTGAATAAATATAATTCACACAAATTTCACTTTTTTGAACAAGATCACGAATGAAATGATGCTTAATATCTATGTGTTTTGTCCTAGAGTGTTGAATGGGATTTTTTTGTCAAATTTATGGCACTAGTGTTATCACAAAAATTGGCATACTATCATACATTAAGCCAAAATCATTTAAGGTATGTTTCATCCATAATAATTGAGCACAACATGCACTAGCGGCAACATATTCCACTTTGGTTGTTGACAAGGAAATGACATTTTGTTTCTTACTAAACTAAGACACCAAACAATTATCAAGAAAATGACATGAACCACTAGTACTTTTTCTATCAATTCTATAACCACCAAAATCAGCATCCGTATATCCATATAAGGCAAATTCATGACATTTAGGATACCAAAGACCAAAATTCATAGTTCCTTTCAAATAACAAAAAATTCTCTTGACGGCATATAAATGAGATTCTTTAGGACAATATTGGAAACGAGCACACAAGCATACGACAAACATAATATCCGGCCTACTTGCGGTTAAATAGAGAAGGCTTCCGATCATACCTCTATAATTTTTTTCATCAACATTTGTACCTTCTTCATCCTTTTCGAGTTTGGTGGACGTACACATTGGTGTTCCCACTTGCTTTGAATCTTCCATGCCAAACCTCTTGAGAAACTCTTTAGTGTACTTAATTTGATTTATGAAGGTTCCTTCACGAGTTTGAAGGACTTGGAGTCCGACAAAGAAATTCAACTCTCCTATCAAACTCATCTCAATTTCATTTTGCATAATGGTGGAAAAATCCTTGCACAAACACTCATTAGTAGCACCAAAAATAATATCATCAACGTAAATTTACACAATAAGAAGATCATTTGATTTTTGCGTTGTAAAAAGGGTAGTATCCACAATACTTCTTTTAAAACCATTTTCAATCAAAAAGCTACTTAGGCGTTCATACCAAACTCTAGGGGCTTGTTTCAACCCATATAAGGCTTTTGAAAGCTTAAACACATGATTGAGAAATTTATCATTTTCAAAATCGTGGGTTTGATCCATATAAACTTCTTGATCGATAAAACCATTTAGAAAAGCACTTTTAACATCCATATACTCGTGGGAGCAAATGTTTCATCAAAATCAATACCTTCTTCTTGAGCATACCTCTTAGCTACCAATCTAGCTTTGTTTCTTACAATTTCATCTTTATCATTTAATTTATTTCTAAACGCCCATTTTGTGCCAATAATCGGATAATTTTGAGGCCTTTCAACAAAAGTCCAAACATTATTCCTATCAAATTGATTTAGTTCCTCTTGCATAGCTATTATCCAATAATCATCTTTCAAAGCATCATTAATATTTTTAGGCTCAATATGAGAGACAAATGCAAAATTTTCAAGTAGTGGTTTTGAAGAAGAACGAGTTCTTACCCTTTCGGATGGATCACCAATAATCAAGTCTTTGGGATGATTTTGAATAAATTTTCAAGCTTTAGGAAGATCCTTTGGTGCATCTTCATCCTTGTCTTCTTCATCTATCATTCGGTTTTCTTGGGAGTCACTTTCCTTTGAATTTTCTTCCAATTCATCATTGTTTCCTTCTTGAAGTGTAAGCTTTTCGAGTTCCTTTTGAATACCTACATCATCATCTACACAAATACTTTTGGAAGGATCACCATTAGACTCATCAAATGTAATATGTATGGCTTCTTCAATTACAAGAGTTCTTCTATTATAAACTCTATATCCTCTTTTGTTTTCACAATAACCCAAAAAAATGCCTTCATCGATTTTCTTATCAAATTTTCCAAGATGTTCCTTAATATTCAAAATAAAGCATTTGCATCCAAAAACTTTGAAATAGCCAACAATTGGTTTTTTGTTAAATATCAACTCATAAGAAGTTTTGTTCAAAGTAGGTCTTAACAAGACTCTATTCATTACATAGCATGCCGTATTTACGGCTTCTGCCCAAAAATATTTTGGTAAATCATTTTCACTCAACATGGTTCTTGCGACTTCAACAAGTGTCCTATTTTTTCTTTCAACAACACCATTTTGTTGAGGGGTTTTTACAATAGAAAATTCATGAGTTATCCCATTGTGATTACAAAATTCCGAAAATCCACAATACTTAAATTCCGAACCATTATCACTTCTAACCTTAATAATATGTAAACTAAGTAAATTTTGCACTTTTGCAAAAAGAGAGACAAAACTTTTGAAAGCATCATCTTTGTGAGCAAGAAAAATGGTCCATGTATATCTAGAATAATCATCAACAATTACAAAACAAAATCTCTTACCACCTAGGCTAGCAATTGGTGTAGGACCCAATAAATCGAGATGTAAAAGCTCCAATGACTTAGATGTAGAGATGTTTTTTTTAGGTTTAAAAGAGGTTTTGGTTTGTTTACCAAGTTGACATGCATCACAAACTTTGTCCTTTTCAAACTTAATTTTAGGCAAGCCTCTAACAAGTTCCTTTTTGAAAATTTCATTTATCACATCCATGTTTAAATGACAAAGTCTTCTATGCCACAACCAGGGGTTTTCATTTGAAATTTTAAGGCATTTAAAGCTAGAAGAATCAATTTTCTCAAGAATTACAACATAGATGTCATTGAATCTTTTTCCTTTAAAAATGATATTGAATTTTGACTCAAGAACTAAACATTCATTCTTTTTGAATGAAACAAATAAATCTTTATCACATAATTGACTAACACTTAGCAAATTATAGCCTAAATTATCCATTAAAAGGACATTATGCACAAATGTATCACCATTCTTACCAACATCACCTACTCCAATTGTTTTAGCTTTCATGTCATCTCCAAAAGTCACTTTTCCACTTGATTTTGATTTGAGCTTGATGAATTGTGAAGGATCACCGGTCATGTGCCTTGAGCATCCACTATCAATGAACCACTTTGATTCTTTTATGGCTTTTTCAATTTTCACCTACACAAGAGATAGAAAATTTGGTACCGTTTTTAATTTTTGGGTCCTTGATGGTTAGAATCACGTTTGACTAGCCACATACATTTCATTCCTCTTCTCATATTCCTTTTTACATAGCATTCATGTTTCAAATGACCTACTTAACAAGAAAAATCACACATAATGGTAGAATCATTCACATGAATTGGTTTAATAAACCTAACTCCTTTTTTTCTATAGATTGTGAATTCATTTGCACTAAAGGTTAGTGTCCTTTCATAGGCATTAAAGTGAGGCTTCAATACATTTCTTGTAGAAACATTTTGTTTTTTGTTTTGAAGGATCATGTCTAGATTATCCATTCTTCTCTTCAAGTCATTTTGTTTTTCCTTAAACATTTCACAAAGACTTGTTTTTCTATCGAGTTCATGTTTTAACTCTATTTCAGCTCTTATTAGGCAATCATTGTCATATTTCAGTTTTTTGTTGTCTTGAAACAAATTTGCATTGTCTTGCAAAAGAAAGGTAATTTTCTGTTTTAGTTCTTTATTCCTAGCATAACACTCTTTTAAGCTTTCATGCAATTTTCCAACAAATGACTCAAGATCATCATCTTCATCATCACTTTCATATTGGGGACTACAAGAAGTTACCTCATTGTCACCAATTGCCATAAAAGTGATTTGAGCAGATTCCTCTTCTTCTTCAATTTCTCCTTCCGAGTTACATTCATTCCAAGTAATTTGGAAATTATTGAACCTTGGTTTTCTTTCATTCTTCATTTCTTTCTTCTTCTTTGTTGGACATTCAGCCGCATAGTGACCAGGCTGCCCACACCCGAAGCACTTATCTCCTTGTTTCTTGTTGGCATCTTGTCTTCCTTTGTATCTTGTGTTGAGCTGATTATGATTTTGATTGCTAGGTCCTCCTTTTCTGAATCTCCTTTTGTTGAATATCCTTTTGAAGCTTTTGGTGATGAGTGCAAGATCGCTATCATCACAATCACCATCTTCTTCATCTAGTGAGGCCGAGGAGTCATCTTATCTTGAGCAGCTTTTAAAGCAATGTTTCTTTGGCTCTTGCTTCCTCTCATCTTGTACCTTGCTTTTAAACTTCAGTTCATAAGATGTTAGAGAATTAATAAGAGACTCAATGGACATAGAATTCAAGTCTTTGGCTTCCTTAATAGCTTTGGGTCACCTTGTTCTCCCACTCTTTAGGTAGAGCATTCAAAATTTTTCTATTCTGACCAAGGTGTATTCTTTATCAACACCTCTAAATTTTAGAGATCATTGAATTGACAATACATTTTATCTATGTTTTCATGAGGTTCCATTTTGAATGACTCAGATGGTGACTAAAATTGACTTCTTTTGTTCTCTCATATCCTCACTAGCTTCATGAATCTCCCTTAACTTATCCCAAATTTCTTTGGCTGATTTACATCCTTTTACTCTAATGAATTCATTTGAATCTAATACACTATATAGAACATTCATGGCTTTTTTGCATTTGAAGTGAGATTAGCTCTATCCTCACCTGAGTTAACTCATTTCTTGTTTTTAGTCTAGGAACATGAGTAGGGTCATCAATAGTAGTATAAGGACCTTCATTAATAATAAACCATAGATCAATGTCAATACATTGTAAGAAAATAATCATACGTTCTTTCCAACTAACATAATTTGATCCATTGAACATGGGTGACCTAGTGACTGATTGACCTTCCATAAACATGGTATTGTTGGTTGTTATCTTTTCTCTAAACGGTTAAACTTGATCCTAGAGACCAAGCTCTGATACCAATTCTAAGGCCCAAAGACAATCTAAGAGGGGGGTGAATTAGGTTGATCAAAAACTAATCAATTAGTGCCCCTTTTTCTTTTATAATAAAAACTTCAACTTCTCACACAATTGATTTATCAATCAAATAAGCAAACAAGGCTGAGAAGTATGAATAATATAATAATCAATGAGATGGAAAGTAAGCTAAAAAATAGAATGATAGAAGGCAAACCAAACTTCTTCAAAACTCCACTTGAGCTTGAAGAAAAATCCTCAATCCAAGCAACTTCAACTTGATGAAATTTGATCAACCTTTGTGTACAATGGAAGGATCACTTCCTCCTTGCCCCAAGCTACACTTAGTCAAGTTAGGAAGTTTTACAATCTCACAGAAAAATCCTCACAAAGCTACACTATTGATGAACTCACTCACAATTGAAAAGATTAATAATAAACTCACACTTCAAGACTAACAATTCTTACTCTATGAGTATTTTCTTGCTAAAATCACTCTTAAGAACTTGTAATCTCAGTGTACAAAAGTTGTCTTTGAAGTTCAGACAAAGCTGTATTTATAGGGGACCAAAAAGTGCCTTGAAAATTGAGGTCAACGGATAGGAGAAGCTGAAGAGTCAACTAGTCGTTGGAACTATCGGACGCCCGACACCAAGTTGAGCATCTGATGCTAACGTCCGACAGGTAGTTTCAATCTTTATCGAACTACCGATCAATATTTCTGCGTCCGATGAGCTTTGTGTCCAACAGCGACCAAAGGGCTCAGAGAATTTTCTTGAATATGATCGGACGGCCGATACATATTTTTGCGTCCGATGGGTCTTGCGTCTGATGTTGACCAGAGAGCTCAAAAAACTTCTTGAGTACTATAGAACGTCCGGTGAGGTAGTTGTGCATCCGATAGGAGTGTCCGATGGATCTCTTGTCCTGTAGGGTGAAGTTTGGTGGAAGGAGATTATTGTAAAGAGTCGTCTACTTGGATTGGAAAGTCGACGGAGTGTCAGCTACTTGAAACGATCGTGCATTGTGAACCTGAGCTCTTGAGAGCCACTGTATCCTACTTGTCTGTTATGTGTTTTCTTTACTTGATTTAAAGTGTCATTTATCCTACTTTATTCCTGTACATGTCCTTTTGGAAATTCACGAGCTTCTAACTCACCCCCGTTCCTAATTTGTTTTTCCTTAACAGATGACGAGAATCCAAGGGCCTAGTTAGGTCTAGATCCTACTTTTGACTTTTATCTCGAGTTTAGAAGTATGAATTGCATTTCCTTTTGATTTGGTAAATTTCGACTCGTGGGAATGTAATACTCTTTGGATTGGAGCTTTATATGCTTATAAGCTAACGATTGTACTCTAAGTTTAAACGTTATATTACTTCTTCCATTCTCTCTTCTGATTTGGAATTTTTGGATTTATCCTTTAGTGTTAGTATTTTCGAATGCTTGAATCCTGGCGAGAGTTAAGTAGGTAGCCCGCCAACCCTTTGGTTCGCCTTAGGGGGAAGTGGGGCTATCACAACTGCTACACCACCCCTATTGCCTTCATCTTCCACTTGCTACACCACACCACTTGTAACTAGTCTGCCCTTCTCTCCCTCCCTCTACTCTGTCCCTCCCCTCCTCCCTCAATCCTTTTCTTCCGGTGATAAATCTATGGAGAAGAGATGTGGCGGATCTAGATCCTCCAAGTGACCAAATCTGGTCTTCAAGGAGAAGCAAAAAAGAGGGGAAGGCACAAGAAAAGGAAGAAGAGGATAGGAGAGAGAGAAGGAGAGAAATGAGAATGGAAGAAGAGAGATGAGGAGAGAGAGTAGAGAGAAGAGGATTTGGTGGCAGGTGGAGATGGTGATAGTTGGAGGATGGGGAAGAAAATAAGAAGATGGAGGATGAATAATTTCTAAAAAGTTTTAAAATTTAAAGAAACACCCATGGTTGTTAAGCCAAAAGAATTTGAGCACCAAAAATAAAAAGAAAAATGAAAAGAAAAGAAATATACTAAATAATAATAACAATACATCACTTGTAGGTCACATACAAGTTATTAAATTTCGCATCAATTTAAAGTATAACTAGATTATGTGAATATTTTGAAACCATAGGGTATCCGGTCAATTGGCAAAACCATGAAGGATTTTTCTGTATTTTTATCCTTTGTATTACTATTCTATTTGGGATTTTATAATAATTCAACACACATCCTAACATTTTTTTTATAATCATTAAATAGCTACCAATTCCTTGTATATGAACTTGTGTAAACTTAAACTTTATTAATAAATTTCCATACTTTATTTACCATATTCCTAATTTTTTAAAAATGATTTTGATATTTTTGAATTGACATTAAATTTGAAAAAGACGAGTGTACATAACAAGTTCAACATTAGTTGGACAAGTATTCAAACATTTATTCATTTATTTTATGCTTACAAAGAGCAAATTATTGTGATTTCATAAGGCACAAATAATGCACATGCAAATCCTACTACTTATCTTTGAAGCTTAAGATATTGTCATGTAGAGAGTTAATTCAAGTTTTTTTTTTTTTGAACATGTTAATGAGTAAATCTAACATCTTTGGCACATTGCAATTCTAAACATGCCTTAATACAGATTCCACCCTTTAGAAAACTCCCACATCTTATCCTTTTTCCAAAGAATTTTGATTGACTTTAATCAGATGCAATTACATTTAATTTTTGACTATATACCTATCATATTAAAGCTATCAATTACTAGCATTACCTAAAGCTGACTAATTAAAAGAAAAAGTAACACACCACCTCAAATTGAAAACTTAGCAAACTTATAAATGACTATGATTCAAAAAGATATAACTAATCCTAACGAAAAAGGAAATAGCAATATTCCAAACCATTTATTTTAGCCACACTAAAACTAAAGGCAACATTATATTTTAGTAAAATTGAAACCAATATTCAAATCAATAAGGAAACAACAGTATTCTAAACCTTCTTTCCGATAATTTTGGCTTAAATATTTAAGTATGTTTCTCCTCCTTAAAAATTTCTTGACACATTGAATATTTGTATATTATAATTCAAATTTCAATAGAATCTAAAATTTCATACATGCATTTTAATAGTGACTAATGGTAACTAATAACGCTATTATAAGTTAATTAAAAATGTTTGTTTGTTTTTCTTTTGGCATTTATTGAGCTTAAAGCACTACAGTAAGTGTGTTTTTTTCCAAGTTTTATATTTTGGATGTTGAACTTATTCAGTAGTTTTCTTCTTGAATGTATTACATTTTTAACGCTTGAATTTATACTGTGACATTAAATTTGGAGTATATAAATTATAGTTTTGAAATTTCATTCACACTTAGAATAAATTCTTATTAATATAGTGCAAGTATCTGGATAATTTTTTCATACAACACATGTACATCAAAAAGTGTATTTCAAAGGAAATTAATATATAAATTTAAATCAATAGAGGTGTTATTGGATGGTTGTGACTACCCCACTTCTCCCTAGGGCGTACCCTAAGGTCTCCGTGGAGCGCCTGCCCAACTCTCGTCAGGACTCACTCACTAGAATAACGAATAATACTTCAAAAGAGAAACATAAACAACCACTCCAATCCAAATCACAAATATTATATAACGAAATTCAACTTACAACTCTCACTCCCAAATTATAGTTCAAAGTACTTAGAATACAACCACAATACCATCTCATAGGCCCAAATACAATAAAAGTCCATCCATCCATGATTACAAAGGGATACAGCAAATAACCCAGCCAATAGCGCTAAGAAGGATCACGACACACGCTATCCATCGTCTCGAGCCCTGTGGGGGAAAAATAAAACATTTTGGGGTGAGTTAGAAGCTCAGTGAATGTCCAGTAAAAACAAGAAATTCATGGACCTTTGAGTTAAACATCATTTTGTAAAACATTTGAGTCTTTAAAAAGTCATTCTAGAAACACTTATTTAGCAAACAACATACAGTAAGCAATAATTCAATAAACATGTAGTTCAAGTAATGAAAGGATACAGTGTCCTCCAATGGCAGTCACAGTCCGTCTTGTCAATCAACCACCCTCCTACTCCTCCTTATAACTCCCAGTGGTAATACTCGAGTATACCGATACGGTGCTCTAAGGTACCAACCTACCGACCAAGTCGGTTCGCTCGAGTAGGTGCGATGCTTGAACGGGGGAAAGGCCCTGTTCAGCCAATGTGATAAAGTACACATGGCCTATAGTCATACACAAGTAATATACAAACAATGGAACAGTAGACAGTTGAAAAGTATATTGACAGTTAGGTCAAGTGCGGTAAAGTACACACTCGCCTACAAACAAGTATTTAACACTTATGAGATCAAGTAACATCAAGTATTAATCACATAAGCATGTAATTCACATAACATACAGGAAACACTCACAAACTCTTTATAATTTCACTTGTAAAGCATTTCATTTGGAAATGATAGTAAATCATTTCAATAAATCGTTCCTTTGGAAACCATAACCAGATTTCATTTGAAAGGGAGTTGAAACACTCACAAATCCTTCATAAGTTATTTCATTGGTAAAAGCATTTTACTTGGGAAATAGTGGTACATCATTTCTTGGTAAATACTAGCAAAGCATTTCACAAATCATTCATTTACAAACCATGGCAAGATTTTCATTTAAAAGAGAGTTAGAACACTCACCTTGATTCGATTAAACGAGTGAGCAAAGAAGAAGACTAAACTTCGTTAGTTGGTTCACCCTCAACAAAGTCTTGCCCACCTGAGCCAAAGTTCAGCTATCAGATACTAGCCAAAATATCTAAAACTCAAAACTTAACTTAACTACTTAGAATCACCAAACACTCACTACTACGATTGCTTGTACAAACCAAATCTACGATTACACTCGTTGAAATGAAGCAAGGCTTATAGGTATGGATGCCAGACTCGGAGGACTACGATTCACTAGAAAACTTTGTTTTCAAATTCATTTGGTAATATAGGTCAAATCAAGTTACAAGACTCAGTACTAGTTAAAGTACAGTATTATCACTTTACAAAATCAGTCAAAAACTCATATAGGAAGTCAAAGTTCTAGACGACTAAAATCGCTCCCTATTTTTCCAAAATTACCTGTTTACCCAAAATTAGTGAAAACATAACTTCTCACCATTAAAAATTCATAACTTCATTCCATTCAAACATGTACTCATAATTAAACATAATACACATTTATTTAGGAAAATCTCTTCAAGACAAATCACAAAATTTTGAAATCAAACATTAAAATTACCAAGCATGGGTTCGGCCATCTCATACACTTTTCCATCACAATTTCCAATAACAAAACCCTATTTTCTAACCATATCACGGCAAATTTTACAATTATCATTCAAATCCCAATCAGGTCCTCAAGTCAGCTACCTAAAATCCACCTCAAGTTTGCTACCTAGGTTGGGAATCCAAGAGCCCAACTCAAATGCTTCATACATAAGCATTCTTATCAAAATAAACCATAGATCTAACAAATCTACCGCTAATAAAGTTAAAGCTAAGATCTTTAAGGATTATACCTCCAGATCTTTTCAGATCTAGTAAGATCAAGGAAGATCTGATGAAGTTCCACCCACAGATGATGTCCTAAGCTTCAATACCTCGAGATCCTCCAAGTTTTCCCACAGATCTACTTGCTTGAAGTTGATTTCTTCCTCCAAACTCAAGATTAAGCTCAAGACAAACCACCCAAGCTTTCCTTCCCTTTCTTTTCTCTCTCTCACTCATGGCTCTCTCTTCCTCCTCCAAAAATCGGACTAGCTCTCTCTCTTACCTCTTTCTCTCGACTGCAAGAAGTGGAGAGGATGATGGTGTTTGATGGGGCTTGAAACTTCAAGAAGAGTTGATGGAAGAAAATGGAAGAAACTGGCAAAATCTCTCCCTTCTCTCCTCTAAGCTCTCGGACCAGCTCTCCCTCTCTCTCCTCTCTCTCACGGCTGCAAATCTTGAGAAGATGATGGCCTTCAATGGTGCTTGAAGCTTGATGGAAGAAAGGAAAGAAAATGAAGAAGATGGAGAAGATGAAACTTCCTCAAGCTTTTTCTCTCTCTCTAATCTCGGCTGGCTCTCTCTCTCTCTAAGCCCAAGTGTGGCTGCTGAAAAATGAAAGGAAAGGAAGCAGGAAACAAGCTTTAAGAGGGCAAAAGGAGTGGCTCTCCTTAAATCAGGGAAAAGAGGTCAAAAGCACTTTTTTGTCGCGATCTTGCGACACTCTAACTTTTACTGGTTTATCTCATTCTTACACTGTCCAACCTTAAGTATATATCTGAAATGTCTCTACATATGCTCAAGTTCATCTTAGAGTCACTATTCACGCTTCGGAACAAAATTCAACACTTAAACTGGCCGAAACACACACCGGCAAATAATTCGTATAAAAATTCTCTAAATTGAAAATTAATAATTCAAAGCATAAATTCACTTATATTTGAGTGAAAATACATAATAATATTATTATTATCATTATCATTCATTTTCTAATAAAAATAAAATTTCTGAACCCTCACAATGGTTGCATTTGGGTTGTTTTAGAAAAACTTTTACACCAAGTATTGTACTTAAAAACTATCTTCTGATAGATGTTTGTGAAAAATCAACTAGAAATGGTAAAATGTTACAAAATTTACACCCAGAAGCTTAATTTTTCTTGAGAATTACAATTCTAGATTTTCATTTGGCCAAAAACACTTGACAAGTAAGGAAACATATTGCCAATAGTGAAAGGAGTGGCATAACATGATTGTAGGGTTAGGAGAGGGTGATCTTGGCTAAGGAGGAGTTGGAGTTATGGTATGGAGGTAGAGTTGTCAAAGTAGATGATTCATATGGGTTTAGTCATATTATAATTGAGCTAACTCATGTAACCTAATTAATGATTCAAAATGAAGGATTCATGGCTATAGTCTTTGATGGGAGTGGGCCACCCAATTATCCATTTATATCTTGCTCAACAAAATTTGCGTATTTTTTCTCACATTTTATTTAGCAATAATATAATATATCATTGTAATACAAAATAGAAAATACATATCGAATTAGTAAATAATTTTTTTACTCGAATGAGAAGAAAAATAAAAAAAATGTATAGTGGAACCAAAATGGTGATCATAGAGAGTTCAACTATGGAATCAACTTCTAGAGAAGCTTCTTTAAAACTCATTACAAGTAAGCCAACTTTTGTGAGGATGAAAGTACTTTGAAATGTTAATGGCTAGTTACATTAGCGCCCATAAAATTTGGCCAAGTTACTAATCAGTCTATGAGTTTAGGTCAATTATATTCATCTGTTGTTAGTAACCGCATTTACTCTTGACATTAGAAAATGCAAACCCAAATGCATTAATTGCAAATAGAAAATTATAAACAAAATTTAAATATAAAATTGATAGCAAAAGAAAAGGAGAATGTAGGGAAAATGCCCAAAAAAGGAAGACATCTAAAGTCAAGAGATTAAACCTATTTTTTTCCCACAATATAACACCAAAGAGTATTTTTTCCACTTGATTGTTGTATTGTTGAACAAAATACTAATAGATAAAGGCAAGAAGATCCCCTAAAAGAATGGAAAGATATATTTATGTTGAAAAAAATGAACATAGGTAGGAAATGCTAGCCAATCAAAATTTTAACCAAAAAAAGAAAATAAAATGAAAAAAAATCCCCTTTCATGAAAGTAAGACAATTACATATTTAGCTACATTGGCTGTTTATTTATGTTATAGCCAAATCTCAACTAATTATTTTGAAATCTGGACAAATCTAAACTTATTATATACATCACTATTTAGAAGGGTGGACTAAATTTCAATCTATGACCATATGATTTTTTTGGTCCATTTCCAAATGGTGGTAGAATAGTCCACATTCATGAGGCTTAACAATGATAACTTCGGCATTACTTAGCCCTAAAGCAAACAAGTTTGGCTTTTGTGCTCGAGCTGCCATTACAAGGTTTGCATCTAGAAAACCAGATTAGTAATTTCTTTATAATTCAATTTATTATGGATGAAAATGAAACTCATATGCACAGTGGTAAAGGGCATCAAAAAAATGTGTCCAAGAACAAAATTTGCCAAGAATCTATGGAAACATGGTAGAAAATGGTTGTAACATGAATTGGTTTTGTGAAGGTATAGAGCACAAAAATGTAGTAGACAACATCGCAAGTCCATACAGATATAAAATACATGAGAAATATAATGCAGTCAAGGTGAATGTTTTAGTTGTCTATATCTTAGCTTTTAGCTAAATCAACTAAGTTCTATGACAGGTGTTGAGCCTGTGCAATAGTAATCAATAAACTTAACTGCCAATGAAAATAGCTAGAAATCCAATTCCAGGTATTGAAGCAAGGATTCTGGATGTGCAATAGGTTACTTAATTCACCCGGGTTCCAAAGAGTTTGCTTGGCCCTATATACTAGAATTAATTAACTTGCGTACAGTGGCAAATAGGGTAATTTCCACAGGGATTGGGGGAAAATCCGTTTCTTCTCAAGTACAAGAAATTGGGGGATTTTTGAGACAATAGAGAAATAATTAAAGATTAAATAACAAAGCCAATACCTAAAACAAAAGAGAATTAAATTTATGATAGATGAATGCTAGCCAAAGATCCAACTTCTCAGATACAATCCATATACCTGATCATCGATACAAGATTAATTCATTTAATTCATTAGTAGGTTGGCTATAGCCGTCCGATAAGCTCTCTAATGACAGCTTCTCCATAGAGTTTAGGTAATTAAGGTACGCCCGTTAACTATCCCTAATTAAGAAATAACCCTAAGTATGCCTATAGGATTTAATTTCTCAATTGCACTAAGAACTAGAAAAGCCCAACCCCTAACCAACAAACACAGTACCAGGGTTCATTTAGATTAGATCGCACGTTCCCCTAACGTGTATTAATGTTAGTTGCTACTAATATTAATCTACTAAACAATTACGGATTTAGCAAATTAATTGGCAATAAACTATTCAGTCAATTCGAATGTCGAGCTCTTAACATCCAATTAACAAAATAATCATAATAGCATAAAACGAAGAATGCACAAATACCAAAGAATTGGATGAACAAAGGATAAATCAGTTCGATCTCACAAATATTTTGGACTGTGTTTTCGAGTTGATCTTTGACCAGACGAGAAAATTAGCCACGCATCACGGAGTTAATTCCATGAAAGATTTCAATAGAAAATGTCAAAGCCATCTGTTGATTTCACTGTTTCATCCAAAGTAAAAGTAGCGAAGGAAAGAAAAGAAATCAAAGCTTTCGCCGTTCTAGTCGGTAGCTCCCTCCCGCAAGCGAATGTATATGACTAATCAAAGTATTAGCCACGTTCGAATAATAAATTGCTTCGTGGGGTACCAAGTCTACTAATCAAAAGAAAACCTAACCTACAGCAACTAGGAGACTTCCCTTAATTCTCATCTACTACGGAAAAGAAAAACTCCAAATACTAATCAAATAGGAAAGCTCTAAAAAGAGTCAAAGTCACAATTTCCTAATAACAAATATCAAGGTAGTTTCCTAATAAAAATCAACTATTAAATAGGAAAACAGAATAATTAATTCCAGCACGTCATCAGATTTGGAATCCTAAAGTCTTTGGAAACTGCCCACGTGTGCTTGAAATTCCGACAACTCGGACTTGGACATCTGACTTAGGCATGCCCATGCCTAACTATTAGGGAAGTCTTCTGGAAAAATAGATTTTCAGCATCTTTTCCACCAATTTCTGCAATTAATCACTAAATACACAAAATCATAGAATCCACCAAATAGTGCAATTTTTAGTCTAAACAATTAGGAAATATTAACACAATAAATAACTAAAATACACCCTATCATTCTATGTACCCACTGTATTGTGTAAGGTATATGGAGGAATAAATCCAAAATCTTGGACTCAGTTCTAAAGTACAGAGTATCATAACAATTCCATTTCTCATGGTAGCAAATACTAGCTGGTATTCATGTGAAAATGTTCCATTCGAAATTCTTGAATAGAAATCTCTAATACTCCACTGCAAAAATTTGAGTAAAAATTGTCTAATGAAGTTAAATATAACATCTCCTCTCCAAGTGTTTGTCAAAGATAGAGGAGTGAAAAAAATTGAGCTGTTTGATGGTTTCCATACTTTTTTTTATTCATAAGCTGCAAGTTGAGTCTCATGCATGACAAGAAAGTGCACTTGATCCTTATGAAATTGGATAACAGTCTCTGATGTTTGCGATGCCATCTTCCACCAAATTGATATCTCAATTGAAATGCTTTCTTTTTTTCCCACCTGTATCCCAGAGCATGATCGTCAACAAGGGAATCAAGTGATTTAGGAATTCTATATGTGAGGGGCTATATCAGGAATAGTTGTTGGGGAATTTTTAAATGCACATAATTTGCACAAACAATACAAATAATTCAAGACACAAGAGATAAATAAAAGGCAAATAAGTGGTCAAAAAGGGAGAAACTAACCTGAGCATATGAGTGTGACGACATGTTCAATTTGGAACTAAACTAAGCATCTATTGCAATAGAGACCAATACTTTCAATGTGTTAGAAAAGGTTAAGCAGTTAATCCTTTCAAATGTGAGTAAACTTGTTTATAAGCTACTAAGTGTATGGAAAATAGTTAAGTTAATCACTGTTACTCTTTCATTATTTTAAAAGCTTTACATGTGCAAAATTAGTGCAATACCTCAGACTCTTGCATGTTGTAGATTACTATAGTCGAATCGTCTATTCCAATGCCAAACAAGATTATCTGGTGAGACTAAAATACCATACGTGTAGTTGGAGGTGGAGATAAGAGGAAACTTCCCACTTTCTACAGTTGCAGGCGACAAATTAAACACCAATTTAAAGGTAGGACTATTTGTGTAATGTTAATCTAGCAATAGAAATAGTTGTATAGTTTTTCCAAATGTTCAAGAATTTGGCAACTTCTGACTTGCCTTGATAGATTGATAGGATATTTGTGCGAATTAGATTTGTTTACATTATGGAAATGTTTTGGTTCATAATCTTCTCATGTATTTTCACTTTTATCTCTTAGCTCCAGTTAATAAGTAGTAGAAATTTCACGAACAAATTCCCACAATTTCTTAGTTTAATGTACGATTTAGTTTGATTAAATTCCAATACTCCTTCTAACCTAAGAATTGCGATCATCTCACAAAAAGGCTAAATCACATATTTACTTCAAAGGTTATTATATTGAACAAAGAACCCATTCTTCCTGATGCTGATATGAGATAAGAGTCATTCTCAGATAAAGTAGAGCATAGTGAAACTATTTAAAATTGATCATCATTAAGGCCATAATGTAAGGGTCTCAAAATTTTATTCTTTTCCAAAAATAAATAATAATGATAATAATAATAATTTTACTTGGTTGCACAAAATTAGTAGTATATTTGATTACTCAGTATTTGTTTTACGAGTGGTAAGTTTTTATTTAAAGTACTTGTTCGGTTTCCTGTTGGCCAGCGTTAAGTGTTAAATTTTTTAGACGTGACGTGAAGGTAAGTTTTATGATGAAAATCCAGTAAGGGATAATTATTGATGTGTGAAATGGGTTTTAAAGAAACTAGAGAGAGTTATAATGCAAAAAGAGGAAGTTATGGATAAGATAGGATTTTCTTAGATTTCGAACCAATAGGAATGCTACAAATAGTATGGTGGTTGGATAACTCTTAAATAAGCAAACTCAAGCTTTTGAAGACTTCATTCTCTTCCTTTTCTTCTCCATTCCAGCTGACCAAGGGAGAGAGTAGAGAGGGAAAGTTCCAACATTGTTCATCTTTCAAACTTCAAGCAAAATCCTTGAGAAAATCACCAAAGCTTCCACATTTTCTTCCTTTTCTTGTTGGTGGCCGAGAGAGAGAAAGAGAGAGAGAGAGAGCCTAGAGAGAGGAAGAGAGAGAGCTGAGAGAGATATAGAGAGAGAGAGAGAGAGAAAGTGCTTCCATCTTTGGGTTCTTGAATATTTTGAAGAAATCACCACATAGGCGAGGAGATCTTTAATCATCCGTGAGGAAATTCGAAGGAGAAAGCTTGGGAGAAAACTTTAGAGGGAATATCACTAGATCATACTTGATCTTGAGGTAAAATCTGAAACTCACTTATATCCTTTAATTTTAGCCATGGAAATAGTCGATCTTCTTGATTTGAGGATGATCTACGGTGGGTATAGTAAATTATTCGAAGATATAGCACTAGATGTATTTTTGTGGCTAAACTACTAGCACAGATCTTGATTTCTTCAATAGATTTCATTGGAAATTGTTTAATGATACTCAAGGGCTAATGATTGATGAAACCCTTAGGGATTTTGCAACAGCCCCACTTCTCCCAAGGGCGAACCCAAGGGTATCAGCGGACTGTCTGCCCAGTTCTCGCCAGGACTCACTACAGACCTCATTTAATTACAAATTAAAAACTCCAATACATAACAATTACAATTCTAAAACTCCAAAAGTACAAGGAGGTTAAAATCCACAAGTACGTCCCAGTAATAAATACAACCCAAGTTCCCCAAAATATAAATTACAATTCAACCGAAATTACTATCCTATAAACTTCAAATAAAATTGTCCATCAACTACACAATACATTTCAATTCTAGATGAAATATAGAAACCCTACAGAAGCGATTAAGACCTCGGTCTACGAACCCCACTCACGACCTGTTAAGGAAAACAAAACTGGGGTGAGCTAACGCTCAGTGAGGCCAAGGAAAGGCATGCAAGCACGTAGTTAAGCAAGTAGGAAAGCGAGTAAATTCAGATATAAAAGCATGTAAACCATTCATTCACTTGTACTATTGCAATTTTCACCAGGAGACTGGATTCTCAAGGAATCACTACTCGAGGGCTCTCATTAGACAAAAGTCTTGGAGCTGGGTTCGGAGACCCCTCTTCGAGCCTCTCTATCTACAGTGAATATGCACAAGCACAGTGAGCAGAGAAAATATATAGAAACGGGTAAGGATACGGGGCTCTCAGGAGCCAATTTCCACGGTTAAACAGTTAAATCCAATCCATTCCAAATGTTGACTCTCCGTCAACTTAGCAAAGGTAACGTCCGTAGAATCTCCACTTGGTACACCCTCCGACCAACAGTACACCCTCTCGGGCCCGAAACCAAACACGTAAGTAAGAGGTAAAGCTACGCGAGCAATACCGAGCAAGATCTCTCCAATAGATCAAGCTCTAAAACACTACCTAAGGTTCACCAAGCTTCCCGACCAAGCCCTTGCCGGCTCGGGTCCCAAGGATCCCCAAGAGGTTTGGGCGTCCCCATTTTTAACTTTTAAGTCGATGGATTATTCCAAACGACATCATTTCCAATCAAGTCATGTAACAGTCATGTACATGCAAGTCAAGTAAAAGAGAACGAGTGCGATAAAGTACACCCTCGCCTCAACAGTTTATATTCAAATAAACAAGTCAAGTAATTCAACAAGTCATGCACTTGACACTCACCGAAGTCAGGAGTCTAAGGCAAAGGCACGTAAGATTAATTGGAGTTTTCCGAGATCT
Organism: Gardenia jasminoides; assembly: GCA_013103745.1. NCBI lineage: Eukaryota > Viridiplantae > Streptophyta > Magnoliopsida > Gentianales > Rubiaceae > Gardenia > Gardenia jasminoides. The sequence continues at coordinate 16,026,572 of CM023095.1, read as the reverse complement.
TCTCGATCACCTGAGACAAATAGGAGTATTTTCATTCAAAACACTTGAATAATATTCGATAAATGTCTTTAAAATGTCTCAATGGGACTCAAGTCAAGTTCAAGATTTCCTAATTTGAAAATCAAGAAAGGCACTAAGTTGGCACGAAGATCAAGAAAAAGGGGTCGACCATTTCCCTATCAAAGTTTCCAAGTTTATGCCCTATAATAATTAAAAGAGAGTGGAAATAGGTTTCCCTAGTTCACCGACCAAATTTATCTCATAAGAAAGTGAGTTCGATAATTTCCTAATTTGAGTTGAAATCTTTGAAAAATCATAACTCAAGTTTTACAAGTCGGAATTTTTCTCATTTGGTACCGTTGGAAACCTCCTTGAAAGCTCTAAAACTTTTCAGAAGACATCAAATTAAAATTATGGACGAAATTAGCCCAAATTTTCGTTTAACAGCCAGCTACAGTAAAGAGACAGGGCATATCAGGCTGGCCATCCAGGGTACTTTGAAAATTTTCCAAAAATTACAGGAAATTAGTTAGCCTCTGAAATTCATACACAATATAGTATTACATAAGGAGTTTCAACAGCCACTGACGGAACTCAATTCCGACACTCGAGCATCAAAATACAACAGTTCAAACAGAGGGGGTTCACATTTCTGAAATTTCTGGGTTTCGAATTTACAGGGCAGAGTTTAAAGCCCTGTTTGAGTGACGGTTTCATGTCCAAAAATTACCAAATTTGGCACACTAATACTTCCATATATAAGCTATGTTCATACCAAAATTCAACTAAAAACTCCCTTGGGAAGATAGTTTTCTAATCGCCCAAAGTTTACTCAGTGAATTGCCTTGAACCAGTGAAGTTTTGATCTTCTTCTTCTAATCATCTTTAACATACCTAAACTACCACCAATTGACCCTATTTTCGAACCCAAGATAGTTTCAACCTTCCTAAGCCTAATGGTGGTCAAAAAATGGTACAAGTTTAGCTCAAAATTTAGCACTAAAATAGCCTCAAAATCCGGACAGCATGCCTGCATAATTTTTCCAGTTTTTCCATGTCTCAAACAATCACCAACTTTGCCCATCTCTTAAGGAATTTGTGTGGGGCAAATCAGCAGCTTAACTATCAACATTTACTCATCAAAATCAGCCCTTAATCAAGCCAAAAATCCAGCCACGAAAATTCAAGAAAAATCAGAAAATGCAACCTCCATTTTCTCTTCCTTTGGCCGGTTCATCCCTTAAGGTTTCCTTTCAATTTTTAACAACCAATAACAACCATAATGCACTTATATCGCACCATTCAACCATCTAACAAGCAATTACACATATTTAGTGGGAATCCAAGAGCCCACAATATTCTCCATAATCATTAGATTCAACAAAAAAAAAAAAAATAAAGCTTAACATTTCCTACATTATAATCACTCATCAAGGTTCTAGCAACCTCTCAACAACCCAAATCCTAACTTTTCATGCTTGAAATTCAAAGAATGAACAAAGATTAAGTTCTTAGGGTTTTTACCTCCTCCAAGTTTAGCAAGAAAAGCCTCCAAGAACTTAGCTTTCCACCACCCACAAGCTTCTCCTCAAAGTTCTACACCAAAACTTCAAGCTTGAGCCAAGATTATGGCTTGATTGTGGTTGATTTTGGGAGGAAAAATGGATGAAGAATATGCTGAAATTTCAAGGGAAGAAGGAGGGCTGAGGTTCGGCCAAGATGAGAGAGAAAAGAGAGGTGTTTGGTGAAAATTTTTGAATGAATTAAATGAAGGAAGAAAGACAAGACATAAAGCATGTCATTTGGCCCCAAAAGTCAACTAATGGATAGTGATCTTTGGCTAACAATTTTGGAGGGAAAAATAATTATCTCACTTAGCTAAAAATTAAAGGGCTAATCTCGATTAGGAGAAAGAGAATAAAAAGATTAAAGTGGATGTAAATTAGGGCTAATTACGAGAAAGAAACGATGGCTAAAAAAAAAATTCCAAATCCAAGGAGGTTACCCCTATTCTTAATCAAGGGTTCAAAATACTTCTTATAATCATCCATTTTAATTCACCTCTAATCACTGAGTCTCATTTCTAACCTACGGGTGATCATCTCTACGTTCCGAGCCATATCACTAGCTGCCCGAATTTTACCTCGAAAAACGTATTTTTCTCACTTTCTGTATAATTAATACAAAAAAGGCAAATTTTAAAATAAGATGAATGGAATATTGAAAATGTACCTGAAAAATTAATATAGAGCTGAATTAAGTTTTTCTCAAAATGAAATAAATTAAACAAATAAATAAATAAATTGAATTTTCATTTAAATTTTCTAAAAATTCGTTTAAATGAAATTTTAAAATAATTAATCAAATTAATAATAATAATAACATTATTTGAGAATATTAAGTTGTAATAATATCAAAATAAATTTTTTGAGGCTGTTACATTCTCCCCTCCTTAAAAGAATTTTGTCCTCAAAATTCATACTTGAATTATAGATTAATGCTTGGTATTTCCTCCGAATTTCTTCCTCTAACCCTCAAGTTACTTCCTCGACACCTTGGTTCATCCACCATATTTTCAATAAAGGAATTTGCTTGCTCCTCAAAATTTTCACCGTGCTAAACAAATAATTCTAAATACTTTTGCATTCCTTCTTTTACTTCCCGAATCGCTTCCTCAACGTCATGATCTCCAAAGAATCTTAACCAAAGAGATTATCTTAGTTCTTAAGTCCTCTATTTTTCCACTTTGGAATCTTCCTTAGAAATTACCTTGAGTACCAAAAACAATTACACTTCACGACCACTAAAGGTGAACCAACTCCAATTAATTCTCTTAAACCATCATAGAGCTCAATTGAGAGAGGAGACCCACACTCTTAAACAACTACTGTAACGTCTAAAGAGGAGATTAAAGTTTTGAAAACCATCATTTAAAAGAGGACTTAAAACTATAAGAAACCTTGTTTTTCATCCACGAATTCAAACATTGGATCAAATCGATATTTTCAAAGTAAAGTTTTAAGTTTTAAAAGAACACTTTTCTTTAAACCAGAAAATTCTAACTTTTATATCCATAAATCGAAAAATTACCAGTTGTATACCACTGGAAAATAGGCTCAAAGTACTACAACTGTTCAAAAGGCATTTTCTCATAACTCAATTTGTAAATAGACAAACTTGACTTCAAGGGTTAGCTTTTGCAAATAGAAAAATAGATCAGGTTTGACGTTTTAGTGAATTCTAAAAACTACTGGTGCTTATGGAGTTTAAACAAAATTTAAAATTTGCAAGGTTGAAACAAAAGTCTTGTCTAGTTTCAAACCTAACATACCAAACCCAAATTTAAGATTTTAATTTTACACCACGAGGTCAAAATTTTCTAAAATTGTGCAATGCTCGAAGTTCAAGAAATTATCCCTTTTTAACTTCTAAACTCACATTTGAAAGTCAACATTGAACAAAGATTATTCAGCAATATTTTATCAAAAATTTGTAAGGAAATAAGGTTAAAAGTAGTTGAAAGAATTCAGCCAGTAGGGGGGGTATTTCTAGGGGTTCTACCAGGATTCTCGCATCAATCTCATAATTATAGTCCTTCAATCTCACAAAGTAACCATAATACATAATAATCAACATATATCAAACTATTAACCATCAAGATTCACCACCACGTTTACACTACCAAGCTTGGAAAATCTTCAGGTCATCTAACCTGGTATTCAGGTTTTAAAAGATCCCTTCAATAACCTAAACTCATCTAGGCATGAATCATTAGATTTAAACCGTAAAACTTATAGGTCTACAAAGTTCGAACTCTTCCTGCTAGCATAGTCTCAACCCTAGTCAAGGTAAGTCATAAACCTCCAAGATTCGCCACAAGATTTACCTTTCTCTCGAACTTGATCGGTGGCAAGTGAAGTTGGATTGAAACAAAATTTATGGAAGAACAAATGAAATCTTTTCTTCCCTATTTGTAGCTTGAATAACCGGCTACGGAAGAGTAAACAGTGGAGAAAATTGCTGAAAAATCTCACCTCTCTCATCTCTATAGGACTGGCCACAAGGAAGGAAGAAAATAGAGTTTTGTGTTGGTGATTTTCTGGAAAGATAAAAGCAAGGAAAAAGATACAATATGAAGCAAGACTTTCTTTTTCTCTCTCTAGTTGTTTTCTTGTGAAGTCAAAATAAAATGGTAGAATGAAGAGTAATTGAAGTTTTGTAAAGAATGAGTGGCGGAGGTGATGCCAATTGTCACCCTTCCACTGCTCGAGACTCTATTGAAATCTTATCTTATTCACTAGTTCGCCCCTTTTCATACTTAAACTCCCTTTAATTCCAATAAAAGGCAACATATACTCCACGAATTATCTCTTCACCCTTATTCACTAATCCTCAATTTCGACTCTTAATCATCTCCCATGTTTTAGGGTTGCCTGGCCTACGCCCTCATCCTCGACCTCGGCCTCGTCTACCGTCCATAATCTTTATAGATGGTAGACATTTTTAAACGGGAATACGAAAATGAAATATAATAAAATAAAATAGAATAAGGTAGGACGAAATATAATGAAATAACACCAAAATAGAATAAACTATTAACAAATTAAATTTTGGGAACCAACAAGGGAATTCCCTAGAATCAACCAACCTTCCATATATATATATATATATATCGAGGGAATCAAGCACATCACGGTGGCATGTTTATTACAAAAGAACTCACGAAAATCACTTTCATGGCCATTTTACTAAACAAAAGCACAATGATGAAAGCGATAAATAAACATGCATCCACAGAGACGAGAGTCACCCCAGTAGTCCTTCACAAAACTATTTACAAGTCCACGGTTCAACTTCTAGCTGGCTATGGTCCTTGAAAACTCCACAGTAGGAACAGGGTTCACCTCTATTACATTCAAACACAATCCAATGCCAAAATGATGATTAAGAAGCTCAAATCTCCTAGTTCCGTTTCGGCTCAGATCAAGTATTAGGATCCCATTGGATTACACAAGACTATCTATCAATCTTTCCTTCCATAATCCCTCAGTCATAGGTTGACTCCAATATTCCAAGAGGTTTCAACTCTAAAAGTCAATCTTGATTTCGCAAAAATATTCATGCTTAGAAGCGAGTTCCAACTTACAGTTCGCACTCTCATTCTCACACCAAGGCCCTTGTCGAGCCAAAACAGACGTAAAGCAACAATGTATATAAAAGTTTTATGAACGTTAGTGTAGTTACAAGTGTTAAAAACTTTCAAAGTTAAAATTTTCAACTTCATTCAAACTCATTAAGTTTGCTTCAAGTAAATCGAGTAATATGCCTGGTGCATAATCAAGTTGTTTTATTACAAGAATAAGATACAAGAGGTTTTGTGGTTCCGCCAAATGTTGAGTTTAAAGATTAGTAAATTTCTCTTCACACCTCAGGTGTAAAGTTGCCAAAAATTTAAAATTTAAAACACTTCTTGTCTTTCAAAACCGCCCCAGTTTCTTGTCCAAATCATGAAAACTCAACATGTGTGATAAGGGTAAATAAAAGAATTTTTTTTTTTTTTAAAATGGACCGAAAATATAAAATTTAAAGCTTCATGGAAAACAAACAAGGAAACCTCGATCAGAACACTCCCTTGATAAATCTCATTAGATCTCTAAATCGCACATCACATAATAGCAAATAGAGCTCAGGAAGGGTATCCCTTAATCATCCATCAATTGGTTCACTAGAAATCTAATATCTCCCCGGTCTAAGGTTCCTTCAGTACTAGCCACAATAGAGAGCTCTCGATTCAACATCAACCACAATTAAGAAGGGGTTATAGTTATTCACACTCTTAAGAGGATCTCTTACTAGCATACATCCAAAATTAAAGTCTTAATCCCTCAATGTCGATTCCTACCAGTTTTCTCTCATCCAGTCGTCGAGTACCGAATTCAACTTTTCAATCAAGAAACACTCTAGCACCACAGGCCGTTATCCTAGACTTTAAGCCTAAGATATACTACAGAGATCTGAAACCTAGGCTCTGATACCACCTGTAACAGCCCCACTTCTCCCAAGGGCGAACCCAAGGGTATCAGCGGACTGTCTGCCCAGCTCTCGCCAGGACTCACTACAGACCTCATTTAATTACAAATTAAAAACTCCAATACATAACAATTACAATTCTAAAACTCCAAAAGTACAAGGAGGTTAAAATCCACAAGTACGTCCCAGTAATAAATACAACCCAAGTTCCCCAAAATATAAATTACAATTCAACCGAAATTACTATCCTATAAACTTCAAATAAAATTGTCCATCAACTACACAATACATTTCAATTCTAGATGAAATATAGAAACCCTACAGAAGCGATTAAGACCTCGGTCTACGAACCCCACTCACGACCTGTTAAGGAAAACAAACTGGGGTGAGCTAACGCTCAGTGAGGCCAAGGAAAGGCATGCAAGCACGTAGTTAAGCAAGTAGGAAAGCGAGTAAATTCAGATATAAAAGCATGTAAACCATTCATTCACTTGTACTATTGCAATTTTCACCAGGAGACTGGATTCTCAAGGAATCACTACTCGAGGGCTCTCATTAGACAAAAGTCTTGGAGCTGGGTTCGGAGACCCCTCTTCGAGCCTCTCTATCTACAAAGAATATGCACAAGCACGTGGCGAGAAAATATATAGAAACGGGTAAGGATACGGGGCTCTCAGGAGCCAATTTCCACGGTTAAACAGTTAAATCCAATCCATTCCAAATGTTGACTCTCCGTCAACTTAGCAAAGGTAACGTCCGTAGAATCTCCACTTGGTACACCCTCCGACCAACAGTACACCCTCTCGGGCCCGAAACCAAACACGTAAGTAAGAGGTAAAGCTACGCGAGCAATACCGAGCAAGATCTCTCCAATAGATCAAGCTCTAAAACACTACCTAAGGTTCACCAAGCTTCCCGACCAAGCCCTTGCCGGCTCGGGTCCCAAGGATCCCCAAGAGGTTTGGGCGTCCCCATTTTTAACTTTTAAGTCGATGGATTATTCCAAACGACATCATTTCCAATCAAGTCATGTAACAGTCATGTACATGCAAGTCAAGTAAAAGAGAACGAGTGCGATAAAGTACACCCTCGCCTCAACAGTTTATATTCAAATAAACAAGTCAAGTAATTCAACAAGTCATGCACTTGACACTCACCGAAGTCAGGAGTCTAAGGCAAAGGCACGTAAGATTAATTGGAGTTTTCCGAGATCTTCTCGATCACCTGAGACAAATAGGAGTATTTTCATTCAAAACACTTGAATAATATTCGATAAATTTCTTTAAAATGTCTCAATGGGACTCGAGTCAAGTTCAAGATTTCCTAATTTGAAAATCAAGAAAGACACTAAGTTGGCACGAAGATCAAGAAAAAGGGGTCGACCATTTCCCTATCAAAGTTTCCAAGTTTATGCCCTATAATAATTAAAAGAGAGTGGAAATAGGTTTCCCTAGTTCACCGACCAAATTTATCTCATAAGAAAGTGAGTTCGATAATTTCCTAATTTGAGTTGAAATCTTTGAAAAATCATAACTCAAGTTTTACAAGTCGGAATTTTGCTCATTTGGTACCGTTGGAAACCTCTTTGAAAGCTCTAAAACTTTTCAGAATACATCAAATTAAAATTATGGACGAAATTAGCCCAAATTTTCGTTTAACAGCCAGCTACAGTAAAGAGACCGGGCATATCAGGCTGGCCATCCAGGGTACTTTGAAAATTTTCCAAAAATTACAGGAAATTATTTAGCCTCTGAAATTCATACACAATATATTATTACATAAGGAGTTTCAACAGCCACTGACGGAACTCAATTCCGACACTCGAGCATCAAAATACAACAGTTCAAACAGAGGGGGTTCACATTTCTGAAATTTCTGGGTTTCGAATTTACAGGGCAGAGTTTAAAGCCCTGTTTGAGTGACGGTTTCATGTCCAAAAATTACCAAATTTGGCACACTAATACTTCCATATATAAGCTATGTTCATACCAAAATTCAACTAAAAAATCCCTTGGGAATATAGTTTTCTAATCGCCCAAAGTTTACTCAGTGAATTGCCTTGAACCAGTGAAGTTTTGATCTTCTTCTTCTAATCATCTTTAACATACCTAAACTACCACCAATTGACCCTATTTTCGAACCCAAGATAGTTTCAACCTTCCTAAGCCTAATGGTGGTCAAAAAATGGTACAAGTTTAGCTCAAAATTTAGCACTAAAATAGCCTCAAAATCCGGACAGCATGCCTGCATAATTTTTCCAGTTTTTCCATGTCTCAAACAATCACCAACTTTGCCCATCTCTTAAGGAATTTGTGTGGGGCAAATCAGCAGCTTAACTATCAACATTTACTCATCAAAATCAGCCCTTAATCAAGCCAAAAATCCAGCCACGAAAATTCAAGAAAAATCAGAAAATGCAACCTCCATTTTCTCTTCCTTTGGCCGGTTCATCCCTTAAGGTTTCCTTTCAATTTTTAACAACCAATAACAACCATAATGCACTTATATCGCACCATTCAACCATCTAACAAGCAATTACACATATTTAGTGGGAATCCAAGAGCCCACAATATTCTCCATAATCATTAGATTCAACAAAAAAAAAAAAAAATAAAGCTTAACATTTCCTACATTATAATCACTCATCAAGGTTCTAGCAACCTCTCAACAACCCAAATCCTAACTTTTCATGCTTGAAATTCAAAGAATGAACAAAGATTAAGTTCTTAGGGTTTTTACCTCCTCCAAGTTTAGCAAGAAAAGCCTCCAAGAACTTAGCTTTCCACCACCCACAAGCTTCTCCTCAAAGTTCTACACCAAAACTTCAAGCTTGAGCCAAGATTATGGCTTGATTGTGGTTGATTTTGGGAGGAAAAATGGATGAAGAATATGCTGAAATTTCAAGGGAAGAAGGAGGGCTGAGGTTCGGCCAAGATTAGAGAGAAAAGAGAGGTGTTTGGTGAAAATTTTTGAATGAATTAAATGAAGGAAGAAAGACAAGACATAAAGCATGTCATTTGGCCCCAAAAGTCAACTAATGGATAGTGATCTTTGGCTAACAATTTTGGAGGGAAAAATAATTATCTCACTTAGCTAAAAATTAAAGGGCTAATCTCGATTAGGAGAAAGAGAATAAAAAGATTAAAGTGGATGTAAATTAGGGCGAATTACGAGAAAGAAACGATGGCTAAAAAAAAAATTCCAAATCCAAGGAGGTTACCCCTATTCTTAATCAAGGGTTCAAAATCCTTCTTATAATCATCCATTTTAATTCACCTCTAATCACTGAGTCTCATTTCTAACCTACGGGTGATCATCTCTACGTTCCGAGCCATATCACTAGCTGCCCGAATTTTACCTCGAAAAACGTATTTTTCTCACTTTCTGTATAATTAATACAAAAAAGGCAAATTTTAAAATAAGATGAATGGAATATTGAAAATATACCTGAAAAATTAATATAGAGCTGAATTAAGTTTTTCTCAAAATGAAATAAATTAAACAAATAAATAAATAAATTGAATTTTCATTTAAATTTTCTAAAAATTCGTTTAAATGAAATTTTAAAATAATTAATCAAATTAATAATAATAATAACATTATTTGAGAATATTAAGTTGTAATAATATCAAAATAAATTTTTTGAGGCTGTTACAGATTTGAGTGAGATTTATGTGAATTTGTGACTGAAATTTTGGAGAAAATTTGATGGGAAAATTTGTGAGCGAGCCGAATTTAAGGAAGGGAACTTCTAGATTTGGTTTTCAAAAATCTTGGTATTCTATGATAGAGTTTGCTCAAATGACTTGGTACTATGTTAAACTATAATTATGTGATGATTTAGAACTGAAATCGTGAATTTTGGATAGTTAAAAGTTGGTTAAAATCACTATTTTTCATCAAAAAATTGTTTGGGCAGATTTGATGTCATGAGACTATTTTGACGTGAAAATGGTGGTTTTGCACTTTGAATTTTGTGAAAAATTATTCTAGACATATAATGTTATCTTGGTTCAAGTTTTTGTGCTGAGTTTGAACAAGATTGTTCGTGATTAAAGGAGAAACCTCACTTTATTTTCATTGGATTAAAAAGGTAAGAAGTTGCGTGTACAGTGTACGTCGTTGGAAAATCTTATTTTAAATGATGTGTCGATTTTCAAATGGAGTCTTTTATATTGTTTTCTACTTGAGTTGACTACTTTTTACTCGAGGAAAGTTGAAGGAAATTTTGGGAAAATCTTGGTTAAATAAATAACTGTGTTTATTTTGGTTTACTTTCGCAAATGGTGGAGCGAAACTTATTTCCTTTCTTTACTTGTTTATTAGGAGTGTGGATGACTTTGAAACTGAGCCAAACTTGGATTCTGAACCTTGCTACTTTGGTGAGTTTCCATGCATGTTACTTGATTTAAATTTGGAAATGTGACATGATAGTGTGATGTGTTTAAGTGAACTTAAATATATGAATTTGACATGAATTATGCTTTGATTAAGTGATGTGACATGAACACTTGGCTTGTTGATCCTTCAAATGGGGTAGTGTATGCTTTATTACACTCACTCCTATTTGAATGGTGTTATTCGTGAATGTGTCATGTCGTGATTGATGTGCCTGTTAAATTTCAGGAATTCTTGAGACCAATCAGTAAGTCAATCTACTCGAACTATAGACTAGGCCTAGGCCGAGGGATTTTGGTAGGAGAAAGGAAAAAGTGAAGTTCTACATGGGTTATATGAAAGTTGACGGAGTGTCAACTACATGAAAAGTGTTCAAGCTTCGTGGAATTTAGCTCTTGAGAGCTATCTGTATCCTTCCTTTGTGTTGTTGCTCGCCTTCCTTATTTGCTTCTAAATGTGAATTTGACGTGAAATTTCAAATGTTTTATGTGAATTGCATATCTTTTGGAACTCACTGGGTTTTAACTCATTCTCTTAAATTTGTTTTTCTTAACAGGGATTGAGAACTCGAATGAATGTGCCACTCGTTAGGGTTGGATCTTACTTTTGTACTTTGCCTGAGAAACTTGAATTTTGTATTTGGGGATTTATTATATAATCTTTTGGTTGTATAGTAAGTACTCTGAATTATATTTTGGGATTGTAAGATGATCTTCTAGCTGTACTTCATGTACGTTGGATTGTAAGGTTGAAGTAGTTAAGTTGCAAGTTGTAGATTGGTTTGGATTGGTTATTTAAGTTTATTTCTCTAGAGTTAGTAATCATTTGAATGAGTGAATCCTAAGAAGAGTTGGGCAGGCGGTCCACTGAGACCTTAGGGTACGCCCTAGGGAGGGGTGGGACTGTCACACATAATTAATCCACTTTTTGGATGCCATAGACAAGAGGGGTTGTTTGTTGTTGCCTAATAATTTTGCTTTTTTTTAGTTGAAAAAATAGAAAAACAATTAGAGTTTAACTGAAAATCAACACACAGGAATACAGTGTTGCACATGTACAAATGAGAAAAGAGAAAGATGCAAAAAGAAAATAGAATCAAATAACTGTTCTACCTAGACATAATTGTTATACCCGTTTCCTTCCCATGTACAGTTGTTTTTTAATGTAATTACCAATAGCATGATAAAAATGCAACTGGATGATGTTTATTGAATATGAAACACTTGTTATAGTGGATATAAGAAATTAAGTTTTTAACAAAATGGATGCTCAGAAGATAGATATCACAAAGAAGTCAAAGAGTGAACCAGAGGGACACCATGAAACATGATTTATTGATATTTGTTGATTTTGATATAATCAATCTATATGGGACGGTAATTATTTGGTATATGAGTACTAGGATAACTCCACTATGAGGGAGGAATAATGATATATAAGAGATTTGTTTATCAGAAATGATGAGGAGATGACCTCTCTCTTTTGGATCATAAATCCATTGCCAAAATGTTTTACTTTAGTACAAATATCCTACAATTCTACATTACATGCATGGTCCCAATTGAAAAATTCGACCAATAATATACATGTCAATAAAATACGTACTTAATTGCATAAAACCAATTTTAACCAAGTATGTATGTGTGTGTGTATGTGTGTATGTATATATATGTGTGTGTGTATATAAAGTCCATGTTAGTCACTAAGTAGTCCAAGTCTATAAAACGTTCAACATGCTTAGGTAAGTCTCCAAACAGTTAACACCAAAATTCTGATTTGGAACCGGAATATTTGTCCATGATGTAGTTTAGAACAAAGCAAATGCAGAACTAGAATAGTGATAATCACATGAAGAAAAATGTGGGGAAAATAGCATGAGTTCTCACTAGCTTTGGTAGAAGAAAATGCACATTTCTAGATATGTTTCAAATCTTCTAAAGTTAGATTTCTCAACTACCTTATAGTGACTTTAGAGATAATTCCAATAGTGCTTTCAATGCATTAGAAAAGGCTAAGCCACTAATTCTTTTCAATGCCCAGTAAACCTGCTCATAAGTTGTAAAATTTATAGAATATATCTAAGTTTATCACCATTAATCTTTAGTCATTTTAAAAAATTTACTGGCACAAGATTAGTGTTATACCTCAGACTCTCGCGCATTATAGATGAGTATAATAGAGTCATCCATGCCAATGGCAACTAGGTTATTATTTGGCAGGGATAGAATTCCATACATATAGCTACAGGTGAAGATAGGTGGAAACTTCTCACTTTCTATAGTTACATTTAACAAATTAATTTCCAAATCTATAGAAAGACTATTAGTATAAAATTATACTCCTAAAAATATATGTAGGAATTTAGTTTTTCCAAATGCTCAAGAACTTGGAAATGTTGATGAAGGATAAAGGATATATATACAATCCGTGGGATTCAAAGTACGCATTTTTTCTTTTACAAGCTGTAGTCGTTTGCTTCATATTTTTCTACTTGTATTTTCACTTTTTCTCTTAGTGAGCAATAGAATTTTCACATGTAAGTTCCCAAGCTTTTTTGATTTGAAGTTCAGGTTGATTAAATTCCAATACATCTTCTAATGTAAGGATCCTAATCACCTCTTAAAAGCTAATCACATAATTACCTCAAAGGTTATGATGTTAAACAAAAAAAATGTTCTTGATGCCGATATGAAATAAGAATCAATCTTGAGTAAAGCAATGGTGAAACTATTTGAATTGGATCATCATTAAGGTCAATGGTCACAATTAATTTGCTTTTTGGATGCCATAGACTGGGTTTGTTGTTGCCTGCAGTAATGAACATATTCCTTAACAAAAGAATCGTATTAGGAATTTTAACTTTCACTACCGACGAATTAGGAAAATAATTAGAATTTAACAGAAAATCAACACATAAGAAACTAGTTGTAGTACCTAACAATAATTGTTGTACCCATTTCTTGGCCACTTCTGGAATAGATGAATGCCATCCACCACTAAAGCCAATATTCCATTACCAGCATTAGTATATCATAACCTGTATATTTGTTGGCCCAAATGCAACCAAAGGGGGATGAATTTGGTAGTTTAACAAGACAAGTAAATATGCAAGAATTCACCCAATAAACCTGACGAGATTTTACCATACACCAAATTTTAATATAAAACCTAAACACCCAATTTTCTGCAAGTATACAGATCGTTTATGGAGCATAGGATAGATTAGGTGTCGATCCCACAGGGAAGAATGTCAAGTACCGGTGATTTTCGAACTCCTCTATTATTTAGACTGTCACAAACAAATAAATTAATGTAAACTACAAACATGGAATAAAATAAGTAGAAAATAACAATTAAGAGCTCCTCAAGTTATGGAATTCCTTACTACTCTTGCAAATGAAGTTACCGGTTGAATTAATGTTATTACTTTGGCTAAGCATGGCATAATTTCCTACTGCACGTGAAACTTACTTTCGTAGTAAATCATCTATACTTATAGCTAAACCATACCTACTAGCGTGGTTATGGAATTAATTACAAGCTCATTTGCTCAATGAAATTACATGAAATAAATCACTAAAGCCACAAAGGCGCCACCCTACATTAGTGAGTGACTTCGTAGGTTTAGAACTTCATAAACTAGTGTCAAATTCTCACTTTCATTTAAACTTAACACCTTGAGATGATCACAATTAATGGCTGGTTAATCATGATTAGAAAAGCCAAAGTACTAAATACTTGCTCAAATAATAGCATCAAATAACCATGTAGATATCACAAACAAGATATAGAAAGTTCATCCATAACTCAAGACAATAACTTAGCTAAACATAATTACTATACTACTAACTATACTAAACTAATAAACTAGTGAAGACTACATTTGGTAGTGAACCTAGCCTTTTCTAATTGTTTTCTCTTGTTTACAAAAGGCCCTATTTATAGAGGAATGAATTCATAAGCATCCAAAATTCTATCATGTGAATACAAGACAAATTGAGCTTCAAAAGTCAAGGAAAATGGCTCATGAATCTTCATCCTTTGAACTTCCTTCAAAAATGTCTTCATGCATTGAATCCAATAAATTCCAATCTCAAATGAGTTGTAAAGTTGTGTTTTGAATTTGCTATGAGTTGTTTCTTCAACTTCACAATATTCTTCACCTAATTATCAGCCAAAATTCATCCAAAAATTGAGCTGGAAAAACTGGAATTCGACTGCAAGTTGCAGCAGTCATTTTCTGAGGATCTGCGATGTAGATCCGCGAGTCAGAGGCTCACGGATCTCATCGCGGATCTGCTCCCCTGGCTCCTGTGAGAGGGATTCGCGAGCTATTTGAAATTTCCACTTGTTGGTTCGCGTATTGACTCGCGAATTTCCTTGAAATTTGTGAAATCGGCATTTTTCATCGTGAAATTGATGCATTAATTGCTCCGACTTTTGACCCTTTGATTCCTCGTTGATTGAATTACAATTTGCATTTTCCAATTCGGAACTTCATCCATTTCTTATTTCAATTTTCCAACTTTTCTTCCAAGCTTCTTTGCAAATATCCACATTTTTATCTCATTTGATAATTGAACAAGCAATCTTACAAAAACATGAAGATTTCACCACATTAATCCACAAAAATGCACTTTTCCATTTAAACCACAAAATGTAGAATTTCAATAGAAACCCTAGTTCATTAGCCATTAAACTAACAAAAACACACAAAAACTACATAATTAATCTTACTAAAAACATGAAAAATATTGACTTATCAAACTCCCCCACACTTGAACCATTGCTTGTCCTCAAGCAATCAAGAATTACAAACCAACAATGATTTATGTGTTTGTGCACTTTTAAATTCAATTTTCTCAAAACAAGGTAGATAACCATTTTGCAATCATCCATTAAACCACAAGTACTCATAATATCAAGTAAAAGAGAGTAATCATACCATAATTTCAAGTAGCTCAATTCAATTTCTCATTTCTCACCTAATTTCACACGCAAAGTGAATCATATAGTCAATAATGCTTCCTAAACCCATGATCACCTTCAAGAGAGGGATTTATTCATATAACATATCAAACATATATTTAAATTGAACCATCATTAAGGTCAATGGTCATAATTAATTTTCTTTTTGGATGCCATAGACTGGGTTTGTTGTTGCCTGCAGTAATGAACATATTCCTTAACAAAAGAATCGTATTAGGAATTTTAACTTTCACTACCGACGAATTAGGAAAATAATTAGAATTTAACAGAAAATCAACACATAAGAAACTAGTTGTAGTACCTAACAATAATTGTTGTACCCATTTCTTGGCCACTTCTAGAATAGATGAATGCCATCCACCGCTAAAGCCAATATTCCATTACCAGCATTAGTATATCCCAAATGCAACCAAAGGGGGGATGAATTTGGTAGTTTAGCAAGACAAGTAAATATGCAAGAATTCACCCAATAAACCTGACGAGGTTTTACCATACACCAAATTTTAATATAAAACCTAAACACCCCATTTTCTGCAAGTATACAGATCGTTTATGGAGCATAGGATAGATTAGGTGTCGATCCCACAGGGAAGAATTTCAAGTACCGGTGATTTTCGAACTCCTCTATTATTTATACTGTCACAAACAAATAAATTAATGTAAACTACAAACATGGAATAAAATAAGTAGAAAATAACAATTAAGAGCTCCTCAAGTTATGGAATTCCTTACTACTCTTGCAAATGAAGTTACCGGTTGAATTAGTGTTATTACTTTGGCTAAGCATGGCATAATTTCCTTACTTTCGTAGTGAATCAACTATACTTATAGCTAAACCATACCTACTAGCGTGGTTATGGAATTAACGACAAGCTCATTTGCTCAATGAAATTACATGAAATAAATCACTAAAGCCACAAAGGCGCCACCCTACATTAGTGAGTGACTTCGTAGGTTTAGAACTTCATAAACTAGTGTCAAATTCTCACTTTCATTTAAACTTAACACCTTGAGATGATCACAATTAATGGCTGGTTAATCATGATTAGAAAAGCCAAAGTACTAAATACTTGCTCAAATAATAGCATCAAATAACCATGTAGATATCACAAACAAGATATAGAAAGTTCATCCATAACTCAAGACAATAACTTAGCTAAACATAATTACTATACTACTAACTATACTAAACTAATAAACTAGTGAAGACTAGATTTGGTAGTGAACCTAGCCTTTTCTAATTGTTTTCTCTTGTTTACAAAAGGCCCTATTTATAGAGGAATGAATTCATAAGCATCCAAAATTCTATCATGTGAATACAAGACAAATTGAGCTTCAAAAGTCAA
Organism: Gardenia jasminoides; assembly: GCA_013103745.1. Classification (NCBI taxonomy): domain Eukaryota; kingdom Viridiplantae; phylum Streptophyta; class Magnoliopsida; order Gentianales; family Rubiaceae; genus Gardenia; species Gardenia jasminoides. The sequence continues at coordinate 16,009,809 of CM023095.1, read as the reverse complement.
GGAAAATGGCTCATGAATCTTCATCCTTTGAACTTCCTTCAAAAATGTCTTCATGCATTGAATCCAATAAATTCCAATCTCAAATGAGTTGTAAAGTTGTGTTTTGAATTTGCTATGAGTTGTTTCTTCAACTTCACAATATTCTTCACGTAATTATCAGCCGAAATTCATCCAAAAATTGAGTTGGAAAAACTAGAATTCGGCAGCAAGTTGCAGCAGTCATTTTCTGAGGATCCGCGATGTAGATCCGCGAGTCAGAGGCTCGCGGATCTGCTCCCCTGGCTCCTGTGAGAGGGATTCGCGAGCTATTTGAAATTTCCACTTGTTGGTTCGCGTATTGACTCGCAAATCTCCTTGAAATTTGTGAAATCGACATTTTTCATCTTGAAATTGATGCGTTAATTGCTCCGACTTTTGACCATTTGATTCCTCATTGATTGAATTGCAATTTGCATTTTCCAATTCGTATTTCAATTTTCCAGCTTTTCTTCCAAGCTTTTTGGCATATATCCACATTTTCATCTCAATTGATAATTGAACAAGCAATCCTACAAAAACATGAAGATTTCACCACATTAATCCACAAAAAAGCACTTTTCTATTTAAACCACAAAATGTAGAATTTCAATAGAAACCCTAGTTCATTAGCCATTAAACTAACAAAAACACACAAAAACTACATAATTAATCTTACTAAAAACATGTAAAATATTGACTTATCAAAACCAAGCACAAAGAATTTCTCAAGTGTGCACAAAGATATGTCAAATTAATCACAATAAATATGTCACAATTGAGCAATAAAGAAAGAGATAGAAAAAGAAATCCAAACCAAATTTGCAAGTTGCACCGAATTTGGATACACTCCACTAGTAGTTTCTTCAATTGAAGGTGAAGCTAACCAACTTGTACAAGTGAAGGTTCACTCCTTCCTCACCCTAAAGGCCTTTAGTTGAGCTAAGGAGTTTTACAACTATCCTAATTAACCCTCAACAAGTTACAATTGAAAGCTCACTCAACCAATTAAAAACTACTGTTACAAGTGAGACAACCTTCACCAAGGTTTTACTCCTCCAAATGAGTAACCTCACAATCCCCACTTTTCCCGCACCTATACAACAAACAAAGAAGATTTCTACCCAAATATTCACTTGTAAACTTGTATTTCATGTAGGCAAAAGTCTATTATCTTCTTGAACTTGTGGGTATTCATAGAGTGTGAGAAATGGCCTCAAGAAGCTCTCCAACGGTCAAAAATATGGCTGTTAAAAAATAGCCGTTGGAGCTATCGGACGTCCGACACAATGTTGTGCGTCCGACAGGTTCTTCTCAACGTTTATCGAACGGTCGATAGGTTTTGTGCATCCGATAGAGTCTGCGTCCGATGCTGGTCAGAGAGTTTGGATTTCATCTTTAATTCTATTAGACGTCCAATGATGATGATATGCGTCCGATAGGAGTGTCCGATACTTCCCCTATCTATCGGACGTCCAGTACTTCAGTTTGAGTGTCCGATATAGTGTTCTCGACTTTTATCGGACGTCCGATACATGCTATCGAGTGTCCGACAGAGTTGCATCTTCTATTGATTGAGTTCTTCAATTGCATCATTTTCACCAATGACCTAAACTGCCATATTTCTCAATGGAAGACATTAGATTGAATTTTCAATTGTTTTGTAATTGTCAAAATCTGGAATCAAGATTTACAATATTTATAGTCATTATAAGCCAATGAATAATTTTTAAAGTTTAAATTTGACCTTAAAAAAAAGAAAGAAAATGCATGCACGTTCACCTAAGTTTGGTGAGAAGTATGCTAAGTAATCAATGTCGATCATATTCTTTCATCTAAGAAAGATGAATGCCATCTTTCTTAAATTTGGATGTGACTAAGATTAGCTGTGAATAGAGAAGTTTCGTTACTACATAGAGTGAAATGTCCTTTGTTTTACTTATCTCTCGTAAAAAGACCATACTTTGAATAGTGAAATTTTACTTTTCGTTCAATTTTTATTGTAGAGAAATAATTCAATGTTTATTGTATTCTTTGACTGTACACCACTGAACTAGGTTAAAATTGAAGAACTCTAAAATTACAAATTGAATGATATGAAGTAATTCAACCTTTTCATGGTAGAAAAATAATCGATATATATTATATTCTTTTTCTATATGCCACTAAACTAGGTTAAAAATGAACTACTCTAAAATGAGAAATAGAATAGTATCAAGTGGTCAATTTTATCACCTATCCACGATGGGAAGTATATCTTAATTGAATAGAATTGCTTTCAAATTTTATGTATATCTAGCTTTTCGTTTTGGTTCTACTTTTGAAAGAGCACAATAAAATTTGCTTTAGGACTTTGACAATCAGGCAATTAAGTTAACATTTCGAGGTCAAGCTTATAACCCAAAAGTCTTAGAAAGAAATTTTCATTCTTTTGGTATGACATAGTTTATGAAAAACTCATAAGTTCATGTCATTAAAACCTCTAATAAAGTTGAGAAGTCAAAAAATTACTTGATAGTTTAAGTGTGGATGTATACAAGAATATGATGTTTAATTCAAATTTTGATTTTTAATTTAGAAAAAGCAAGCTGCATGCTAGATCAAAAGTTGAGAATTATGCTAATATGGGACAAAAACATATTTTAACATATCTTATCAATGACAAGTGGAGGACTTACTTGTGGCCTTATCAGAATAGAAGACAACCACCTTTCTAATTTCATAATTCAAGTCTAGCATTTCAACAAGAAAATGTAATAGTGTCTGTTTTGAAGGAAAATTTAAATTTAGCATCTATAAAATGACTAGGAAATTACACCACCAAAGTTTTCTAAAAAATCAATATTAAGTTCAAATTGAGACAAGAGCATAACCAAGGCATTTAACTTGACAAATGATAGGGTGCATTTTAGTTATTAATTGTGTTAATATTTCCTAATTGTTTGGACTAAAAATTGCACTACTTGGTGAATTTACTGAGTTTTGGTATTTGGTGTTTAATTGCAGAAATTGGTGGAAAAGATGCTGAAAATCTATTTTTTGGAAGACTTTCTGGCAGTTATATGTGGTCACGCCTAAGTCAGACCTCCAAATTTGGGTTGTCGGGATCTTGAGTGCACGTGGGCAGTTTCCAAAGAATTGAGGATTCCAAATCTGAAAATGTGCTGGAATTAATTATTCTCTTTTTCTATTTAGTAGTCGATTTTTATTAGGAAACTATTTTGATATTTGTTATTAGGAAATCTGTTTAGACTAGGTAAGTAAGAGTCTTTGCTTTTGATTAGAAAATTCCTAATTAGTTGGAGTGTGAAAAGGAAGGTCAGACCTCGCGGGAAATGAAAGAAACATGCAAAGTACTAGTACTTGGATTGTTCTCTATATATTCGGGGTTGTAACTAGTAGTTGGAGGATTTTGATTGCTTCGGAGGGAGACTTTAGATGGGAAAAGACGGAAAAAGCTAGTGATAGCCCCTCTTTCTTTTGCTTCGTTATTTTTCACTTCGAAGAATAATAGATGGATTTGATGTTTTCTTTCGAAATCTCTTTTGGAATTTCTTGCGCGATGCATGGCTAAATTTTCTCATCTAGTCAAAGATCAACTCGATGACGCAGTCCAAAATATCTATGAGATTTAACTGATTTATCCTTTGTTTAGTTAATTCTTTAGTATTTGTACATTCTTTATTTTATGTTCTTATAATTATTTTGTTAGTTGGATGTCAAGGGCTCGATATTCAAATTAACCTAATAATCTATTGCCAATTAATCTACTAAATTCGTAATTATTTAGTAGATTAATATTAGTCGCAACTAACTTATAAACGTTAGGGGAACATGCAATCTAATTTAAATGAACCTTAGTAATATGTTTTTTGGTTAGAGTTTGGGCTTTTCTAGTTTTTAGTGCAATTGAGAAATTAAATCCTACGGGCATACCTAGGGTTATTTCTTAATTAGGGTAGTTAACGGGCTTATCTTCATTACCTAAAATCCAAGGAGACGTTGTCGTTAGAGAGCTTATCCGACAGCTATAACCAGCCTATTAATGAATTAAATGAACTAACCTTGCATCGATGAGTAGGCATATGGACTGTTTCTGAGAAGTTGGATCCTTGGCTAGAATTCGTCTATTGTTAATTTAATCCCCTTTTATTCCAGTTGTTTGCTTTGTTATTTAGTCTTTAGTTGATTCTTCATTGTCTCAAAAATCCCTCCATTTTCTTTACTCGAGAAGAAGCAAATTTTTTCCAGTCCCTATGGAGACAACCCTACTCACCATTGTACTCAAAATTCATATTTTCTGGAGTAGGTATTTATTATTGTATAGGCTCAACACTTGTCAATTTTTGGCACCGTTGCCAGGATTTGGTGCCTGAATTATTTGTTTCTTTTTGAGTTCATTTATTTTATTTCATTTTTCTTTGTTCTATTTCTTTGGTGCCTTATTTATTTATTTTATTCAATTTTTTTCTTTATTTTTCCTCTATTTTTCTTACTAGTTGATGGCTGCTAATTTTCAATATTTTGGTGACTGATTGGACTTCGTTTCTAATTGGGTTAATGAGAGCTCTTCTATTAGTGATCCTTATTTAGATGATTTGGCCTCTCTTGTGCATAAGTTGAGTGATGTACAGAAGCAACAAGTCGGCACTTATAGAATATGTCAATTGGATCATCTAACTGATATGTGCCCACTACTTCAAGATGACATGAATGCCCAAATTTATGATTTCAGAGTATTCCAAAATCCATCTCGACCAATGTTTGATACTTATTCAAATATGTATAGTCAATGATGGTGGGACTACCCCAACTATAGCTATGCAGTGAGGCCAACATCTTAGCCCTCATGTTCTGGTGGAGGAAACTCCTTGGAAGATCTCGTCAAGAGTTTGGCCACAAGTACTGCTCAATTTCAACAAAGTACTATTCAATTTCAACAAGAGAAGAGGTCTGGCATGCAAAATTTAGAGACTCAAATAAGTCAATTGACAACAGTAGTCAACCGTTTGGAGTCTCAGGTGTATGAAAAGCTGCTATCTCAGCCGGAAGTGAACCCAAAGAATGTTAATGCCATAGATGCAGTTGAAGAGGAAGTTGAAAATGAAGTATCTCAACCTCAATCTCTCCAGTGGAAGAGTCTAGCGAACCACCTCCAATTATGGTGATATATTCTACATCCTCTAACCAATATATTCTTGCATCTCATTCTATATCTCTTGTTAATGAGATTGACTTTATTATATGAGAAGAATTTGAGTTTCATGGCAGGAATAATTTAGGAATCATGATGACTACTAAATTGTTAACTGGTCACGATGGAGGAGTGAGTGAAGACTTGAAGTTGTTATTTGATTGCTTAGCGCCACCCACTAGTCAATGGAAGAAAAGAGCTCGTGTGCATAAAGATTACTCTACTTATGAAGGGTATGAAGATTATGTAGAGAAGAAAGCAATGAAACAAGTTACGAGATTTTATCCTCCTTGAACAAATAAGACTTTATGTTTAGCCAAACACATTAAAGAAAGGCGCTACTTGTGAGGCAACCCAAGGAATTCTTAATTTTAGTCATTTTTGTGTTTTCATTTAACTTTCACTACAACTTATGTGATTTAATTTCTATACCTTATCTTTCCAAAAAATAAAAAAATTTTAGGTTGAGAGCCAATCAATTAGGCGTGCCCGCGTTTATCGAGCACGATTAAGGAATGAATTCAACAGTCTGACCAGAAGACTTAGCATTACTTAGGCGTGCCCACGCCTAGTGGTTAAGCCTAAGGGATTCGATTTTCGATGGCTGGTTAGAAGACTCGTGGATAGTTAGACATGCCCACGTCTAACAGAGCAGTTCCAAAAAAAAACAAAAACTTTGAAACCCTTTTCTTATCTTTTTCCCACTTCACTTTCATTCATTTTCTCTTTCTTTTCTTTTTATTTTCTTTTCTTTCGTTTCTTTTTTCTTTCCCATCCACTTGCAACTGCCTCGCCGTCATTCATCCTTTCCTCCATGGAGTCACTGCCACTGTCCGTCGTATGCTCATGCCACTGCTGAGTCACTGTCACCTTTGTGCTTTGTATACCATTGATGTGTTGTTATTGTTATCTCCCCCACCATTGCTACTCCACCGCTCTGTTGTTTTTAATCTACTGTGCCTTCTTTTCTTGATCAAGCTTAGTGTGATTACACCATCCTCCTTGTTTAGGAAAGTTACAACAGCCTCACCTCTTCTTAGGGCGTACCCTAAGGTATCAGTGGACCACCTACCGAACTCTCGCCAGGACTCACTCACACAAACGATCACTAACTCATTAAACCAAAATGTGTGAGGGTCTCAAAATTCAAATTCTTATTTTAAAATGCATAATAATGTTTATATTATGTTATTCACTAAAATATTAGTGAATTTATGCTTTAAGTGATTATTTTCTAATTTAGAGAATTTTTTGAGAATTATTTATCGGTGTGTGGTTTCGGCCAGTTTAAGCGTCAATTTTTGTTCCAAAGCATGAATAGTGACTTTAAGATGAATCCGAGCATATGTAGAGATATTACAGAGATATATTTAAGGTTAGATAGTGTCAGAATGAGATAAAATAGTAAAAGTTAGAGTATAGCGTGGCATGAACAAAAGTGGTCGTTTGACCACTTTTCCACTATTTAAGGTGAGCCAAGCTTTTTGTCCCCCTTAAAGCCCCTTTTCTTGCCTTTATTGCTTCATTTTCAGCCACACTTGGAGGCCATAGGGAGAGAGAGCTGCCGAGAGTAGAGAGAGAGTTTGAACATTTTCTTCTTCATCTTCTTCATCCTCCACTCCTTGAAGCTTCAAGACACCATTGGAGGGTCTTGATCTTACTGCTTCTCCATCCTTTGGCTGCGGTGAGAGGGTGATCCGATTGGGAGAAAGAGAAAAGAAGAAGAAAGAAAGCTTCCGGTGATCCGATTGGGAGAAAGAGAAAAGAAGAAGAAAGAAAGCTTCCTAGTGTTTGATTTCTTCTTGTTCTTGAATTTTGGCGAAGAAAGCAAGCAAATCCTTGGAAAACTTGGAGGATCTTGAGGTGTTGAAACTTAGAACATCATCCGTGGGTGGAACTATGTTAGATCTTCCGTGATCTTGCTAGATCTGAAAAGATATCGAGGTAAAATACTTAAAACTATTAGCTTTAGCCTTATTAGTGTTAGATCTGTAGATTCTACGGTTAATTTTGCTAGAAATAGTTATGATTGGAATATTTGAGTTGGGCTCTTGAATTCCCAACTTAGGTAGCGGATTTGAGATGACTTTTAGGTAGCAGATTTGAGGACCTGATTGTGGTTGTGATTGATATTCTTGAAATGAGTTCATTTTATGGTTAAAAAGTAGAATTTGTTGTTGAAAATTTTACAAGAAAATGTTGTGGGCTGGCCGAACCTATGCTTGGAAATTTTAATGTTTAATTTTGAAATTTTATGATATTTCTTGAAGAGATTTTGCCTAAGTAAATATGTATTATATTCGTTTATGAGTATATGCTTTCATAGAGTTAAAACCCTGAACTTTAATGGTGAGAAATTGAGTTTCACTAAACTTTGATGTAAAAGTGCCATTTTGGACAAATTTGTGGATTTGAAATGTTTTAGCTAATTTTCATGAATTTTGTGCATTGAGACCTAGTGAAAATTGTTTGAAACATGTGTTAGAACCTTGGTTAAAAGTGTAGTGTTGAGTTTGAACTCGAATGAGTGATTTTGAGGTGAAATACCTCACTTTATTTCGTTATACTAAAAGTTTAGAAGTCGCTTGGATGGAGTACATCAATAGAGTGGTTTGGATATTTGAAGTCTCGATTTGAAAATGGAATCTTTTAAAATGAGTTTCGACTCGAATAACTATTTTTCGTTTGAGCAACGTTAGAGGAATTTTGTGAAGAATTTTGATAAAACAAATGAATAAATTTGATAAGGATTTTCTTTACTCCTCAAATTTTAAATAACCTTTATAACCCTATATTATCGCAAGTATACGGATCGTTTATTGAGTATAGGGAAATAAGGTGTCAATCCCACGAGGAAGAGTGTGAAGTACCGGCGATTTTCAAACTCCTCTTATTATTTAGAGTGTCACAAGTAAAATATAAAGGGAGAAGGCGGTAAACCGACCTAAGGAAGAAGGATTAAGCTATTAAAACCGACCGCTAGGTGTCGAAGACATCCAATTGGCGGTAGAAAGGAAATAACAAGAAAGCAAGTAAAGAGTTAAGATCCTAGAGCTTTAGAATCCCTTGTTAAGTAAGATTAGAAGTTAGTCAAATTAATTATGTCACTTCTCCAATGATTTGCTAAGGTATAACTTCCTTTTGTATGCCATCACTTTCGTCAATGGTCATGTGTAGTGCAAGCTCTCATTTAAGATAAGTTAGTCACTCGGAACTGCTTTCGCCAATTCCTTAATTCCTTGGAATCTTCCTTGACCTATTTTCATAGAGAAAAGAGAGAAACAAGATAAATAAGCTCAATGAAGTTATAGTTTAAAACCAAAACCAACCAACTATATTCACTACTTTCGTGAGAATATAAGTTAGTGTTTAAGAACTTAGATCTTATTGAAGGCAAGTTTTTCATTGCTCATCAACATCAAATCATTTATAGTTGGTAGCTAATCAACCATAAAGCATAAGCACAAGCCTTAAACTAACAAAATCATGGAGGACATAAATAACTCAACTACTTCATAATCACAACTACAACAAGTTCATCCTCACTCTAGGATTTAAACTTAACTAAACATACTACTACTAACTATACTACTAAACTAATGAACTAGTGAAGACTACATTTTTGTAGTGAATCTATCCTTCTCTCTACATTTCTACATCCTCTCTACATCTCTAATTCTTTTCAAATGTTTACAAGAGGTCCTATTTATAAAGGATTGAGTTCACAAACATCCAAGATTTCCTCATGTGAATACAAAACAAGTTAAACTTCAAAAAGTCAAGGAAAGTGTCTTCATGAATCTTCTTGTCTTCATGCATTTAATCCATTGAATTTCAACATCAAATGAGTTGTAATGTTGAAGCAAATTGTGTTTTGGATTTTCTATGAGTTGTTTCTTCAATTTCACAAGATTCTTCACGCAACTTTCATTGAAATTCTTCTGAAAATTGAGCTGGAAGTGAGCTGAAAAACTGGAATTCGGCTGCAACTTGCAGCTATCATTTTCTGAGGATCCGCGATTCAGATTCGCGAGGCAGAGGCTCGCGGATCACATCGCGGATCCGCTTCCCTGTCTTCTGTGAGAGGGATTCGTGAGCTGCTTGAAATTTCCACTTGTTGGTTCGCGTATTGACTCGCGAATCTCCTTGAAACTTGCAAATTCTGAGTTTTTTGTCATGAAATTGGCGCGTTAATTGCTCCGACTTTTATCCCTTTGATTCCTTGATATTCCAATTGCATTTTCCATTTTCCAATTTGAAATTTCTTCCACTTTGGATATTTCATTTTCCAACTTTTCTTCCAAGCTTCTTTGCAATTTTCCTCATTTTGTCCTCATTTGATAATTGAACAAGCAATCCTACAAAAACATGAAGATTTCACCACATTAATCCACAAAAATGCATTTTTCAATTTAAACCACAAAATGTAGAATTTCAATAGAAACCCTAGTTCAGTAGCCATTAAACTGACAAAAACACACAAAAACTACATAATTAATCTTACTAAAAACATGCAAAATATTGACTTACCAAAATTACTTGAGTTTAGTTTCGCTATGTGTGAAGCAAAACTTAATTCATCCTTTTACTTGATTATATGAGGTGAGGAAGGATTTGAGCCAGATTCCACCTTAGAAAATGAACTTTGCTACCGTGGTGAGTTTCCATGCTTGTTATGTGATTGTGTGAAATTGACCTGAATTGTATTCGGTTATGTGATTTGATGTGAAAACTTGGTTTATCAAACCATCAAATGAGGTAGTGTGTACTTTTTTGCACTTACCTATATTTGAATGGAAAAATTTGTAAGAATGTTTGATGTGAATTAAGAGTGTTTGATGTGATTTGTGTGTGTATGAAATTTCGGGACTTCCCGAGACCTATCAGCAAGCCGTTCGACTTGAGCGGTAGGCTAGGCCTAAGCCGAGGAGAAAGTGACGAGCAATAGGGTTACTATGTGATGTGATGTGTGCTCTAGATTTGGCATAAGGACTTGTCTATTATGGAGAGCAAAACACAAACTATGTGACAACCTATGTGATGTGGTGTGTGCTCTGGATTTGGTGTAAGCACTTGTCCATAATGGAGAGCAAAATACAAACTACATGACAAACCATGTGGCAAACTATGTGACCCACTATGTGACCAACTATGTGACAAACTATGTGTGGAGTCGGGTCCGATGGGGGTTTTGGTGGAGTAAGGAATAAGTGGAGGTCTACATGGTTATATTTGTAAAAGTTAATGGAGTGTCAACTACTCGGAACGTGATCGAGTTTCATGGATCTTGGCTCCTGAGAGTCCCCGTATCCTACTCTTGTCTTGTTAATTGTTTTCCTTATGTGTTTATTTCTAAATTCGAATTTGAAGTGAAATATCCTATGTGTTATGTGCTTTGCTTGCCCTTTTGGAACTCACTGGGCTTTTAGCTCATTCTTTCCAATTTGTTTTCTTTAGCAGGGACTGAGAACCCAAGTGAAGGCATTAACCACTAGAATTAGGATTCACTTGTGTATCTGGTTTGAAAAAATTGAATTATGAATCTGAAGTTTTTTGTATTATGAGAACTTGAATGTATGTTTAAGTACTTTATGTAATTTGGGATTGTAAGGTTGGAACATGTGTTTGTGAGTTACAATTTGGTTTGGTTTGGTTTGATAATGGTATTTTAGTTTGATATATATATTAGTGATCTTTATGTGAGTGAGTCCTGGCGAGAGCTAGGCAGACGGTCCACTGATACCTTAGGGTATGCCTTAGGGAGAGGTGGGGCTATCACAGGTGGTATCAGAGCCTAGGTTTGAATAATCTATGCAGAGCGAGAATTATTAAGTTATTTGAGAGTTTAGTTGGTTAAGAAGGAATGTTAAGTGATGGTTATTACTTGTGATTAAGTGTTAATGATATTTAAGTTCGAATAAGTTCTAATAGAATTCATTCTTGTAGGTTATGGATTTTGGTGGTGGTGATGATGATATACCGAGAGACCGTCAGCCTGTGGTGACTTATCGACTCAGGCCAAAGGGTGCTCGTTGGGCCTATAACCCTAGGACCAGACCTAGGCATGATTGTGATTGTTGGAGGACTCATGCCTACCCTAATAGGGTAGTCTTGGTGATCTACCATGAGAGGAAGATCCTGACTAGGGTTACTAGGGAGTTGCAAGAAGAGGTGGACCAGTTGTTGATTGAGACGCAGGATCAGGCTGATCGGATATGTGAGTTTGGGAGGTCCGCTTGGCTAATGAGCGAGCAACTAGAGTGGTGAGAGTGGCTCAGCGAGCGAGAGGAGCATAGGTAGGAGTCTGAGGCCACGATAGAGGGTGCTCGAGCCAATAGGGAGGCTTACGTTGATCAACCCAATCTGAACATGGGAGTAGATCGTTGAAGCGAGTCTGAGAGAGAGGCCGCTATGGTTGAGGGAGATCCCCAGTATCTGGAGTTCGACCCGTCGGAGCGTGCTTCCATGGAGACTTTCTCTTTGAGCTTTGATGGACTAGTCGAGTATGAAATTAGGATTTTGAGTAATCTTTTGTGGGAAAGACCATTAGAGTGGGTTCTCAATCCCTGTAGTTACATGCTTACTAACTTTTCAAGTACTGTACTTTTGTTTAGATGTACTTGTGAATTTGATGTGACCTATGTGTACCTTTTGTTAAAATGCATGCTTATCTGATGTACTCTTGGCACTCCTATTATTATGAGTTATGTGTATATAAAAGTGCTTCACTTTCTTTTCGAAGTGATTTCTCTAATAGTGTATTTTATTTTTGTATTTATATTAAATTGTCTACCCTCTAAAGAGATATGGAGGGTAGAAGAGGTCGAGGACGAGGGCTAGGGACTAGACTACTTCAGAACATTAGAGGTGACCGTGAGTCGGCCGCCGATCAAAATCAAGGGGCTAGGGTTGATATTGGGGAGCAAATGGCTACAGCCATCAATCGAATAACTGAGATATTAGATCATATGGCTAGCCAACAAGGCCCTGGACCTGAACAACAATCTATTAACCTTGGGGTTGGTGAGGATAGAGCCCTTGAGCAATTCCAAAGGTTTAACCCACCTAAATTTCTTGGTGGACCCGACCCTGAAGCTCCTGAGGGTTGGTTGGAAAAAATTTTAGATATTTTTGTTGCCTTGGATTATACAGAGGAAAGGCAAATAACATTCGCTATATTTCAATTTAAAGGAGCTGCCCGATCATGTTGGAATATGATAAGGGCTAAGTGGGAGAGAGAACAAACCCCTAGGACTTGGGTGAATTTTACTAGGAAATTTAATACAAGGTTTCTTCCTCCACTAGTTCAAGAGAAAAGGGAGGATGACTTTATCAGGTGTAGGTAGGGGTTGTTAAGTATCACAGAATACAAGGCACTATTTACTAAGCTGTCGAGGTTCGCTCCTGAGTTAGTAACAATAGAACAAAGAAAAATAAGGAGGTTTGTGCAAGGGTTAAATGTAGAATTACAAGAAAGCTTGGCGGCTACCCAAGTTAATAGTTTTAGTGAGGCTGTGGAAAAGGCTCCTAGAGTTGAAAGGGCCAAGGCTCAAGTGAGGACCTTTAATGCAAGAAAAAGGAATGCACCTAACAGTAGTCGTGGGCCAGTGGATGTGGGTGTTTCATCTCCTAAGTTTGGAAAAGGAATGGGTAGAGCATACACCCCTGGAGTGTCGCGGGGGTCTGTAGCAAGGGGAGCATACACTAGAGGTGCGATGTCAAGAGGAACTGTAAGTGGAAAGGGGCAATCGAGGAGTGTCTCTCAGGGAAGTCATGCTTCCACTCCTAGTGTATCGTGTGGTTTCTGTGGGAAGTCCAATCATACTGAGAATAGTTGTTGGAGAAAGACTGGAGGATGTTTCAAGTGCGGAAGTACCGAACATCATTTAATTGCATGTCCGATGATCCAAAGGGAAAATGTGACTAGGCAAGCGAATAGACCAAATCCCAATCAAGCAAGTGTAGTGGGGAAACGGCCCAAGGTTCTAGCTAGGTTCTACGCTATTGATTAACACCAAGTCCCCGACCCCACTGAGGTGGTTGAAGGTACTATACCCTTCTTTCATCGCTTAGCTAAAATTCTAGTTGATCCTGGTGCATCGCATTCATTTGTAAATGCTACATTTTTGAATGGAGTAGATATAAAGCCTATTAGATTACCTTATGATCTGGAAGTTAGAACACCTATAGGAGAACAGAGTTTAATTACGAGTTGAGTATACAAAAATTGTGACATTTGGGTAGAAGAAAGAAAGTTAATGGTGGATTTAATAAGTTTGGATATAAAGGGGTATGATGTTATTATAGGGATGGATTGCCTAACCCAGTACCATGCTAAATTGGATTGTAGGGTGAAAGTTATGGAATTTTCTATTCCTGGGGAGGCCACCTTGAGATTAGATATGAAAGGGAGGTTAGTTTCGTCTGCACTTATTTCGGGGATCAAGGTTAGGAAATTGTTAAGTAAGGGGGATCAAGGTTACCTAGCTTTTCTTATAAACCCTCCAAGTGATAAGACGAAGTTAGAAGAGGTGCCAATTGTGAAGAATTTTCCAGATGTTTTCCCTGAAGAACTAGAAAACCTACCTCCTGAGCGAATGGTAGAGTTTAAGATTGATTTAGTACCAAGAACAGCTCCAATCTCTAAAACCCTATACCGAATGGCCCCGGCTAAATTTAAGGAGTTGAAAATTCAATTGCAAGATTTACTAGAGCGGGGTTTGATTAGTGAAAATGACTCACCTAGGGGAGCTACTGTGCTATTCGTCAAGAAAAAGGATGGGAGTTTGAGGTTGTATATAGATTATCGAGGGTTTAATGATGTGACAATAAAGAATAAATACCCTTTGTCGCTTATTGATGAATTATTTGACCAATTACAAGGATAAGTGGTCTTTTCTAAGTTGGACTTAGGCAAGGGTACTACTAGTTGAGGATTAGAAAGGAGGATGTGCCAAAAATTGCTTTTAATTCAAGATATAGGCATTTTGAATTTGTGGTAATGCCTTTTGGGTTGACAAATGCCCCTGCTGCGTTTATGGATTTAATGCAGCGAGTCTTCAAGCCTTATTTGGATCAATTTGTGGTTGTGTTTATAGATGATATCTTGGTGCATTCTAAGACCCGAGAAGATCATGCTCAACACTTTCAAACTTTAAGAGAACATCAATTATATGCTAAGTTCAACAAGTGTGGGTTCTGGTTAGAGGAGGTGTCCTTTTTGGGGCAAAAAATTTCTAAGGATGAAATCTCTGTGGATCCTGCCAAAGTAGAGGCTGTAACTCAATGGAAACAACCAGGAAACCCTATCAAGATTAGAAGTTTCTTGGGTTTAGCGGGGTATTACCGGTGATTTATTTAAGATTTTTTAAGGATTGCTGGACCATTATCTGATTTGACCAAGAAGCATGACAAGTTTGCTTGGAATCCTAAGTGTGAGGCTAGTTTTCAGGAATTAAAAAAAGTCTGACAATGGCCCCTCTTTTGACATTGCCAAATAGAAAAGATGGATTTGTAGTTTACTCAGATGCCTCGAAAGAAGGGTTGGGATGTGTTCTGATACAAAATAGAAAAGTTATTGCTTATGTCTCTAGGAAATTAAAACCTCATGAGCAGAATTACCCAACACATGATTTGGAGTTGGCAGCGATTATCTTTGCATTGAAAAAATGGATACATTATTTGTATGGGGTGACATTTGAAGTTTTTACAGATCATAAGAGTCTAAAGTATTTGTTTCCTCAAAAGGAGCTAAATTTAAGGCAGAGGCGATGGGTGGAATTTCTTGAGGATTATGATTGTACCATAAATTACCACCCTGGGAAGGCTAATAAAGTAGCGGATGCGCTAAGTCGAAAGGCTCAAGTAGCAGGGTTGATGGTTAAAGAATGGGATATGTTAGAAAGGGTTAGCGAGTGGAATCTTCGTTTGGAGAAACAGAAGGTCATATTTGGGAATCTAATGTTGAGATCTCCAATATTAGAAAACATCAAAGAGGCATAAAAGAAAGATCCTATGGTGCAAAAATGGTTGGATAAGGTGAACAAGGGAGGAACCCTAGATTTTAAGTTAGGGCCTGAAGGAGTGTTGAAATTTTGAGATCGATTAGTTGTGCTGAACGATGAAAGGTTAAGAAATGAAATTTTGGAAGAAGTACACCGATCTAGGTACACAATTCACCCCGGGACCAATAAGATGTATCAAATTTTAAAAGTTTGTATTGGTGGGATGGTTTAAAGAAGGATGTGGCCAAATTTGTTCAAACTTGTCTCGTGTGCCAACAAGTTAAGGCTAAGTATCAGAAATCTTCTGGACTTTTGCAACCTTTAGAGATACCTGAATGGAAATGGGATCATATCACTATAGATTTTGTGACTGGGTTGCCAAGAAACCAAACAAAGGCATGATGCAGTTTGGGTAGTAGTAGACCGGCTTATAAGATTGCACATTTTCTGCCAATGAGTATGAAATGCCCTTTGGAGAAATTAGTTAGGCTGTACTTGGATGAAATTGTGAGATTACATGGTGTTCCAGTGAGTATTGTCTTTGATAGGGATCCGAGGTTTGTCTCTTATTTCTGGCAGAAATTACAAGAAATTTTGGGGACTAAGGTGAATTTGAGTACTGCGTATCATCCCCAAATGGATGGATAGTCTGAGAGGACAATTCAGACGTTGAAGAACATGTTGAGGTCTTATATATTGGATTTTGAAGGAAGTTAGATCCAGCACATGCCATTAGTTGAGTTTGCCTACAATAATAGTTATCACGCTTCAGTTCAGATGGCTCCGTATGAAGCACTTTATGGAAGGAGGTGTAGGTCACCAATCCATTGAGATAAAGTAGGTGAAAGGAAAAGTTTGGATCCGACCACGATTCCCTGGATCGAAGAAACTTATGAGAAAGTAAGATTAGTTCGAGAAAGACTCCAGACCACTCAAAGTAGGCAAAAGAGCTATGCCGATAACCGAAGAAAGGATTTGAAATTTGAAGTAGGAGACAAAGTATTCTTGAGAGTTAAACCTATGAAAGGAGGAGTGGTATCCAAGAGAGGGAAGAAATTGAAACCAAGGTACATTGGACCTTTTGAAATCCTCAAACGAGTTGGAAAAGTGGCTTATCAGTTGGATTTAATCCCTAGTATGTCTAAGATCCACAACATTTTCCTTGTTTCCATGCTCAAGAAGTATTATCCAGACCCACGTCATGTGCTACAATTAGGAGAGATTGAAGTGGACGAATTGCTAACTTATGAAAAACGACCTATGAAGATTCTCTGTGAGGACCCGAAAATTTATTTTATTTGACCTACTTATTTAATATTTTTGTTTAAATTTTTAATAGGTACTTTAACCCAAAATAATGCCAATTATGGTCATTATTGTTTACCAAAGTATTTATATGATTTGTTTTATTTTACAAAGTGTTTTGTTTTGACTATTTTGTTTTACACGTCTAAAAGCCCTAATTGGAAATTTAAACCCTAGTTTGCTCGAAAACCCAAAATTTCGATAAAACCCTAATTTGTCTATGGAAAACCCTAGTTTGGATTCGTAAAACCCTAGTTTGAAAATGAATATAAGTTTTATGTCCAACTACGAGTTTGTTACCCCTTGGATTTTATGTGTGTTAATGCATGATTAAGAAGAGTGATTAGGACTCCTAGGTGATTAGTGGCCTAAGCAAGTGTGGTTAAGCTTTGATACACTAAGTTGAAGTGAGCACCTATGGAGTAATTTGATAGAAAAGGAAATTACTTGGGCAAGGATGGAAATTAACCTAAGTTGGTGGGTTTAATTAACATGATAGTTTTGACCACCCTTGACCAAGCCTAAATATCTAAGTGTTGTCATCCCTTAGCTCATTTATATAGCTAAAAGAGCCGGCCAAACCAAGGAAAAAAAAAAAAAGAGAGAAAACCGTGAAAGGAGAAGGAAAAGAAGAGAAAAAAAGAGAGGAAAAAAAAGAAGAAAAGCTTGGGGAATTTTTGCAAGTTTCAACCATCCAATCTTGAAGTTGAGCTAGGAGGATAAGAAGGCTAACTTGGGGCTTGTAATTTCATCAAGAACATAAGCCAAGAAGGTATTTTCCCTTATCTATATAAGCTGGAATTTGGTTGAAGTTGATGAAAATGATGGATTTTGTTCTTGCTTTGGGTTCATTCATGGCCAACCGATAGCTTTGAGATGATTCTACTGATTGGTTTGGTTAATTTCATGTATTTATGCCTAGCCATGAATTTGAGTTAGGTTAGGTTAGGTTCTTAATTTCAAGCTTTGATGTTGGAAGTAATCCTTGTGATTGATGGTTGGGTGCAATTAATGCTTGTTCTTAGCTTAACTTGTGAAATTATGGTGTAAATTTGGATGATTTGCATGCTTCAAGTTTCGGCCAGCTTGAGCAATTTTAGGGTTCTTGGTTTAATGTTCCATAATTGTTTCTATTAATGTGTAAATGAGTGTTTAAGGTATGCATTGATTGTTGTATAAAGTGTAGTTGCTAGTTTGGTTGATAGAATGTTAATGAGATGATTGAAACCCTAGTGAGGAGTTGATGACCTTGGACCTAATGAGTTGCTGCTCACTTCATTGAATGGTTGTTAGTAGTGCTTTGGTGCACATTGAAGAAACATGCATGAGCCTTGGTTAAATTGGTAGCATTTTGGTGTGGTTATGAGCGAGAGATAGACAGGAGATTTATGCTTTTCGAATATGAGATTGGGTGTTTGAAAAGCTGCATTTGCATTTTAATATTACTCTCGAGTAATTTGAAATGCATATGCGCGAGTTGCATT
Source organism: Gardenia jasminoides (assembly GCA_013103745.1). Classification (NCBI taxonomy): domain Eukaryota; kingdom Viridiplantae; phylum Streptophyta; class Magnoliopsida; order Gentianales; family Rubiaceae; genus Gardenia; species Gardenia jasminoides. Next base: position 15,991,807 of record CM023095.1, on the reverse strand, counting down.
TGTTGAGCGCGAAAACAGGAAAACAGGGATGACTGGACAGCCACTTTAGTTCCATTTTTTGTATTGATCCTTTGTGATTTGGCTTTTGGCCAAAGCACTCTAGCTTTCAAACGCATCTGGAATTTCTTGATTTCGATTTGTGAGCGTTGAGTTATGATTGTTTGAATCTAGCCTGTCGAAAATTCTGACGCGAAAATTTCTGGAAATGTTTCCGCACTTTTGACCTAGAAAGATTGAATCTGGGTAAAAATGGCCTTCATGAAAGTTATAGATTGTTCTCTTAGCTTCGAAACGGCACCTCATGCACTTCAATCCGACACTCGTACCATGAGTTATGGTCAAAATGGCAAAAGGTGTTAAATCTGCCTTTCACACCTTTTAGTGTGTGTTTTCCGTTTTCGTTCTTGTCCGCTTTTCCTTCTGCGTGTTTCCTTTTGCTATATTAAGTATTTATAAGCATTGAGGGTTTAATTCATTGAGTATATGCTTGTCGTTATTTCACATTTGAAAATGGGTTTTCCAAACCTTTAGCTTGGAGTCAAAAGTAATTTGTTTGCACTTACATATCTCGGGGATTCCGTGGACCTCAAAGAACGGTTTGTCCTCTAAATTTTCTCGCTTGCTCTCAACTGTTGGTGAGTGTTCAAGTGCCTGTTACTGAATACTTGGTTTGATGAAATTCATTTGAAAAGCATGTTTGACTTGGTGAGCGTGTACTTTATCGCTTCACCCTGTACTTGAATTTGCTTGGTTTGAAGTCGTTAAGTGCTTGTACTTGTGCTTGTTCTTAACTTGATAAGACCAAACGGTTGTATGTACCACACTCAAGTGAGTGGGAGGTGCCTCTCTTTCCGTTTTGGTTGGGTTCTAGTTAAGTCGATTGGAGCGTAGTCTCGTCGACTCATTTACCAAGCGGTAGTATGTACCACGCCTAGAGTGGGAGGTGCCGCCATCCCGACTTGGTTTGATGTTCACGCTATTTTGTGAGCGGGCCAGGGGTGTAAGTAGGCGGGTGAGAGTAAAGTGATTTCTGGTGAGATGGTGGTTGTGAGTGTCAACATGCCTATTGAAAATACGACTTGGGACCGCATGTGGAAAATCAGAAAGATGGAACGATCAGATCCTTTTATAGTGATTACTTTATAATATCTTGTATGATTCCCGAGTTTTCTCTGCTATTATTTGTTCAAAATTGTTATCGCTTAACTTGCTTTGCATGCATTCTTGACCTCACGGGCTTTGCTCACCGTAAGCTTTGTTTTCCTTAATGTGCTGGAAGTGGGGCCGAGAATCGAGGAACCTAGTACTGTAAGGATTACCTCTTAGTATTTTGTAGGATTTCCTCTTTGTATAAGAATGAACTATTTGGATTATTTTGATAGTTGTGGTATTTTGAGTTATTATCAATGTCTCCTTGATGAAATGTCGGGGTTTGTGTTTTATGGAATTTGTCATTTTAAATACCTTTAGCGAGGGTTTCCATAAAGGAATGTTTGAGTCTGGCGAGGGTCCCACTCCTGGTTTTGCCTTAGGGGAAGTGGGTCGCTGGTTAATTGAGCCTAGGTTAAAGATCTATTTGGGATAGCTTTCCTATACTTTAGGTGTGTTATTGAAAGTGAAATGGTGGATTTTAAGTTCTAAGTTGATGTCAAGTGTTTTAGCACCACTAGCTATTGCCCTCCTGGTGTTTGAGATCTCTTGGATAGGTAGTTAAAAGACATGATTCATGCACAAGGCAACGAGATTGTGTTGGATTTCAAAGAGTTGAATTTTAAATGGTCAGAGTTTCATTGTGATTAAATATTAATCTAGTGACTTTGATTTCCTTAGCAGGTCAATTACGGGAGTTAAAGGAATCAGTGACATGGCAAACTTGGAAGATTCTGATGTCCTAGAAGCTCTCAAAGGATTTAGGTTTCGATGGAGCTTGCTAAATATTGGGAAGGGCGTTGGGAACAAGAATATAAGGAAAAGACTGAACTAAGAAGCAAGTACATGGAAATGAAGAAGAAATATGAAGCCATTCTAAGAGAGATGCAGCATAAGTTTGCACTGGTGCGTTCAACTACTCAAATTGAATTTGAGATACCCTAACACTCAAGTTAGAAATCAGGCAGGAAGTTCCTCAATGTTAAAGGAAAAAAGAGATTAGCAAAGATGACCATGCTACTGAAAATAAGGGAAAGAAACTAAAAGTTGGTGGACCCGTTGCGCGGCAACTTAGGGTTGCTAAGTGTGATTTTTGTAACAAATCTCATCGGACAGAAGGGTGTTGGCTGAAGATGGGTGCATGTTTAAGGTGTGGAAGCCTCAAACACCGGATAAGGAACTGCCCTAAACCCTAGAATAGACTATGGTGGTCTTAGTCTTCTGAATGTTTTGTAAATGGGTTAGTTGGGGAGAGGCTTGTGAGGTCCATGACTGTAACTGCATGATCGTTTATATTTTTGTGGTATTTGTACATATATGTATTGTATTTTATAACACCCTGTGATTTTCTAATTATGTGTGAACTTGTTAATGTAATGTATGCTAGTATTTCCTATTTCAAATATGTTCACCAGCGACTCTTGTATTTTTTTTTTCAATAGTCATTTTATTTCTGCAGTTAGATGTAATTGAGATTATGGATGGTTGAAGGTGGATGATTGGCGATGTAATAGAGTAATGGCCGTCACTAATCGAAGGATTGACATTTTAGAATATTTGATAAATTGTCGAATTCTTACACTAGTGAATTGGTGAACTTGTTAAGAGAAAAGAAGAGATAAAGTTTTGTAAGAGGTGAATCAGTCACGTTTAGATTGTAAAGTACATTAATGGTTTGCGTTGGTTCATGAGACGGCTAGATATTAGTGATGATGATTTGGTATACGGTCTGTGCTCTAACATAGTGGTGTATGTAAGACAATTTGGGTTTAGGGGTTGTGAATTTTATTTCATGTGATGGTGAAAGATTATGTCCTACGATTAGTAATTAAGATTCAACGACCCAGGAATCAAGGAGATGTAAAATGGTTCTTCAAGTTTTAGATATAAGCTAAATAGCTTATAGGAGGCTATTTAATCCACTTTTGATAAAGGAACCTGTTGTACCTGACTTTTGGAAAAATAATGAACAAAATGAATTCCAAAGTTTTAGTTTACTATTGTATTTCTTCACTTTTCTGGATATTGATATTTCGGTTTGATATACACGTGTTTTAAAAGCAATTTAGTATTTACAACATTGTTTTATTTGTTTAAGTTTTAGACATTTCTTGTTTACAGTGTTTTCGTGAAACTTGAGTTTATTAGAATGATTTTCCTTTAAAAAGGAGAGAGAAGAGATGAGAAGGTTTTAATCAAGCCCTTTGTGTCCTCAGAATCTTACTCTTTTCCATTTAAAGATAATTGAGAGTGCCTTTTCAAACGATTATTTTATACCATCTTCATAAAAGTTTGAACAATTTGATTTCGGTATTCAAAGTTATATTTCATTCTTATTGGAAAGGAATGAATCCAAGAGCCTTGTTGTCTGTAATGTAAGATTTGAATTGATAGGAGTAAGTTACGATCAGTAGAATAGTGAAGTTTTGGAAATGCTTAGGTGGTTTAATTGGTATGTAATAGAGGTGGCAAGCCAACATCATAAGAAGGGCTGTTCAAACAACAGATTAGGTCATGATACCCTTGTTTCAATTAAGGCCTCTTTTGAATTATGTGTGGTAAGAGATGGAATACACATATTTGGAGTGGTTAAATTTTGTGGATCTTATAAGTGATACAATCCTTGTAAACGACATCAAGTGTGAACAGGAATTTTTAATGAGTGAAGGGTAAGCGAGAAAATTGAAGATCAAGCGAATTCTTTTATTGAAGATATTATGGATGAACCAAAGTGTCGAGGAAGTAACTTGAGGGTAGAGGAAGAAATTCAGAGGAAACACTTAGAACTATTTCATGGTTCAAGTATGAATTTCGAGGACTAAATTCTTTAAGGAGGGAAGATTGTGAGGACCAAAATTTATTTTATTTGACCTACTTATTTAATATTTTGTTTAAATTTTTAACAGCTACTTTAACCCAAAATAATGCCAATTATGGTCATTATTGTTTACCAAAGTATTTATATGGTTTGTTTTATTTTACAAAGTGTTTTGTTTTGACTATTTTGTTTTACACGTCTAAAAGCCCTAATTGGAAATTTAAACCCTAGTTTGCTCGAAAACCAAAATTTCGATAAAACCCTAATTTGTCTATGGAAAACCCTAGTTTGGATTCGTAAAACCCTAGTTTGAAAATGAATATAAGTTTATGTCCAACTACGAGTTTGTTACCCCTTGGATTTTATGTGTGTTAATGCATGATTAAGAAGAGTGATTAGGACTCCTAGGTGATTAGTGGCCTAAGCAAGTGTGGTTAAGCTTTGATACACTAAGTTGAAGTGAGCACCTATGGAGTAATTTGATAGAAAAGGAAATTACTTGGGCAAGGATGGAAATTAACCTAAGTTGGTGGGTTTAATTAGCATGATAGTTTTGACCACCCTTGACCAAGCCTAAATATCTAAGTGTTGTCATCCCTTAGCTCATTTATATAGCTAAAAGAGCCAAAAAGGAAAAAAAAAAGAGAGTGAAAGGAGAAGGAAAAGAAGAGAAAAAAAAAGAGAGGAAAAAAGAAGAAAAGCTTGGGGAATTTTTGCAAGTTTCAACCATCCAATCTTGAAGTTGAGCTAGGAGGATAAGAAGGCTAACTTGGGGCTTGTAATTTCATCAAGAACATAAGCCAAGAAGGTATTTTCCCTTATCTATATAAGCTGGAATTTGGTTGAAGTTGATGAAAATGATGGATTTTGTTCTTGTTTTGGGTTCATTCATGGCCACTGATAGCTTTTGAGATGATTCTACGGATTGGTTTGGTTAATTTCGATGTATTTATGCCTAGCCATGAATTTGAGTTAGGGTTAGGGTTAGGGTTCTTAATTTCAAGCTTTGATGTTGGAAGTAATCCTTGTGATTGATGGTTGGGTGCAATTAATGCTTGTTCTTAGCTTAACTTGTGAAATTATGGTGTAAATTTGGATGATTTGCATGCTTCAAGTTTCGGCCAGCTTGAGCAATTTTAGGGTTCTTGGTTTAATGTTCCATAATTGTTTCTATTAGTGTGTAAATGAGTGTTTAAGGTATGCATTGATTGTTGTATAAAGTGTAGTTGCTAGTTTGGTTGATAGAATGTTAATGAGATGATTGAAACCCTAGTGAGGAGTTGATGACCTTGGACCTAATGAGTTGCTTTGCTCACTTCATTGAATGGTTGTTAGTAGTGCTTTGGTGCACATTGAAGAAACATGCATGAGCCTTGGTTAAATTGGTAGCATTTTGGTGTGGTTATGAGCGAGAGATAGACAGGAGATTTATGCTTTTCGAATATGAGATTGGGGTGTTTGAAAATCTGCATTTGCATGTTAATATTACTCTCGAGTCATTTGAAATGCATATGCATGAGTTGCATTTGTTGAGCGCGAAAACAGGAAAACAGGGATGACTGGACAGCCACTTTGGTTCCATTTTTCGTATTGATCCTTTGTGATTTGGCTTTTGGCCAAAGCACTCTAGCTTTCCAACGCATCTGGAATTTCTTGATTTCGATTTGTGAGCGTTGAGTTATGATTGTTTGAATCTAGCCTGTCGAAAATTCTGACGTGAAAATTTCTGGAACTGTTTTCGCACTTTTGACCTAGAAAGAGTGAATCTGGGTAAAAATGGCCTTCATGAAAGTTATAGATTGTTCTCTTACCTTCGAAACGGCACCTCATGCACTTCAATCCGACACTCGTACCATGAGTTATGGTCAAAATGGCAAAAGGTGTCAAATCTGCCTTTCACACCTTTTAGTGTGTGTTTTCTGTTTTCGTTCCGTTCTTGTCCGTTTTCCTTCTACAGCGTGTGTTCCTTTTTGCTATATTAAGTATTTATAAGCATTTCTCGAGGGTTTAATTCATTGAGTATATGCTTGTCGCGTTATTTCACATTTGAAAATGGGTTTTCCAAACCTTTTAGCTTGGAGTCGAAAAGTAATTTGCTTGCACTTACATATCTCAGGGGATTCCGTGGACCTCAAAAACGTGTTTGGTCCTCTAAATTTTCGCTTGCTCTCAACTGTTGGTCGTGTTCAAGTGCCATTACTGAATACTTGGTTTGATGAAATTCATTTGAAAAGCATGCTTTGACTTGGTGGCGTGTACTTTATCGCTCACCCTTGCTTGAATTTTGCTTGGTTTGAAGTCGTTAAGTGCTTGTGCTTGTTCTTGACTTGATAAGACCAAACGGTTGTATGTACCACACTTAAGTGAGTGGGAGGTGCCTCTCTTTCCGTTTTGGTTGGGTTCTAGTTAAGTCGATTGAGCGTAGTCACGTCGACTCATTTACCAAGCGTTGTATGTACCACGCTCTATAGAGTGGGAGGTGCAGCTCATCCCGGTTTGATATTAATGCTATTTTGGCGATTCACCAAGCGGTAGTATGTACCACGCTCTATGGAGTGGGAGGTGCCAATCATCCCGACTTGGTTTGATGTTCACGCTATTTTGACGAGCGGGCCCAGTACTGGGGGTGTAAGTAGACGGGTGAGAGTAAAGTGATTTCTGATTCGGTGAGATGGTGGTTGTGGTGTCAACATGCCTATTGAAAATCTGACTTGGGACCGACGAAACCGGATGTGGAAAATCGCAAAGATGGAACGCAATCCTTTTATAGTGATTACTTTATAATATCTTGTATGATTCGAGTTTTCTACTATTATTTGTTCAAAATTGTTATCGCTTTAACCTGCTTGTGCATGCATTCTTGACCTCACTGGGCTTTGCTCACCCCATAAGCTTTGTTTTCCTTAACAGGTTTGGAAGTGGGAGAGAATCGAGGAACCTAGTACCTGTGATTACCCCTTAGTATTTTTGTAGGATTTCCTCTTTTGTATAAGATTGAGCTATTTGGATTATTTTGATAGTTGTGGTATTTTGGAGTTATTATCAATGTCTCCTTGATGAAATGTTGGGGGTTTGTGTTTTGCGTGAATTTGTCAGCGATTTTAAATACCTTTTAGCGAGGGTTCCATAAAGGAATGTTTGAATCCTGGCGAGAGTTGGGAAGGTGGTCCGCTTACCCCTCTGGTTCGCCTTAGGAGAAGTGGGGAAGGATTTGAGCCAGATTCCACCTTGGAAAATGAACTTTGCTACTATGGTGAGTTTCCATGCTTGTTATGTGATTGTGTGAAATTGACCTGAATTGTATTCGGTTATGTGATTTGATGTGAAAACTTGGTTTATCAAACCATCAAATGAGGTAGTGTGTACTTTTTCGCACTTACCTATATTTGAATGGAAAAATTTGTAAGAATGTTTGATGTGAATTAAGAGTGTTTGATGTGATTTGTGTGTGTATGAAATTTCGGGACTTCCGAGACCCAAAGCCGTTTGACTTGAGTGTAGGCTAGGGAAAGAAAGTGACGAGCCATAGGGTTACTATGTGATGTGATGTGTGCTCTGGACTTGACGTAAGGACTTGTCCATTATGGAGAGATCAAAACACAAACTATGTGACAAATCATGTGACAAACTATGTAACCCACTATGTGACCAACTATGTGATAAACTATGTGCGGAGTCGGGCCCGATGGGGGTTTTGGTCGAGTAAGGAGTAAGTGAAGGTCTACATGGTTATATTTGTGAAAGTTGACGGAGTATCAACTACTCGAAACGTGATCGAGATTCATGGATCTTGACTCTCGAGAGTCCCCGTATCCTACTCTTGTATTGTTAATTGGTTTCCTTATGTGTTTATTTCTAAATTCAAATGTAAAGTGAAATATCCTATGTGTTATGTGCTTTGCTTTCCCTTTTGGAACTTACTGGGCTTTTAGTTCATTCTTTCCAATTTGTTTTCTTTAGCAGGGACTGAGAACCCAAGTGAAGGCGTCAACCACTAGAATTAGGATTCACTTGTGTATCTGGTTTGAAAAACTTGAATTATGAATTTGAGGGTTTTTGTATTATGAGAACATGAATGTATCTTTAAGTACTTTATGTAATTTGGGATTGTAAGGTTGGAACAATGTATTTGTGAGTTACCATTTGGTTTGGTTTGATAATGGTATTTTTGTTTGATATATATATTAGTGATTTTTATGTGAGTGAGTCCTGGCGAGAGCTAGGCAAACAATCCACTGATACCTTAGGATACGCCCTAGGGAGAGGTGGGGCTGTTACAAAATGAAATCACAAATCTAAACCAAACGACAACTCATAAATTCATTACTCACGCCTTGAAATTCCAAAATACAAAGAGTACTTGACTGTATATTCAAAGTCAACAATACAATACTCCAAATACACAGTTTAAGTCTCTCAAGCCAGAAATAAAAGTAAACCCTAGTACTAATGGTTGGCGCCTTCGCTCGGGTTTTCAATCCCTGTTAAGGAAAACAAATTTAAAAGAATGAGCTAAAAGTCCAGTGAGTTCCAAAAAGACATGCAAAGTTCATAACACAGATGAGATTTCACTTCAAATTCATTTTTAGAAACAAGCAAATAAGGAAAGCAATTAACAACACAAAGGTAGGATACGGGGGTTCTCAGGAGCCAAGATCCACGAAACTCGATCACGTTCTAAGTAGTTGACACTCCGTCAACTTTCACAAGTATAAACCATGTAGACCTCCACTTACTCCTTACTCCACCAAAACCCCCACCGGGCCCGACTCCAAACACATAAAAGGTAACTGATACGGACTAAGAGGTGACTCCCGCCTTAATGGGCGTAGCATTTTCTCCCGTTCAATCACCTATAAACTGATACGGAGTAAGAGGTGACTCCGGCACAAATAGGCCTAGCACTTTCTCCCATTCAGTCACACATAAACTAATTATTGCTCTTCCATCAGGGACAAGTCCATACGCCAAGTTGAGCACATATCACACAAATAACCCTATGGCTCGTCATTTCTCCTCGACCTAGGCCTAACCTACAACTCGAGGCAATTGATTTACTGAAAGGTCTTAGGAATTTTCAAAATTTTCATGCACATAAGTCATAACAAAACACTTTTACCAAATTTGACCATTCAAATAGGAATAAGTGTGGTAAAGTACACACCACTCCATTTGATGGATCAATAACCAAATTTTCACATCAAATCACTTAATCAATCACATTCCAAATCAAATTCACATAATCAAGTAACATGTATGGAAACTCAGCAAAGTAGCAAGGTTTGGTTTCCAAGTTGGGGTTTGGTTCAAACTCTTCCCCACTTTCTATAATCAAGTAAAAAGTGGAAGTAAGTTTCGCCCCACAAATTGTGAAACTAAACTCAAATAACTCTATCATTTGCTTTATCAAAATTCCTCTAACTTTTCTCGAGTGTAAAGTAGTCACTCGAGTCGAAAATCATCTTAAAAGATTCCATTTTCAAACAGGTACAATATTTAAATAAAATACTCTATCAATGTACTCCATTCTTGTAACTTCTAAATTTTACAACGAGGAAATAAAGTGAAGTCTTTCATCTCGAAAATCACCCACTCAAGTTTAACTCAATACTAAACTTTAATTAGGGTTTTAACACATATTTAGAACAGTTTTCACCAAGTCTCAAGGTACAAAATTCATGAAAAATAGATAAAACATTTGAAATACTCAAATCTGTCCAAGTAACACATTTATCCAAAAATTAGTAAAGAACTCATCTATTCACCATTAAAATTCAAGATTTTAACTCCATTCAACCATATACTCATAAATGAACATAATACATATTTATTTAGACAAAATCTAACCGAGAAACATCATAAAATTTCAAAATCAAATATCAAAACTTCCAAGCATAGGTTTGCCAGCCTTCAAACTTTTCTCTAAAGTTTTTCAACAACATTCTTACATTCTAACCATAAAATGAACTCATCTCACAAACATCAACCACAACCACAATCAAGTCCTCAAGTCCACTACCTAAAAGTCACCTCAAGTCAGCTTCCTAAGTTGGAAATTCAAGAGCCCAACTCAAATGTTCCAAACATAAGCATTTCTAGCACAATAAACCATGGATCTACAAGATTTAACACTACTAAATTTAGAACTAAGAGGTTTAAGTGTTATGCCTTTAGATCTAATTAGATCTAATGAGATCAAGTAGGATCTTGTGAAGCTCTAACCATGGATGATCTCCCAAAGCCTAGCAATCTCAAAAGCTTCCAACTTAGCCAAGGATTTGCTTGCTTGAAGTTGATTTCATCCTCCAAGCTCAAGAACAAGAAGTTGACAAGCAAAAGGAAGCTTTCTTCTCTCTCACGGACCTCTCTCTCTCTCTCTCCCCCTCTCTCACGGTAGTTCCAAGAAGAAGAAGGAACAAAAGCCTTCAATGGAGTCTTGAAGCTTCAAGAAATTGAGGAGGAAGAAGAAGAAGAAAAATAGCTCTCAAACTCTCTCTATTTCTCTCTCTATGCTCTCGGCCCTCTCTCTCTTTTTGCCTTCAAGTGTGGCTGAAAATGAAGCAGCAAGAAGCAAAAAACATGGCTTTAAGGGGACAAAAGTGTAGTCTCCCTTAATTTATGGAAAAGTGGTCAAACAATCACTTTTTGTTGTGTCAACGCTCGACACTCTAATTTTTATTGATTTTTCTCATTCCGACACTGTCCAACCTTAAATATATCCCTGCAATATCTCTACATATGCTCGGTTTCATCTTAGAGTTACTATTCACATCTGGAACAAATCGATGCTTAAACTGGCTGAAACCAAACACCGGCAAGTAATTCTCAAAAAATTTGCTAAATTAAAAAATAATAATTCAAAGTATAAATTCACTAATATTTTAGTGAATAAGCATAATATAAATATTATTATGTATTTTAAAATAAAATTAGAATTTTGAGACCCTCACATCCTTCCCTCCGTAAAAGAATTTTGACCTCAAAATTCCTTACCTTCCTAGGTAAATAGCTCCAGATACTTCTTCTATATCTCCTCCTCTACTTCCCAAGTCACTTTCTTGATGTCATAATTTCTCCAAAGAAACTTAACCAAAGGGATCTTTTTATTTCTCAAGTCCTTTACCTCTCAATCAAGAATCTTCACAAGACGTTCCTCATAGGTTAGCGATTCATCCACTTCAATCTCTCCCAACTATAGCACATGACTTGGGTGTGGATGATACTTCTTGAGCATGGAAACATGGAAGACGTTGTGCATTTTAGACATACTAGGGGGTAAATCTAATTGTAAGCCACTTTTCCAACTCATTTGAGGATTTCAAAAGGTCCAATGTACCTTGGCTTCAATTTCTTCCCTCTCTTGGATACAACTTCTCCTTTTACAGATTTAACCCTCAAGAACACCTTATCTCCCATTTCAAACTCTAAGTCCTTTCTTCGGTTATCGGCGTAGCTCTTCTGTCGACTTTGAGCGGTCTGGAGTGTTTCTCGGACTAATCTTACTTTCTCATAAGCCTCCTCAACCCAAGAAATAGTGGTCGGATCCAAACTTTTCCTTTCTCCCACTTCATCTCAATGGATTGGCGACCTATATCTCCTTCCATAGAGCGCTCATACGGGGCCATTTGAATTGAAACATGATAACTATTTTTGTAGGCGAACTCTACTAATGGCATGTGCTAGCTCCAACTTTCTCCAAAATCCAATATGCATGATCTCAACATATCCTCTAAGGTCTATATTATCCTCTCAAACTGTCCAACAGTTTGAGGATGATAAGCGGTACTCAAATTCAACTTAGTCCCCAGAGTCTCTTGTAATTTCTGCCAAAAACGAGAGACAAATCTCAGATCTCTATCAGAGACAATACTTACAGGAATCTCATGTAATCTCACAATTTCATCCAAGTTAAGCCGAACTAAATTCTCCAAAGGGTATTTCATACTCACTGGCAGAAAATGCGTAGTCTTAGTAAGTCGATCTACTACCACTCAAATTGCGTCATGTTCCTTTTGGCTCCTTGGCAACCCTGTCACAAAATCCATAATGATATGATCCCATTTCCATTCAGGTATCTCTAAAGATTGTAAAAGTCCCGAAAGTTTATGATGCTCAGCCTTAACTTGCTAACACACGAGACAAGTTTGTACAAATTTCGCCACATCCTTCTTTAAACCATCCCACCAATACAATCCTTTCAAATCTTGATACATCTTATTGCTCCCAAGGTGGATTGTATACCTAGATCGGTGTGCTTCCTCCAGAATTTCTTTTCTTAACCCTTCATCGATTGGCACAACTAATCAATCTCGAGATTTCAACACTTCTTCAGGCCCTAATTCAAAATCTAGGGTTTCTCCTTTACTCACCTTATCCAACCATTTTTGCACCACAAGATCCTTCTTTTGTGCCTCTTTGATACGTTCCAACATTGGGGATCTCAACATCAAATTCCCAAATATAACCTTATATTTCTCCAAGTGAGGATTCCACTCGCTAACCCTTTCTAGCATGTCCCATTCTCTAACCATCAGCCCTGGCACTTGAGCCTTTCGACTTAGTGCATTGCTACTTTATTGGCCTTCTCAGGGTGGTAATTTATGGTACAATCATAATCCTCAAGAAATTTCACCCATCGCCTCTGCCTCAAATTTAGTTTTTTTGGAAAACAAATACTTTAGACTCTTATGATCTGTAAAAACTTCAAATGTCACCCCATATAGATAATATCTCCACTTTTTCAATGTAAAGATAACCGCTGCCAGTTCCAAATCATGAGTTGGGTAATTCTGCTCATGGGGTTTTAATTTCCTAGAGGCATAAGCAATAGTTTTCCGTTTTGCATCAAAACACATCCTAACTCTTCTTTAGAGGCATCTGAGTAAACTACAAAACCATCCTTCCCATTTGGCAATGTCAACACAGGGGCCGATGTCAGACGCTTCTTTAATTCTTGAAAACTAGCCTCACACTTAGTTTTCCAAGCAAACTTATCATACTTCTTGGTCAAATTAGTTAATGGCCTAGCAATCCTCAAAAAATTCTGAATAAATCGCCTATAATACCTTGCTAACAAGAAACTTCTAACCTCAATAGGGTTCTCCGGTTGTTTACATTGAGTAACAGTCTCTACCTTTGCAAGATCCATAAAAATTCTCTCCGTAGAAATTTTATGCCCTAAAAAGGAAACTTCCTCCAACCAAAATCCACACTTATTAAATTTGGCATACAATTGGTGCTCTCTCAGAGTTTGAATCACTATCTTCAAGTGTTGAGCATGATTCTCTCGGGTCTTAAAATACATCAAGATATCATCTATAAACACCACCACAAATTGATCCAAATAAGGCTTGAAGACTGGTTGCATTAAATCCACAAACGCCACAGGAGCATTTGTCGATCCAAAGGGCATCACTACAAACTCAATATGCCTATACCTCGAATTAAAAGCAGTTGTCTGTATGTCCTCCTTCTTAATCCTCAACTGGTAGTACCCTTGCCTAAGATCCAACTTAGAAAAGACTACTAACCCTTGTAATTGATCAAAAAGTTCATCAATAAGAGGCAGATGATACTTATTCTTTATCGTCACATCATTAAGCCCTCGGTAGTCTATACACAATCTCAAACTCCCATCATTTTTCTTAACGAATAGCACAGGTGCTCCCCAAGGTGAGTCACTTTCCCTAATGAAACCCCGCACTAACAAATCTTGCAATTGAATTTTCAATTCCTTAAGTTCAGCCGGGGCCATTGGGTGCGGGGTTTTAGAGATTGGAGTTGTTCCCGGTACTAAATCAATTTTAAACTCAACCATTCGCTCAGGAGGTAGGTTTTCTAATTCTTTAGGGAAAGCATCTGGAAAATCCTTCACAATTGACACCTCTTCTAACTCCGTCTTATCACTTGGAGGGTTTATAAGAAAAGCCAATTAACCTTGAGCCCCCTTACTTAACAATTTTCTACCCTTAATCCCTGAAATAAGGGTAGATGAAGCTAACCTCCCTTTTACATCTAGTCTCAAAGCAGTCTTCCCAAGAATTGAAAATTCCAGAACTTTCGCCCTACAATCCAATTTGGCATGGTATTGGGTTAGACAATCTATTCCTATAATAACATCATACCCCTTAATATCTAAACTTATTAGGTCCACTACTAACTTCCTTTCTCCTACCCAAACATCACAATTCTTGTATACCCAACTTGTAAATAAACTTTGGTCTCCCGTGGGTGTTCTGACCTCAAGATCATAAGGCAATTTAATAAGCTTTATATCTACCCTACACAAGAAAGCAAGATTCACAAAAGAATGAGATGTGCCAGGATCAACTAATACTTTAGCTAAACGGTAAAAGACGGGGATAGTATCTTCAACAATTTGAGTTGGATCGGGGACTTGTTGTTGGTCAGTGGCATAGACCCTAGCTGGAACCCTTGCTCAACTTCCTGATGCACTAGCCTGACTCAAATTTGGATGACTCACTTGCCTAGCCGAACCATCTCCCTGAAACCCCGGACATGCAGCTTACGGGTGCTCAGTACTTCCACACTTGAAATATCTCCCAGTCTTCTTTCAACAATTATCCTCGGTGTGATTCGATCTGCCTCAAAAACTACAGGTTACACTGGGAGTAGAGGCATGACTTCCTTGAGAGACACTCCTCAATTGCCCCCTTCCACTTGCAGTTCCCCTTGACATCACACCTCAAGTGTATGCTCCCCTTAATATAGATTCTCTTGATGCTCTAGACATAATTGCTCTACTCATTCCTCTTCCAAACTTGGGAACTAAAGCACCCACATCCGTTGGTCCATGACTACTATTGGGTGCATTCCTTTTCCTTGCATTAAAAGATCTTACTTGGGCCTTAGCCCCCACAATCCTTTGGGCCTTTTCAACAGCTTCACTAAAACTATTAACTTGGACAGCCGCCAAGCTTTCTTGTAATTCTACATTTAATCCATGTACAAATCTCCTTATTCTCCTTTGCTCTGTCGCCACCAATTTAGGAGCAAACCTCAACAACTTAGTGAATAGTGCCTCATATTCCGTGACACTTAGCAATCCCTGCCTACACCTGATAAAGTCATCCTCTCTTCTCTCTTGAACCAGCGGAGGGAGAAACTTAGCATTAAACTCCCTAGTGAAATTCACCCAAGTCCTTGGGGTATGATCTCTATCCAACTTAGCCCTTATCATGTTCCACCATGATTGGGTAGTTTCCTCAAACTGGAACACTGCAAATGCTACTTGCCTTTCCTCCGTATAATCCAAGGCAACGAAAATATTAGAAATTCTCTCTAACCAACCCTCAGCAGATTTAGGGTTGGGTCCCCTAAGGAATTTAGGTGGGTTAAACCTTTGAAATTGCTCAAGGGTTCTATCCTTGCCACCCACAAGGTTAACAGGTTGTTGTTCAGGTCCAGGGCCTTGTTGGCCAGCCATACGATCCAGGATCTCAGTCATTTGGTTAATGGCCATAGCCATTTGTTCTCCAATATCGACCCTAACCCCTTGATTTTAATCGGCAGTCGACTCACGATCACCTCCGATATTGTGAAGTAGTCTAGTTCCTCGCCCTCGACCTCGACCTCTTCTACCCTCCATGGTTCTTTAGAGGGCAGTCATTTAATATAAATACAAAAATAAAATATACTATTAGAAAATCAACTCGAAAAGAAAACAAAGCACTTTATATACACAACTCATAATAAAGAAGTGTTAGGAGTATATCAAAAGAGCATGCATTTAACAAAAAATACAAAAGTCACATCAAGTTCACAAGTACAACTAAACAAAAGTACAGTACTTGAAAAGTTAGCAAGCATGCAATTATAGGGATTGAGAACCACTCTAATGGTTTCCCTCACAAAAGCTACTCCAAATCCTATCTTAGTGCTCAACTAGTCCTATCCGTACATAGTAGCAGAAGTCTCCGAGGTAGGACTCTCCGACGAGTCAGACTCCAAATACTGGGGGTCTAATTCAGCCATAGCGGCCTTCCCCTCAGACTCGCTCTGACGATCTCCTCCTATATCTGTATCAGTAGGGGGCTAATTAACCGATTCCTCTTCAACCCGATTAGCCTCGAGCACTCTCTCAACCAAAGCCTCACACTCAGCCACAATACCATCGACTCGCTCTCAAGCAACTCTCACAACTCTAACCACTCGCTCGTTAGCCGAGCAGACCTCCTCCTCAAGCTCATGGATCCAATCGGCCTGATCCTGTGTCTCAGTCAACAACCTATCCACCTTTTCTCATAACTCCTCAGTAACCCTAGTCAGGGTCCTCCTCTCACGCTAGATCGCCAAAACTACCTCATTAGGATATGCATGTGTCTTCCAACACTAACAGTCATGCCTAGTCCTAGTCCTAGGGTTGTAAGCGTTGTGAGCGCCCCTAGATTCAATCAGTAAGAAACCATAGGCTGCATGTGTCCAGGCATGTTACCATCACCACCAAACTCCATAACCTACAAAATGAACTCCATTAGAACTTAATCAAACTTAAGTATCATTAACACTTAAACATAAATAATGACCATCACCTAACATTTCCTTTGAACCTACTAAACTCTCAAATAACTTAAAATCTCTAATTCTAAACAAATCATTCAAACCTAGGCTCTGATACCACCTGTGACAGCCCCACCTCTCCCTAAGGCGTACCCTAAGGTATCAGTGGACTGCCTGCCTAACTCTCATCAGGACTCACTCACACAAACGATCACTAACTCATCAAACCAAAATGAAATCACAAATCTAAACCAAATGACAACTCAAAAATTCATTACTCACACCTTGAAATCTCAAAATGCATAGAGTACTTGATTATACATTCAAAGTCAACAATACAATACTCCAAATACATAGTTTAAGTCTCTCAAGCCAAAAGCAAAAGTAAACCCTAGTACTAATGGTTGGCGCCTTCACTCGGATTTTCAATCCTTGTTAAGGAAAACAAATTTGAAAGAATGAGCTAAAAGCCCTATAAGTTCCAAAAAGGCATGCAAAGCACATAACACAGATGAGATTTCACTTCAAATTCATTTTTAGAAAACAAGCAAATAAGGAAAGTAATTAACACCATAAAGAAAGGATACCGGGGCACTCAAGAGCCAAGATCCACGAATCTCGATCACGTTCCTAGTTAAAACTTCGTCAACTTTCACAAGTATAAACCATGTAAACCTCCACTTACTCCTTACTCCACCAAAACCCCCACCGGGCCCGACTCCAAACACATAAAAGGTAACTGATACGGACTAAGAGGTGACTCCCTCCCTAATGGACGTATCACTTTCTCCCGTTCAATCACATATAAACTGAAACAGACTAAGAGGTGACTCCCACCCTAATGGGTGTAGCATTTTCTCCCATTCAATCATACATAAATTAATTGTTGCTCTTCTATCAGGGACAAGTTCATACGCCAAGTCTAGAACACATATCACATTAATAACCCTATGGCTCGTCATTTCTCCTCCGTTTAGGCCTAACCTACAGCTCAAGGCAATTGATTCACCGAAAGGTCTTAGGAATTCCCAAATTTTCATGCATATAAGTCAGAACAAAACACTTTTACCAAATTTTACCATTCAAATAGGAATAAGTGGGGTAAAGTACACGCCACTGCATTTGATGGATCAATTACCAAATTTTCACATCAAATCACTTAATCAATCACATTCCAAATCAAATTCACATAATCAAGTAACATGCATGGAAACTCACCAAAGTAGGAAGGTTCAGTTTCCAAGTTGGGGTCTGGTTCAAACTCTTCCCCACTTTCTATAATCAAGTAAAAAGAGGAAGTAAGTTTTGCCCCACAAGTAGCGAAACAAACTCAAATGACTCAATCATTTGTTTTATCAAAATTCTTCTCAAAATTCCTCTAACTTTTCTCGAGTGTAAAGTAGTCACTCGAGTCGAAAATCATCTTAAAAGATTCCATTTTCAAACAGGTACAATATTTAAATAAAATACTCTATCGATGTACTCCATTCTCGTAACTTCTAAATTTTACAATGAGGAAATAAAGTGAAGTCTTTCATCTCGAAAATCACCCACTCAAGTTTAACTCAATACTAAACTTTAATTAGGGTTTTGACACATATTTAGAACAGTTTTCACCAAGTCTCAAAGTACAAAATTCATGAAAAATAGATAAAACATTTCAAATACTCAAATCTGTCCAAATAACACATTTATCCAAAAATTAGTAAAGAACTCATCTTTTCACCATTAAAATTCGAGATTTTAACTCCATTCAACCATATATTCATAAATGAACATAATACATATTTATTTAGACAAAATCTAACCAAGAAACATCATAAAATTTTGAAATTAAATGTCAAACTTCCAAGCATAGGTTCAGCCAGCCTTCAAACTTTTTCTCCAAAATTTTTCAACAACATTCTTACATTCTAACCATAAAATGAACTCATATCACAAACATCAACCACAACCCCAATCAAGGCCTCAAGTCCACTACCTGAAAGTCACCTCAAGTCAGCTACCTAAGTTGGGAATTCAAGAGCCCAACTCAAATGTTCCAAACATAAGCATTTCTAGCAAAATAAACCATGGATCTACAAGATTTAACACTAATAAAGTTAGAACAAAGAGGTTTAAGCTTTATACCTTTAGATCTAGCTAGATCTAATGAGATGAAGTAGGATCTTGTGAAGCTCTAACCAAGAATGATGTCCCAAAGCCTAGCAATCTCAAAAGCTTCCAACTTAGCCAAGGATTTGCTTGCTTGAAGTTGATTTCCTCCTCCAAACTCAAGAACTAGAAGTTGACAAGCAAAAGGAAGCTTTCCTCCCTCTCTCTTGCTCTCTCTCTCTCACGGACCTCTCTCTCTCTCCCTCCCTCTCTCACAGCAGCTCCTAGAAGAAGAAGGAAACAAAAGCCTTCAATGGAGTCTTGAAACTTCAAGAAATTGAGGAGGAAGATGAAGAAGAAGAAGGAAAATAGATCTCAAACTCTCTCTATTTCTCTCTCTATGCTCTCGGCCCACTCTCTTTTTGCCATCAAGTGTGGCTGAAAATGAAGCAACGAGAAGCAAGAAACATGGCTTTTAAGGGGACAAAAAGTGTAGTCTCCCTTAATTTGTGGAAAAGTGGTCAAACGACCACTTTTTGTCACGTCAATGCGCGACGGTCTAATTTTTACTGGTTTTTCTTGTTCCGACACTGTCCAACCTTAAATATATCCCCACAATATCTCTAGATGTGTTCGGTTTCATCTTATAGTTACTACTCACATCTCGGAACAAAAATCGATGCTTAAATTGGTCAAAACCAAACACCGGCAATTAATTCTCAAAAATTCCATAAATTGAAAAATAATAATTCAAAGTATAAATTCTCTAATATTTTAGTGAATAAACATAATATAAATATTATTATATATTTTAAAATAAAATTAAAATTTTGAGACCCTCGCATCCTTTCCCCTTAAAAAAATTTTGACCTTAAAATTCCTTACCTTCCTAGGTAAATAGCTCCGGATACTTCTTCTGCATCTCTTCTTCTATTTCCCAAGTCACTTCCTCGATGTCATGATTTCTCCAAAGAACCTTAACCAAAGGGATGTCTTTATTTCTCAAGTCCTTTACCTCTTGATCAAGAATCTTCACAGTATGTTTCTCATAGGTTAGCGATTCATCCACTTCAATCTCTCCCAACTGTAGCACATGACTTGGGTCTGGATGATACTTCTTGTGCATGGAAACATGGAAGACATTGTGAATCTTAGACATACTAGGGGATAAATCCAATTGGTAAGGCACTTTTCCAACTCGTTTGAGGATTTCAAAAGGTCCAATGTACCTTGGTTTCAATTTCTTCCCTCTCTTGAATACAACTCCTCCTTTTACAGGTTTAACCCTCAAGAACACCTTATCTCCCACTTCAAACTCTAAATCCTTTTTCGGTTATCGGCGTAGCTCTTCTGCTGACTTTGAGTGGTCTGGAGTCTTTCTCGGACTAATCTTACTTTCTCATTGTGACGGCCTCAAAATTTTATTTTAATATTGTTAAAATGTATTATTTTAAATAATGTTATTATTGTTAGGAATTCGTTCAATTATTTTAAAAATCGTATCTAAACGAATTTTTCAGAAAATTTAAATGAAAATTCAATTTATTTATTTAATTATTGATTTAATTTATTTCATCTTAAGGTGACTCGATTTTATTTCACCCTTAATTTTTTGTAGTTTATCAATAATTCGTTTAACTTTTAAAATTTGCCCTTTTTACATTAATTAGACAGAAAATGAGAAAAATACATTTTACGAGATAAAAATTCGAGCAGTCAGTGATGTGGCGCTAGAGTGTAAGGATGATCACCCGAAGGTTAGAAATATAATCCAGTGATTAGAGGTGAATTAAAATGAGTAATTATAATTAGGGATTCGAAATCATAGTTTAAGTTGGATTAATCTCCTTGGACTAGAATCTTAATTAACCATTGTTTCTTCCTCTTAATTCACCCCAAATCACTTCAATTTTATTCCTTTCCATCTCTCCCTCCTAACCGAGATTAACTCTTTAATCCCTAGCTAAGTGAGATAATTAATTTCCTCCAAAATTGCTAACTAAGCTTACTATTCTTGTGTTGACTTTTGGGGTTATAAGACAAGCTTTATGTCTTGTCTTTCTCTTCTCATTTAATTCATTCAAAATTGCACAAAAATCCCTCTCTTCTTCTCTTCCTCTTGGCTGAACTCCCTTTCCCCTCTTCCCTTGAAATTTCATCAAATTTCTTCCACCAAATTCCCTTCTAAAACCACCTACAACCTCCATTAATCTTGGCTTGAGCTTGAACTTGGGTGAGGAGCTTTGAGGAGAAGCATTGGGAAGCCATAGTCTAACATTTCTTGGGAGAATTTTTGCCTACTTCTTGGAGGAGGTAAGGAACTAAAGCTTGCATCTTTGTCTATTAATTCTATTTTTTAAGCATGATGGTTAGGATTGGGAGCTTGAGAGGTTGCTAGAACCTTGACATTTGTTGATGAAGTTGATTCTTGTGTTGGTTTGCAATTTTAGATGATAAATTTCATTAAATTGTCTTTCATTATTTTGGTTTGAATGAGTGGGCTATTGGACTCCAACACTTGTGATAATATGATTTCTAGCATGATTAATGATGCAATGTAAGTATATATGTTGTAAATGGTGGCTGAAAATTTGAGGAAA
Source organism: Gardenia jasminoides (assembly GCA_013103745.1). Taxonomy (NCBI): domain Eukaryota; kingdom Viridiplantae; phylum Streptophyta; class Magnoliopsida; order Gentianales; family Rubiaceae; genus Gardenia; species Gardenia jasminoides. The sequence goes on along the minus strand of CM023095.1, from coordinate 15,970,627 downwards.
AATCTCAAGGAAAAAAATCGGTTGGGAAAGGAAGAAAATGAGGAAGAAAAATTGCTGTTTTCCTTTTTATATTTTGGCTGTGATTTTGGCAAGCTTAAAGGTTAATGGTGAGGCTTAAATGTGAGGATTAAGTTGTTAATTTACCCCACACAAAATCCTTTCAAGGGTTAAGCAAAATTGGTGTTTTAGTGGAACAAGGAAAACTGGAAATTGGGCAGGCATGCTGTCCGATTTTTGAGTCTGTTTTAGTGCTATGTTTTGAGCTAAACTTGTATCAATTTTGACCATTATTGGGTTAAGGAAGGTTAATATTAGCTTAGGTTCGAAAATGGGGTCAATCGGTAGTGATTTGGATATGTTAAAGGTAATGATATGAAAGGGAGTGAAATTGGCAGGAATGATCAAGTGTTGTCCAGATCATTTTGGGCCAGCAGAAAACTATCTTACCATTCTAATTTTTAGTTTAATTTTGGTATGAACCTATATTATATATGGAAGTATTAGTGTACCAAATTTGGTAATTTTTGAGTAAGAATTCATCACTCAAAAGAAGCTCCAAATGTTACCCTGTAAAACTGGATTTCAGAAAACACAGGTTTTTGAACTAGCCATGTTTGAACTGCTATAATTTCTTGCTCAAGAGTCGGATTTGAGTGCCATCAGTGGCGTTTGAAACTTCTTACTTAGTAATTTAAACTGTGAAAATTTTAGAGGCCAATTCTTTTTCTATAATATTTGGTGAATTTTCAAAGTTATTTGATCGGCCAACCTGTTATGTTCTGTTTCAGTACTGTAGCAGTTGGTTAATCAAAAATCTGGGCAGTTTCTATCCAGAATTTTAACTGGGTGCCTTCTACAAAGTTTTAGAACATTAAAATAGGTTTCCAACGGTACCAACCTTGACTTGTATAACTCAAGTTACGATTTTCCAAATATTTCAACTCAAAATGAAAGCTCATCGAACTTACTTGTTCTTAGATTAAGTTTGGTCGATTAACTAGAAAACTCATCTTCATTCTTTTCTAATTATTTTAGGGTGAAGTGCTGATTTACCATTTGACCAAAATTTGGATTCCGACCCTACTTTGTTGGTGAGTTTCCAATGCATGTTAAATGCTTTAATTTAAATGCTTTGTGCGTGAACGTGCTTTGTGGCATTTTACGTGTTTAAAATGTGGAATTTGAAATTGTTGAACCACTCGCTTAAAGGAGAGTATACTTTATTGCTCCCTTCTAAGTAGAGATGGTGACTTAAGTGTTTTTGCCTGTATTACAATTTGGAGAAGAAAAGTGTTATATAACCACTCTTGGCCGCGTCCCTTGAGTGGTTAAGTGCTTAAGTGTTTAAGTGTTTGGCGTGCGGGCCCGGTAGGGGGAGTTCGGTGGAAGGAGTTTGGCGTGAAGAGTCGTCTACTTGGATTGAAAGTCGACGGAGTGTCAACTACTCTAAATGTTCGTGAACTACGGATTTGAGCTCCTGAGAGCCAACGCATCCTACTTGCGTGTTTAATTTATTTGCTTCGTGTATTTATGTTACCGCCTATTAATTTACCGTTTATATGCATGCGCATGACTTTTGGAAATTCACGAGCTTTTAGCTCACCCCCGTTCCCCTTTGTTTTTCCTTAATAGGTGACGAGAATCTAGAGACCTATTTAGGTCTAGCACTGTATTTTGGCATTTGTCTCGTGTATGAAGAAACGAATTGTATATTCTTTTGGTTTTGAATATTTCGAATTCATGGGAATGTATTAAACTATGGCTCGAGGTTTTAAGTGTTTTGAGTTGATTATTGTACTTTAAGTTTAATCGTTATTTTATAGTTTCCAATATCATTAAAGACGTGAATTTTAGTTTATTTCCTTAGAGTTAGTTTATTTGAATGCTCGAGTCCTGGCAAGAGCCAGGCAGGCAGCCCGTCAACCCCTTTGGTTAGCCTTGGGGGGAGGTGGGACTGTTACACTCATAAGCCTCCTCGACCCAAGGAATAGTGGTCGAATCCAAACTTTTCCTTTCTCCCACTTCATCCCAATGGATTGGCGACCTACATCTCCGTCCATAGAGTGCCTCATATTGGTAGAGCTGTTATTCGAGCCGAGCCGAACCCGAGTATCGAAAGCTTGAACTCAACTCGAACGCAAGTTTGAGCTGGCTCGAGCTAGCTCGAAACCATTAACGAGTCGAAGACTGAGTCCGAGATTGACTCGATTAGACCGCTGTTAAGCTCGAGCTCGCGCTTGAGTTCGTCAATTTATTCATTAAAATTTTTTAATTATGCAGAATTTGCAAAACATTGTTCCAATTACTGTCCTTTTCTAAATCAATTAACATCAACTAAAACATTAAACAATAAAAGAGAAACCTCCAACATGGGTAAAAAAGAAAGAAAGAAACAAATAAACTAAACAAAGACTGCACAAGAATAATTCAAACATGTCCAAGATTATTCTATCCTAATCAGTCAATTATCCAAATGTAGGAGGCCAGAGAAAATTTGCACGACATTCACCATCTCTCCCTTGATGTTGACCTGCAAAAGACATGATGATAACAATTACTGACAATTCCAAGTTATCATCATCTCAAATTTAATGTAGAAGGTGGAATTTTGGAAAATGGCTAATGGAGAAATTGGACAAATCAAAACATGGCCTTTGCACTTTGCAGTATATACACAACAGAACTGACAGGATCCATAAGTAATCATTAATGCACCAAATCAACCTCAAGATTAACCCAGTTGAACAACTGACTTGTTTAAATGCCATTCTAGTGACCAAGGATAATAAACTAGCATCAAAACCCAGGAAATATAAAAGGACTGGCACACTTCAGCTCCGAAAAGATCTTAGATCCAAAGTCACGTTATCTCGACAGAGATCATGTTATGACTTGCATTTTGTCACAAAACATTTTCTAAGATTTCACACAAGAGTATATAAGTAGAAAATTGCTGGATAAACCTTACAAAGAAAAATCACACAAAGTTTAGATATCCAAGGATCAAATTTAATTATGGTAGAGCAATAGGTGCAACTAATGCTGGAGTCAAGAGAAAGAACACCAAAAGACTAACAAATGGTAACATCATCAGATGCATGATGAGAACACAAAGTGATAGTTACTGGCCTAAACACCTAACATATTCCCTGTGACTATATGCAGGAACTAGAACCCATTGAAAGATGCTGAAGCTCATTTTTACTAACAACTTCAGTATCTAGTTGTAGATTTCTAAAACCGCATAAACCAAAAAGTCTCAGATTCAATACTATTTACATCAATATTTCCCAAGAGAAAATAACTTAACAACTACAGCGTGTCACAATTGAAAGCTTGTTTCATTCCAAAGGACCTTTAGGACATATGTTTCAACATTACAAAAAAAAAAAGTAGCATGATGTAGTTTATAGCGCAATATGGGGTGCACGCATATGTGTAGGCAACCGGAAGGACAAGAAAAAACCTGTTACAGAGGGAAAAGTGCTTAGGAACAAATAGTAATGGTTATGAGGATCATGAAAATTAGTAGCTTTAATTCCATGTAATGACCTTTTGATATAGCATAAATGCTTGACAACTAACAAAAGAAAAGCAATTGAAAACTCCAATCACCGTCGCAAAGAATTGGTATCTATAACAGGAAAATAAGTCCTTGCCCGCTTCTTTTTTATAGAGAAAAAAAAGCAAGCATTAGTATCAGACAAGATTGGAAGGTTATCATCATCTCAAAATAACAAGAGCCTAACAGTGCATATCAAGTCCCAAAACAGCCATGCATGCCAAGATTTTGGCCTTAAACTTTCCTGCTTCATAATTCCAGGTTATCATCATCTCAAATTTAATTTTTCTGCAGCTCGTTTCAACAACAAGCATAAAGTGCAAGGAATGTTCATTCATGTTCATAACTTCCTCAAAAAATTGGCAAAAGTTTCCTACAGATTTCAAGGGCATTTAACAAAGATTAACCTCATAGAGATAAATGTCGTGGCCAAGATCATTAGGTAAATAGGTAGGATTCCAGAGAATTAAACAAAAGAACTGAATGGGAGAAACAAACAGAAAGGCTAGAAAGGCACCAATATTCAATCATCAACATTTAATGAACACAACAAAAAAATAGAAAAAATTAGACCTCTAGGTAACAGTGCATATCAAGTCCCAAAAACAGCCATGCATGCCAAAATACAGCCACATTGAAAACTGAAAAAACATAAAATCTTCTCTTGTTATTTTTCTACAGCAAACTAGCCAACTGATACTTACTAATGGACAGCAAGGAACTCCACCAGATTTTGGACTTGATTCAATCCTCAGGAAGCTTAATTTCATGGAATGTAGATGACTCGGCAACATCCGATGGATCCTACAAAATAAAAACATCAAAGTTACTATATTCTCTAAAAAAAGACATATTACATTTTACAATAATTAAAGCATTCCATCAAATAAACTAGTAGTAGAAGGTATGAAACACTTACACGAGACTTTCTTTTTAATCCATGAAAGTTGCGAATCCAATCATTTCCACAAAGTAGCATTTGAACAGTCTCAATAGACAAAGAAGCTCGCCGATCATCAATTACTCTACCACCAGCACTAAAGATAGATTCAGAAGCCACTGTTGTAACTGGAATTGAAAGTATGTCCTAGCCATCTTTGACAATATTGGAAACCTCCATCTTTCTCCCTTCCACCACCCCAAGACATCAAGATTGGCAGATGCATCACAAGCGCACCTACCTTCTTCTAAAAAAACATCTAAATCTAATTTTTCAGGTGGTACCTTGTCAATTTCACTAACATGCATCAGAAATTTTTCCTTACCAGTTAGAACAGGAAGTCCAAGTTTCTTAACATTCCCTTGAGAGTGAGCAGAAGAGTTAGAAACTTCACTATATTTCTGTTTTACCGGCTGCCTGGTTGGTTCTCCGGCATGATATGAAATATGAGCTTCAACATATTCATTATAAAGCTCATAAAGAAGCTGTTTCATCTCAGAAATTCTCTCACCAGCTTCTTCCTCACCATAAATAACTAGAAAAGCATGATGAATAAGTACCATTTTATACCTCGGATCAACTATAGCACCTAACAAGAGCAGTACATTGGTGTCTCCCCAATATTTGTCAAATTTTGTTGACATACTCACAGACATAGCCCTAATATGATCAGAAATATCAAGAGCTTTTCATTTAAAAGCTCTTTAATCTATAAAGCTCCACAAGAAAGATGTTAGAAGTTGGATAGTCGGAGCCAGAAATCATGTTAGTGATTTCATGGAAGATGCCCAAAAACTTGCAAACTTCTTCAACTTTTAACCACTCGTATTCACTTGGAACATAGTGAAAACCAGGGTCAATATCCTCATATCTTGGAAACACATCTTTAAACTCAATTGCTGCAGCCAACATGAGATATGTGCTATTCCACCTTGTTGGACAGTCTAGAATCAATTTCCTAGAGGGCAACTACAGTTGTTTTGCAATTTTGGCAAATTGGATAGGGCAAGCCTCAAAATTATTCAAGTACTTGATTCCTTCTCTAACAGTTTCAATCACATCACCAACTTGACTTAGACCATCTTGTACTAAAAGATTAAGTATATGAGAACAGCACCTCACATGAAAAAATTTTCCACCAATACTTAATCTTTTTCTTAAAGAAAAGTCCTCTCTAAGTCTCCTAATACAAACATCACTATATGAAGCATTGTCGATAGTTATGCTACAAATTTTATTTTCAATCCCCCAATCAATGAAACATTTACTCAAAGCATCAGCAATAATCACTCCCGTATGAGGAGGAGGAACATTACAAAAATTCAAAACACGTTTCTGTAGCACCCAATCATAGTCAACAAAATGCCCAGTCACAACCATATACTGAATTTTTTGCCCAGATTTCCATAAATCAGTTGTTATACTAACTCTACTAGTATCTTTCAACACTAATCTCAACTTTCTTTTCTCAATTTCATAAGTAGCAACACAATCTTCTTTGACAGTTTGTCGGGTAATTTTCTTATAAAAAGGGGATACAGCTTTCATTAATTTGTTGAACACAATATGGTCCATCATAGAAAATGCATATTCATGTACAAGTACCATATGGGCAGCAAGCTCTCGTACCTTGGCATGATCATACAAAAATTTGTGATAGAGGTTATGCCGTCGGATGGCCCTTCTATAAACGACAACACTTGTTGCTTCATTTTGGTTTGCTCCACCATTGCCAGCTTCTTTTGTAGACATGATTTTAGATGCCGCTTGTGTTGAGAGATAGCCCCAGTTGTGCTCTTCGCAAAATACTCCTTGCCATGATTGCATTGCACCTTTTCCATCCCGTTGTCCAGCTTCACAATCTTCATATCGTCCCAAATTGATGATTTCTTTTTCCTTTGCTTTTTCTCAAAAGGCTTTTCCGATTCCCCACCATCACCTTGTTGATCTTCTCCTCCTCCTACATTGAGCTGTTCTTCTATTATTTGTAACTCCTCTTCACTCACAAGGGTTCATCAGCTTTACACATTACAAAATCAAGGCCACAAAAACACAAATTCCATGAGAAAATATGTTTATTAAATGAAAAGTAAGTATAAAGATTAAATTCCAGACTTCAAGTACTTGTATGGAGATTAAAATCCAGGCCATTCTAACTTGAATTTGATAACACCCCTAAACATATATAACATGGATTATGAAATTGCATTATCAAAACTTTTGAGCTAAAGGTGACCACCTAAAAGGGCATTTTTCTAGATTCCAGTTTTCAACCATTTCGACTAATACATGTGATATGCCATACATTAATTAAAAAGAGAAAAAACAGAAGATTTTTGAGACACAAAACAAGAGGCTCATGTCTCACCAAATTTGCCCCGCTGAGATGATAGCAGCCACGAGCTTTACCAAAGAGGAAGCTAGTGGATACGCAAGTTGATGCCTTGAGTGCTTGCCCAATTTGCCCAATCTATAATCACAAAAACTGAACCCTCAATTTGATTTCCAGAAATTTGGCATTGAAATGCAAAGAGGCACAAGTCAGGGACTGCAATAAACTATGGTATATCAACACTTTTAAATTAACCTTCGAGTTTCTAGTTCAAGGTTTAATTTTAAGAGTCTTAGTTGTAGGGTTACATGATAAGAAAATTTCTAGAAACATTGTCTACCAGGATTTGATATTTTAATTTTTGAAGTATGTTAAATACCTAACCTTTGATGGCACTTAGTCGAGCGAGAGAGAGAGAGAGAGAGATTTACATGATCCAAAAATCGACAACATAATGGGCTTACAATCAAAGAAAGTAATCATAAAAGCCTAATACCCACAAAATATAGGAGAAAGGATATGAAATGTCACGTTATCATGAAACAGTTTTCTATGATAGCCACAATCCTAAATGAGCCAGTCTTCTTCTAAAGCTGCTAACAAAAAGTGAAAGGTATCTTACCAAACCAAAATAAAAATCATAGCTAGACAGATTGCAGCTCTTGTATTACTTTTTTTTTTTTCAGGTTTTCCCTAAATTCAATTGGATTATCCCACGAGAGATGTGGACTGGTGAGATGTTTATTGTAGTTTCATCAATAATATAATGCCTTCGAAGTCTTTGTCCCCCATAAAAAATGACTCTCATTCATCAGACTGTAGATTTATTTAAACAAGAAGAGACTAATTTAAAGATAAACAAGAAGAGAGTAATTTAAAGATGAGCTGCCTAGCACAATGATGTTACAGCAAAGCAGTACCAAGCATTTATAGGAGAAACTACAGGATACAAAGTTATCATTCCTAAGTTTTGGCAAAAGAATTTAGGTTATATCTGCATTAACCCATTTCAGACAAGTAGGTCTTGGGTGGTCTCAGTGCACCAGGTCATACAATATCACCAATCATCTTACCAGCAATGGGGATGGGCCATACACACATTAGGTTCATATCAATTTGATTCCTAAGATATATCAGTTTAACATAGTCAACTCGAGCACTTATTCTTTGGATACAAATTTAAAAAGCATCAAAACAATAACTTTATAGTTACTACTCCCTTGAGGACCAAAAGAGGAAACTACAAATTCAACAAATCATGTATTCAAATTCACCTCACATAAATATCCTAAGTCAACCATCAAAATATAACATAGAACATAGTTCATGCTTTTCTGTTTCAAAGTTTTTGGCTGAGGTTCAAAGAATTCTTTAACTGTAGAACTCTTACTTTGAATTGAAAAAATAGTAAAAAGACATACTAGGTTATTTACCGAAATATTGATATTTTTACTGGAAATTAGAGAAATAATATGTGTACTCGGGTAGCATTTAGTAATAGTTCACCAGATCAGTAATGATAGCTTTCAATATTTCCAGCTCATCCATTATACCAATCCATTCACTAACCATTTCACTTTTTAGATTTGATGAATTCAATCAAACTTTTAGCAAGAAACTTATACCATAACGACAACTAAACAGTACCATTAAGCCCAACGATCCAGCCACTAAAAACTATTTGGCACAAGAAGACAATCATAAGCACACTCATCGAATTTTACATAAGCATAGAAAAGACTAATACTTAGAAATTTATCAGTGACAATCGAGAGCTTCTATCTCGTTGTGTTTAAGACCCATGAAATCAAGTAGACTAACAAAAAACACCACCGGTGTAATTTGTCGACAAAAACAAAGAAGCAATTGTCATCTTAAAATGCAGACACAAAACTAACTGAGCCATACATGATAAAACACCCATCATTCGCCAAGTCAACTGCAGTTTTCATATTTTATTCCCCCCCCCAAAAAAAGCCAGACCATAAAAAACAAAACAAACAACCAACCTTTTGAATTGTGTGCATGTGTGGACACATACACACACACAAACTCAATTTTAATCAGGTTTTGATCTTTGTAAGGCTCATTCAAGCTGATGCAAAAAAAAGAGAATTCATAGCCAGGATAAATTGCAGATATTAGTTGAATTGATGAAAAATTGTTGTGGATGCCAGATGTCCATTTTGTAAATAGGATCACATACTGAAATGGTTAATTTTAAGCTAAGGTTCATGATCAGTAAGGAAGGGGTCGTAATTACCTTTCAAGACTTGGGAATCAGTTTGTGGAGGAGGTGAAGGATTAGCTTCTGGAGGCACTGGTGGCCAGTGGAGGTGGAGGAGGGTGGCAACTTAGCTTGTGGAGGCTGAGCCTTACAGCAGATCAACGATGAGATGGTTTCGGAATTAGGAACTTGGGAGCGGGAGAGAAGTGAAGAGTTGATTTAGGGATTTAGGGCTGAAATGAAGAACAGAAGAAGAAAGAAATGATCTACGCCCACCTCTGCACGCCAGACAGACTCACCTCCCACTAAACGATCCAACCATTCTCAAAACTCCACCCCATTTAAATAATTCCAACCAATAAATTCACATAAAAAATAAAACCCCAAAATTAATTCACTAATACACGCGTTAACTTAAAGTACAATAATCCATCAAATTAATTTCAGTTTATACAAAATGAGGAAAGTCCAACAAAATTTCTAACTTCCGATCCACGGGAAAACAATCTAACGCCAAGAGGCTAAGAGAACATGCACATGCATTTAAAAGTGTTAACCAAATTATTAGCCAACCAATAAATCTTGCAACAAAGCATTTAAAATACAATTTAAAGGAGTATCGTATATATATGTTGACACCACTCTTATCCACATTCACCACTTACTCCCTCTCCCGCTCGCTTTCAACCCTTGCCCGTATGGCTATGAGTAAAGTCGGTGGACTCATTCCAACCGACCGCATTCTTGAAAGAGTAACCCACGATTCACCTCCAGCCCTCAAGGTGAACGGATCCCCAAGTGGGTGTGGGCACATTCAAATAACATTGCAAACAATCATTAATTGAACATTCTAAACAGTAATTCCTTAACAATTTAATTTATTTACATGCACTTGGACACTCACCACAGTTGAACAAGCAAGAAATGCAGGAGTGCTTCTTCAACGCCCGCTGGATCACCTGCAAGCAATTTACTTTTCAACCGAAGTTCAAAGTTCAACAATTTTGGAAAATCCATTTCAACCGCATTGATGCAACGTACAAATACTTGAATGAACTCCCAAGAAATGCATATAAACACTTTAATATAACAAAAGAAGCACATGCAGGTGTTAGACTAAAACGGGCAAGTACAAAACGAGAACGTGAAGGTGCAGAGTTTTGCACCCTGTACGTCATCGCCATAACTCGAAGCTACGAGTATCGGATTAGGGACGCACGAGGTGCAAGAGAACGAGCTACAACTTTCATGAAGGAAGATTTTGCCCAGATTGTCTCTGTTTAAGGTCAAAAGCAGAAACAGTTCCAGAAATTTTGCCGCCAGAAATTCACAGGCTCACTTCAAATGGACTTAGCTCATCACAAATCGAAATTCCAGTGGCGCTGGAAAGCTAGAATGACAGGCTATAACTTTCATGTTTTGGCCCAAAATCAAATCACAAGGTATCAATGCGGAAAATGAAGCCAAAGTGGCTGTCGGGCTGCCCTGTTTTCCCGTTTACGCCTAGCGCAAAATCACTAACACACGCATGCCAAACTATGGACTCAAATGCAGTACCAAACATGCAATCGAGCCCAACATTATCCAGTACACAACACACACAGCCAGCTGCCCAACCAACCTCCATTATAGCAACCAAATTCTATCCACCAACACATACACACCTTCCACAAAATCAAAATCATGAACCACCAACCTAACCTTACCCTAGGCTGGCCGGACCCTTGATACACCTACATTCAACAATCTGATGCAACAAGAAAGCCATAACAACCACCATAACACCAAATTCTCATGGTATAATCAACACTCATAAAGTGGTTAGGCAAAACACATAAGAACCAATCAACCAATCCATAAAATCACTTCACAAGCTAAGCATAAGCATGAATCAAGCCATAAGAATCATCAAATCCAACTAGTTTATAAGCCATTAAAATTTCAGCTTATAGAGCAAGAGAAGAAACCTTCTAGGGATATTCTTGAGTACAAATTCCAAGCTTCCAATGGCAATCACCACCTTCTAGCTTCCAAGGGTTGAATTCCAAGAATTTTCCCCAAACTTTCCTTTCTTTTTCTCTTTTTTTTTTTGTTTTCAGCCGGCCTCTTGGTTCTAGAATGAACCAAAGAGAGCTCAAGACTTATCAAATTTTGTGGTCAAAAGAGGCCCAAAAGTCAAGTTCCACTATTACCCCCAACTTTGCATTTCCACATTTGCCCAAACAATTTCCATTCCTATCAATTTGTCCATAAACACTTAACTCATCTTAATCCATTCAAGCTTAATCACACCTAGTTAGGCCACTAATCACCTACCATTCCTAATCACCGCTGCTGCATTAACATGAAATCAAAGAAATCAATCGTGGTTAATCATAAAACTCATTTATTTTCAAAACGAAAAGCATAAAAAGTCAAATGAGGGTTTTCATACTCAAATTAGAGTTTTTATCGAAAATTAGGGTTTTCAAAATAGGCCATTGAAATTAAACAAATAATTATGGTGAGAAAATAAGAAATAAAACCTAGGGTCCTCAGGAGACTACATCTTTACTCAAAATAATGAAATGACAATATGAAGCCTTTAGGGCTGGACTTTCGTGGCCATTTGGCATGATCTCAACATATCCTCTAAGAATCAGCTTGAGAATGTCCCTAGTCTCTCAAACTCTCTCTATTAGAGACAATACTTACAGGAATCCCATGTAATCTCACAATTTCATCCAAGTAAAGCCGAGTAACTTCTCCAAACGGTATTTCATACTCACTGGCAGAAAATGCGTAGTCTTAGTAAGTTGATCTGCTACCACCCAAACTACTCATGTCTCTTTTGGCTCCTTGGCAACCGAGTCACAAAATCCATAGTGATATGATCCCATTCCCATTCAGGTATCTCTAAAGGTTGTAAAAGTCCCGAAGGTTTCTGATTCTCAGCCTTAACTTACTGACACACGAGACAAGTTTGTACAAATTTCACCATATCCTTCTTTACTCACCTTATTCAACCATTTTTGCACCACAAGATCTTTCTTTTTGTGCCTCTTTGATACATTCCAACATTGGGGATCTCAACATCAAATTCCAAAATATAACCTTCTATTTCTCCAAACGAGGATTCTACTCGCTAACCCTTTCTAGCATATCCCATTCTCTAACTATCAGCCCTGCCACTTGAGCCTTTCGACTTAGTGCATTGCTACTTTATTAGCCCTCTCAAGGTGGTAATTTATGGTACAATCATAATCCTCAAGAAATTTCACCCATCGCCTCTGCCTCAAATTTAGTTCCTTTTGAGAAAACAAATACTTAGACTCTTATGATCTATAAAAACCTCAAATGTCACCCCATATAGATAATGTCTCCACTTTTTCAATGCAAAGATAACCGCTGCCAGTTCCAAATCATAAGTTGGGTAATTCTACTCATGGTGTTTTAATTTCCTAGAGGCATAAGCAATAATTTTCCCGTTTTGCATCAAAACACATCCTAACCCTTCTTTAGAGGCATCTGAGTAAACTACAAAACCATCCTTCCCATTTGGCAATGTCAACACAGGAGCCGATGTCAGACGCTTCTTTAATTCTTGAAAACTAGCCTCACACTTAGGATTCCAAGCAAACTTGCCATGCTTCTTGGTCAAATCAGTTAATGGCCCAGCAATCCTCAAAAAATCCTAAATAAATCACTGGTAATACCCTACTAAACCCAAGAAACTTCTAACCTCAGTAGGGTTCTCTGGTTGTTTCCATTGAGTAACAGTCTCTACCTTTGCAAGATCCACAGAAATTCTCTCCATAGAAATTTTATGCCCTAAAAAGGAAACTTCCTCCAACCAAAATTCACACTTATTAAATTTGGCATACAATTGGTGCTCTCTCAGAGTTTGAAGCACTATCTTCAAGTGTTGAGCATGATTCTCTCGAGTCTTAGAATACACCAAGATATCATCTACAAATACTACCACAAATTGATTTGAATAAGGCTTGAAGACTCGTTGCATTAAATCCATAAACGTCACAGGAGCATTTGTCAATCCAAAGGGCATCACTTCAAACTCAAAATGCCCGTACCTCGAATTAAAAGCAGTTCTCAGTACGTCCTCCTTTCTAATCCTTAACTGGTAGTACCCTTGCCTAAGATCCAATTTAAAAAAGACTCCTGACCCTTGTAATTGATCAAATATTTCATCGATAAGCAGCAGAGGATACTTATTCTTTATTGTCACATCATTAAGCCCTCAGTAGTCTATACACAATCTCAAACTCCCATCCTTTTTCTTAACGAATAGCACAGGTGCTCCCCAAGGTGAGTCACTTTCCTAATGAAACCCCACTCTAACAAATCTTGCAATTGAATTTTCAACTCCTTAAGTTTAGCCGGGGCCATTCGGTACGGGGTTTTAGAGATTGGAGTTGTTCCCGGTACTAAATCAATTCTAAACTCTACCATTCGCTCAGGAGGTAGGTTTTCTAATTCTTTAGGGAAAGCATCTGGAAAATCCTTCACAATTGGCACCTCTTCTAACTTCGTCTTATCACTTTGAGGGTTTATAAGAAAAGCCAATTAACCTTGAGCCTCCTTACTTAACAATTTTCTACCCTTAATCCCAAATAAGGGCAGACGAACCTAACCTCTCTTTTGCATCTAGTCTCAAAGTAGCCTCCCCAAGAATAGAAAATTCCCCAACTTACGCTCTACAATCCAATTTGGCATGGTATTGGGTTAGACAATCCATTCCTATAATAACATCACATCCCTTAATAACCAAATTTATTAGGTCCACTACTAACTTCCTTTCTCCTACCCAAACATCACAATTCTTGTATATCCAACTTGTAATTAAACTTTGGTCTCCCGTGAGTGTTCTAACCTCAAGATCATAAGGTAATTTAACAGGCTTTATATCTACCCCACACAAGAAAGCAGGATTTACAAAAGAATGGGATGCGCCAGGATCAAATAATTACTCTAAACGGTAAAAGATGGGGATAGTACCTTCAACAACTTCAGTTGGGTTGGGGACTTGTTGTTGGTCAATGGCATAGACCTAGCTGGAACCCTTGGTCAACTTCCTAATGCACTAGCCTGACTCGAATTTGGATGACTCACTTGCCTAGCCGAACCATCTCTCTGAAACCTCAGACATGCAGCTAACTGGTTCTCAGTACTTCCGCACTTGAAACATCTCCCAGTCTTCTTCCAACAATTATCCTCGGTGTGATTCGATCTCCCATAAAAACTACAGGATACACTAGGAGTGGAGGGTTGACTTCCTTGAGAGACACTCCTCGATTGCCCCTTTCCACTTGCAGTTTCCCTTGACATCACATCTCTAGTGCATGCTCCCCTTGATATAAATCCTCTTGATGCTCCAGAGGTAATTGCTCTATCCATTCCTCTTTCAAACTTGGGAGCTGAAGTACCCACATCCGTTGGTCCACGACTACTGTTACATGCATTCCTTTTCCTTGCACTAAAAGATCTTACTTGGGTCTTGGCCCCCTCAATCCTTTGGGCCTTTTCAACAGCTTCACCAAAACTTTCAACTTGGGCAGCCGCCAAGCTTTCTTGTAATACTACATTTAATTCCTGCACAAATCTTCTTATTCTCGTTTGCTCTATAGCCACCAATTCAGGAGTATATCTCGACAACTTAGTGAATAGTGCCTCATATTCCGTGACACTTAGCAACCCCTGCCTATACCTGATAAAGTCTGTGACGACCCACCTCTCCCTAAGGCGTATCCTAGGGTATCAGTAGGCGCCTGCCTAACTCTCGCCAGGACTCACTCACTCAAACATCACCTGACTTATCAAACTAAAAATCTAAACACAATACAAATCAAATAATAACTTACAAACCCATAATTTCAAATTACAAACTTTGAATACATAAATCCTCCATCCATACAATCAGGTTCTACATTACAAAAGCTTTCAATAACTATAATCCAAAGTTCTCAAAATATTCAACAGAAGTAAACCGTAATTCTAAGGGTTGGCTTCTCCATTTGGGGACTCATTTCCTTAACCACATTCCAAATTACAATTCAAATCTCTCAAGACAAATACAAAAATAAATCTCGAGACTAATGGGGAGCTCCTTCGCTTGGGTTCTCGGTCCCTGCTAAGGAAAACAAATTTGAAACGTTAAGCTAAAAAGCCCGTGAGTTTCCAAAAACATGCAAAGCACATAACACATATGAATTTTCACTTCAAAATTCATACTTGAAAATAAACAAGTAAGGAAAGCCAATAATCACACAAGAGTAGGATACGAGTAGCCCTTAGGGGCTAAAATCCTCGAAGCTGGAGCACATTCCTGGACCGGTGCACGATTCTCGTAGTTGACACTCCGTCAACTTTCATACTTAAAACCAAGTAGAACTCTACTTACTCCTTTCTCCACCAAAACCCCCAACCGGGCCCGCCAGTCTAACTGGAAATTCATATTTGTGTATTGCTCTTCAACAGGGACAAGGCCATTTGCCAAGTCCAGAGCACACAACACGTCACGTAGCCCAAGGTAGTTAATCTCCTCGACCTGGGTCTTCCCAACGGCTCGAGTCAATAACTTACCAAGGGGATTAAGTTAATCACGTAGCCCAAGATTGTTAAATCTCCTCGACCTGGGTCTTCCCCAACGGCTCGAGTCGATAACATACCAAGGGGATTAAGTATTCTCAAGAATAGGAAATACAAGACATGTCACTTCACTTCATATAATTCAAAACAGGATTCATGGCACAAGACAAGAGATTCAAAGTATACTCAAAATATCATGAAAACACTTTTGCAAGTAGTACCATTCAAATGAGAGTAAGTGCGATAAAGTACACACTATTCCATTTGATGGATCAAAATCTATTTTTCACATTATTTCACATTTCAAGTCAAATACACATAGTCAAGTATCGTGCATGGAAACTCACCGAAGTAGTAGGGTTCAGCTTTCACGTATGGGTCAAACTCGCTGTCTTGTACACTCCCTAAAACAAGTTCAAAAATAGTAGTTGAGATTTACTTCATCTCTCAAATCACTGAAACACTTCACTTTCACTTTTTAGTTTCAAACCACATTTTTCAAGATCCCCTCAAGGGGAAAACTTTCATTTCACATGATACAATGTTCCACATAAATCCTTTTAGAAATCACGTTATCAATTCAAAATAACACTCCACTGATGTCTCACTGGCACTACAGTCACATTCTTTTTAACAAAACATTTAAATGAGGTTTATCACCCCAAAATCATACTTTTCTCAATCATACCGTGCTTGCTTCCATTCAAAACATTAACATAGCTTTAGAACACTTCAAACCATATCTTTATATTCAAAATCCACAGAATTTGACCAAAACATATTAAAACCCTCAAATTCAATCAAATGGTACTTTTCATTTGAATTTCATGAAAAACTTCACTTATCACCTTTTAAATTTCAAACATTCCCTCACACACACACACATTCACAATGAACAATACACATGGTTTTCTCAGAAGAAAACTCTTCGAGAACATTCACAACATTTCAAAATCAAACATTAAAATTACCAAGTATGGTTTTGGCCATCACATATGCTTTTCCTTCAAACTTTTTCAACAATTGAAACCCTAATTTCTAACCATATCATGTCAAATTCACAAATATCATTCAAGGCCACAATCAGGTCCTCAAGTCCTCTACCTAGAGGCCACCTCAAATCCGCTACCAAGGTTGGGATTTCAAGAGCCCAACTTCATCTTTTTAGATGAGATCATTATACCAATATCAACCATAGATCTAAGCTATTTAACACTAATAAAGCTATATCTAGCAGATTTAGAGCTTATACCTTCAGATCTAACACGATCCAACAAGATCAAGATTGATCTCGTGAGTTCCACTTTCCAAAGTTGCTTCCAAGCCTAGCAACCTTCACAAGCTTCGATCTTTGCCCTTGATCCACTAGATTTGATGGTGTTTTCCCACAAAATTCCAAGATCAAATTCAAGAACCACCCACAAGCTTTCTTTCCCTTCTTTTTCTCTCTTAAAATTTTAGATTTTTCCCCCTCTTCTTCTCCCCTCTACACGGCTGCCAAGGAAAGGTTGATCAAGCCCAAAATCCTTCACCAAGATCTCACACTTCAAGTTGATGGATGATCAAGAAGATTGAAGCTCAAACCTCAAGCTTTTTCCTCTCTTTCTTCCCCAAGGAAATCGGGCCAGCTCTCTCTCTCTTTCCCCTCTCCCACGGCTGCAACAACCAAGAAAATGGAAGTCTCCAATGGTGGATTGAAGGTGGAAGAAAGGAAGGAAGAAGGATTGGAAGAAATTGACAAGCCTTTCTCTCTCTTTTTTCCTTCTTAGCTCTCGGCACTCTCTCTCTATTCTCTCCAAAATGCAGCTGAAAAGTGAAGCTTGAGGATGCAAGAAAGTCAAGGTAAAAGGGACAAAAAGGTGCCAATTCCATGTTTTAAGGAAAAAGTACTTTTCGGGCACTTTATGTCGCATCTGAACTTACACTGTTTTACTCCATTCCAACACTGTCTAACCTTCATAATATTTTCAAAATATCGCTACGTATGCTCGATTCCAACTTAAAGTCACTAATCACACTTTGGTAGAAAATTAAACACTTAACTCGGCCAAAACCACACACCGGAAAATAATTCGTATAAAATTCTGTAAATTAGAAAATATTTACTTTAAACATGTTTTCACTCATATTTCAATAAATAAACACAATATAAATAATATTATACATTTTTGAAATAATATCTGAATTTTGAGGCCCTCACATCCTTTCCTCCTTAAAAGAATTTCGTCCTCGAAATTCGCATTTCGCTTGCAAATCATTGTAGATAATCTGCCTAGATCTCTTCTTCAACTTTTCAGGTTACTTCCTTAATCCTTCAATTTTTCCATAAAACCTCAACTAGGGGAAATTTGCTTACTTCTCAAGTTCGTCACATTCTTATCATGAATCTGCACATAATGTCTTTCATAAGCTAGCATTTCCTCTACTTCGATATCTTCCAATTTCCATGATAGTGCTTATTGCATCAACAATGGTATGCATTCAAGTCTTATAAGGTGGTCTTCTCTAAAAATCTCCAGATGCATATATTTATACATATCCTAAAGGCCATCTCAATCCAATTATGTTTCCGTCAAAATTTATCTTTCATGAGTTTTACCCTTAGATGTCTCTCATGGTGTTCGAACCCCAAGATCATAAAGTACTCTAACAGGGTCTATATTTGCTCCATACAAGGAAGCAGGATTAACGGTCAAATGAAAAGTATTAGAAGCCACTAAAATTGTACTAAACAAGACAGGGGTAGTACCTTTAACATTTTTAGTTGGATCGGGCACTTGTTGTTGGTTAATGGTGGTTGGAACTCTTGATTGACTTCCTTGTGCACTATCCTGACTGGAGTTAGGTTTACTCACTTGTCGGGTCGCAACTTCTCCTCGAAGCCTCAAGCATGCAGATAATTGGTGTTCGGTACTACCACATCGGAAACACTTTCCTACCTTCTTCCAACATTCATCCTCAATATGGTTCAACTTCCCACAAAAATTACATATTATACTGGGAGTAGATACCTGACTGCCTTGTGAGACATTCGTTGATTGTCCCCTACCACTCAAAGTTCCTCCGGACCCCGCTCTACTGGAAAACGTTCCCTTTACCATAGATCCTCTCGACGCTCCAGAAGGGTTTTCTTTTCACATGTCTCTTCCAATCTTAGGGGTTGGAGCAGCCACATCCAATGGTCCTCGACTACTGCTAGGAGCATTCCTTTTTCTTGCATTGAAAGATCTAACTTGAGCCTTTGCCCTTTCAACCCTCTGGGCTTTCTCAACGGCTTCACTAAAGCTATTGATTTGGGCAGCAGCCAAAATGTCTTGTATCTCCACATTCAACCCTTGCACAAATCTCCTAATTCTCCTTTGTTCGGTTGCCACTAACTCGGGAGCAAACCTCGACAATTTGGTAAAGAGTGCCTCATATTCTGCGACACTTAACGTCCCTTGCTTACGTCTAATAAAATCATCTTCCCTCTTCTCCTGGACTAGTGGGGGAAGAAACTTAGCATTAACTTCTCTAGTAAAGTTCACCCAAGTTCTAGGGATTTGCTCTCTTTCCCATTTCACCCTTATCATGTTCCACCATGCTCTAGCGGCTCCCTCAAACTGAAATACGGCAAATGACACTTGCCGCTCCTCCGTGTAATCTAAGGCAGCAAAAATATCAGAAATTCTCTCCAACCAACCTTCAGCAACTTCAAGGTTGGGTTCTCCAAGGAATTTAGGCGGGTTAAACCTTTGAAATCGCTCAAGAGCTCTATCCTCACCAACCCCAAGGTTAATAGGCTGTTGTTCGGGACCAGGGCCATGTTGGCCAGCCATACGGTCTAATATTTCAGTCATTCTGTTCATGGCCATAGCCATTTGCTCTACAAAGTTAACCCCAGCCCTATGATCCTGATTGGCTGCTGACTCACGGTCACCCCCAATATCTTGGAGTGGCCTAGTCCCTCGTCCTCGTCCTCGGCCTCTTCTACCCTCCATAACTCTCTAGAGGGCCATTAAATTATCATATACACAAGAAAGTAAATACAATATTAGAGCAATCACTTTGAAAAATAAACAAAACACTTCATAATCACATTTCATATTAATAGAGTGCCAGGAGAACATCAGATGTGCATGCTTTTGTTAAGAAAACACACGTAAGTCACATCAAGTTCACAAATAAATTTAAGCAAAAGTACAGTATGTTGGAATGTATGCCCTAAAACAATTATGTTGTTTAAATACATTCCTAATTAAAGTTTTGTATTTTATGAATTTCCAATTTTATCTGTTTAATATTTGATATAACTGATAAAGTCCTTAGAATATTTATTAATATGATGGTAGTCACAAGAGTTGTTGACTAATGAGATATCAATCACATTTATAATAAATATTCTTAAATTTTCCTAGTCATAGTATTAATGAGACGGGATATCATTAATGCGGACGGTTAATTAGTACAGTTAGCCCTACTTGGTGTAAGTAGTGGTTGTTCTCATCAACCATGGTATGGGGATACTTAGGCTAATGTGTAGATGAATTGTAAAGTACTAATTCATTGGGTGATCCACAGAGATCCCACTTAGGATATCTATCTAAGTGCCAATGGTTGAATCTCTTATGGAAAATTGTGTAAGTGATCCTAGACTTGAGACCACCACAGTATCTTGAGTGTGAATCACTACCTTTTGATTCTGTTTCTTGTTACTCACCAGGAGTGACTTAAAGAATAGAGATTGGGGGTAGTGTGAAGCATGGAAAGATAGTGAGTGATCAAGAGAGGATTCACCACTCCGATAGTGGGAGCTGATATCCAGTAAGGCCACTAGTTGGAATGTAACCTTAGTAGTTGACTACATTAGGTTAATTGAAGAGTGTCATCAAGTTAATCTAATCTAAGGTTAATTCCGGAAACTAGAAAATTAATTAGTCATTAAGGGAATTGGCACTTGTTCCTTATTCCCTGACTAATTGGATATCAATGATGAAAGGATAATAATTACATGGTAATTTTTCATGAAAAGGTTAGGTCGGAATTCCCTTGATCAATTCGAGTACACGGTGGTTGTGATGTGTTGCTAGACACAGCTCACAATTTATAATTATGAATAATTAATTATTGTAATTAATGATAAAATAAAAGTGTTTATTTTATCTAATTGTTTTAAAATTATAATTTATACTATTACCGGTGTATTAGGGACCTATTGGATCACGCATAGAGGTGGGTTACGGATTAAATTGTGTGTCCAAGTAGGGACTTGGAAATAAATACTTAGGGGTTTAATTATAAAGATAAATAAATCACAGGGGTCATCGGCAGGATGGGATAAAGTGGTTATCTCTTATACATGGATATGAAAGGATGAGAGATAAGATGTTACGGTGGTTTGATTTTGAATCAAACCACGACTCTATCCTTTCTCTCTCTTATCTCTCTCTCTCTCCTATTAATAACATCAGATGTTACGATAGGAAAGAGTTTGTCACTTCTGATAGTTAGAGAAATTGAGAGATAAGAGTTCTCCAAAACTCATGTAGAGAGAAAACAGAGAGTCTGTGAGTTAGAGTGTGAGAAAGGCTAGCACCTGTTCTTCACTCTCACACACACACAGATCGTAGAGATGATCAGGAGTAATCCAGGAGCACTCTCGCGTGGATTACAAGAGGCGGGACGGACTGCTGTTGAGTTTTCTCGACCTTCTCAACAAGTCAGAGACACCATCTGCGGATTAAGGTAAATCCCCTAGAACCCCCTTGTGAAGTCATATGTAGAACTAGAGTGAATCCTGATAGGAGATTGGGGTAAAAAATTTTAAATTTCTGCTGTGCCTGCTGCCCCAATTCCTAACAGTGGTATCAGAGCCATCTCTAGAATTTACGTATGATCTTATATATGATTGTTCATGGATTAATTTCTGTTTGGATGAAGTATGTATACATGTGCAGATTTTTGGTTGAAAAGTGCTACTTTAATGAGATTAAACTAGTTTTACCATCTGGAAATTTGATTTGATGTCACGATTAATATATGATGTTGATTCTGTGGCATGATTTTCCACTTGAATGGTTTGTGCAATTGTTGTTGTCAGATGATTTTTCTGCAGGATTGTGGAGTAGCCAATCGTTGGCTATTGAAACAGCGAGTCATGACACGGATCCGCGAGGCTCTTCTCGCGGATCACGTTCGCGACTCGGATCCGCGTGGCTGATCCGCAAGGTTCTCCTCGCGGATGCTGTTCGCATTTCAGAAACATGGTGTGATCCAGCGGCTTCGGATCCGGATTGTCCGTTCGCGAATCATTACTTGATTTTGATCCAGCGGCGGTCCGAGATGTGTCTCGCGGATCTGGGTCACGGATCCTTTACAAAAGCTTGAGGAAAGCACAGCGGCATGGATCCATGGCGGCTTCATGGATCCTTACGGAGAGCAAAATTACGTGAAATAAAATTCTTGAAAAATTGAGTTTTCACTTTCTGAAAATTTTCTGATACTGATCCAAATTTTAATGGTTAAAATTTGTTGTGAAATTTTATATTTCATATTTTATTAGGTCAGGAATTAATTTGAATTTAATTTGATTAATTCAAATAATATTCCAATTATTTTCTAATTTTGTTGGAAATTAAAATGACCTAGTAAAGTTTTTTTTTACCAAAATTCTCTGCACATGTATGGTCTCAAAGTTTGTTTGGGATCTTGATATATATAAAATCCAAATAATCCATGAATGATTATCTTTCCATGCTTTCATTTTATTTAAAATTGTTTAAATTCGTATGGATGCATGGTGGATGGTTGTGGATATAAGTCCAATATGATTGTGGATTGGTTGAATGGTTGTATTTTTAAAAATAGGGCCTCTTCTGATTGTAATTTCTCTCCTCATCTAACTCCTCCCGAATGTAACTCGGGGTTTCTTATATCTATTTGTAATGTACAATAGATAGAAATAGATGATAGGAAATTATGTTTCTAGCGTAGAAATTGTAAATTGGAAGATGAAGAAAGGAGCAGTGCAACCAGAAGGAGGAAATGTGATTTTACCCTAGTCAACCGTTAATTTCCCTAATGGCCAGGAAAATTAACTTAGGAATATCCACAACCATCCACAGTTTATTTTTATGCTATATTTATTTCTGAAATATTTATATGCATGCATGTTGATGAGACCGTCAAATATTTTTTCAAAACCTCAAACTAAATTAAAATGTTTTGGAAAAGGAATTAAATCCCTCAATTTAAATATTAAGTCAAGACTGCCTTCCATCATTATAGTATTAAACAAAATGTGGTTATTAAGTGCTAGTTTGTTGGGATTCACCCAAAACTGCCTTACTTACTACATGTTTTTTACTATAACAAAATGTTCTTGAGAATGATGGGTCTGATTTAACTAAAATTATAGTTTGTTGGGATTCACTCAAGACCATGATTTTTAGAGGCAAGGGTTAGGTTAATACATAAGATGTAAAATCAAGAGTTGATACCTAACGGATCTAGAAATTACAAAGGGTTGTAATTCGTAAAGTACCTACCTGTTAAAATTATTTTTGATTTGTTGGGATTCACTCGAGATAAAAAATAATTAAGACGGGGTTCTAGCCACTACGGATTTTTAAAAAATCTCGGATCAATTTTTGAGGGTAATTGATCTTGAAAAATAGTGGAAATAAAATCATAATTTTGGAAGTTTTATGATTTTATCAAACAAAACTTTTTCTGATAAACTCTATCTTTATTTTGTTGTAGAATGAGTAACAATTTGAGCCTATGCACCATCCTTACTGATTGTAAGTTAAATGACACAAACTTTCTCGACTGGCATCGTAATGTCCTACTTGTTCTCACCCATGAGAAAATCGAGTATGTACTTGATGGGCCTATGCCTAATGAGCCTGAACCTAATGCACCCACTACTGTTAAGAATGCTTACAAGAAGCATAAGGACGACAATAGAACGGTTTCATGTATCATGATAGCCTCTATGACTCTTTAACTTCAACAGCAGCATATGAACATGGGGGCATATGAAATAGTTCAACACCTGAGAGAGTTGTTTGAACAACAATCTAGGACGGTGAGATATAACACCTCCAAAGAACTGTTCAGGTGCAAGATGGCAGAGGGAGCACCGGTTGCTCCACACGTCTTGAAGATGATTAGGCTAATTGAAAAATTAGCTGAATTGGGCTTCAAGATGGACCCAAAGCTAAATGTTGATTTAGTTCTTCAATCTACACTCTTTCTCTGGTTAGATTTATGAACTATCGGATGAACAATCGCACACACACTACCTCAATTGTTGAATGTGCTGAAAGCTGCGAAAAGAGATTAAAAAGGTGAAGGTTCTCCGGGTGCTTGTTGTTGCTTCATCGGTAAAAGGAAGAAGCAAGGAAAAGAACCCAGAATAACAAGCTAAGAAGCCCAAAATGGCTAAGGCGGAACCAGTCAAGGCAACAAGCTGCTTCCATTGTGGATGAGAATGGACATTGGAAGAGAGGAGTAAGGCCCTATCTGGAGAGTCTGAAGCAGAAGAAGCTTGGGGAAGCTTCATCAGCAGGTACATACATGATTGAGATTTATGTTTCTACTTCCAAATCTGACTCTTGGGTATTAGATACCGGATGTGGTTCTCACATTTGCACATCTATGCACGGTCTAAAGGACAGTAGAAAGTTGGGTAAAGGAGAAGTAACCCTACGTGTTGGCAATGGAGCAAAGGTTGCTGCTTTAGCTGTAGGGACTTACTATATTAGTTTACCTAGTGGGTTAATTTTAGAATTATCAAACTGTTATTATGTTCCAGCACTTACAACAAACATCATCTCTATTTCCTTTTTGGATTTAAATGGGTTTAAGATAACCCAGGAGAATAAATGTTATTCTTTTTCAAAGAATGGTGCGTTTTATGGTTCTGGAAATTGGAATAACGGTTTATGCATTCTAGATCTTGATAACCAAATTCTCAATATACAAGAAAAGAGAATGAAGTTAGATAAACTGAATAGAACTTACCTCTGGCACTGTAGGTTTGGTCATGTAAATGAGAAACGCATTTCCAAATTACACAAATGTGGGTATTTGGACTCATTTGATTATGAATCATATGATGTATGCGAGGCTTGTTTACTTGGAAAGATGACCAAAACACCCTTTACTGGTAAAGGGGAACGGGCCAGTGATTTACTTGGGCTGGTACATACTGACGTATGTGGCCCAATGACAATCACAGCTAGAGGAGGATTCTCATACTTTATTACTTTCACAGATGACCATTCGAGATATGGTTATGTGTATTTAATGAAATACAAATCTGAATCATTTGAAAAGTTCAAAGAATTCAAAAATGAAGTAGAGTAACAAACGGTAAAAGTATTAAAACACTACGATCGTGTGGTGGTGAATATAACAATGAATTTGGTTTATCTAAGGGACAATGGAATAGTTCCACAATGGACTCCTCAGGACACCACAACTAAATGGTGTATCTGAAAGGAGAAATCGCACCTATTAGATATAGTACGGTCAATGATGACCATTCGAGGTGCCCCAAAATGGTTATGGGGATATGCTCTGAACACAGCCTCCCATACTTTTAATGGAGGTACCAGTAGGCTGTTGCTTCCACACCATATGAGATATGGAAGGAAAGAAACCAAAACCTGCGTCTTATGAAGGTTTAGGGTTGCCCGCCTATGTGAAGAAGGCAGTCGGAATAAGCTTGAATCTAGATCGACAAGTGTTTGTTTGTGGGGTATCCAAAAGGTCTGTGGATACTATTTCTACAACAATGAGAACAAAGTGTTTGTCTCAAAGCATGCCATCTTTCTAGAAAAAGAGCTTATTCTAAAAAAGGGCAGTGGGAGTAGAATAGAACTTGAAGAAGTTCAAGACACTCAAACTGACATGGAACTTGAAGAAATTCAAAATGTTCAAACAAACGAGCGACTGTTGAAGAAATGGTTCAGCCCATAGTGATGAGGCACAAGCGGAAGTTGTGGGCGTTCAAAGCCCGTAGGTGCAAGAGTGCAGCTCAGCTCCCAAGAGATATGAATTTCTTGTGAGTCCGGAATGATGTACTAGTCATTCAAGATAACGAACCTACTACCTAAAGAGATTACAGCAGTCGGACACCTCCAAATGGTTAGAGGCCATGAACTCCGAAATGGATTCCATATATGACAACAAGGTATGGACCTTGGTTGATCCACCTGAAGGGGTAAAACCCGTAGGGTGCAAATGGGTTTTCAAGAAGAAAACCGACATGGATGGTAATATGATCTATAAGGCTAGACTGGTGGCCAAAGGCTACAAGCAGAAAGAGGGAATCGATTACGATGAAACTTTCTCACCAGTAGCTATGATTAAATCCATTCGGATATTGCTTACAATAGCAGCACATCATGACTATGAAATTTGGCAGATGGATGTAAAGGCGCATTCCTTAATGGGAATGCGCAAGAGGATGTGTACATGACACAACACGAAGGCTTTACATGCGTAAATTCGGTCAGTGTGCAAGTTCTGAGTCCATTTATGGACTTAAGCAAACATCCGAGGGCTGGAATATCCGTTTTGATGAGACAATCAAACAGTTTGGTTTTCTCAAAAATCCGGATGAGCCTTGTGTTTACAAGAAGGTTAGTGGGAGTTTAATCATTTTCCTTATATTATATGTGGATGACATATTAATAATGGGAAACGATATCCCAATGTTACAATCAGTGAAAGGTTGGTTATCCAAGAACTTTTTCATGAAAGATTTGGGAGAGGCAGCCTATATACTGGGTATTAAGATCTATAGAGATAGATCTAAAAGGCTGCTTGGACTTTCACAATCTACGTACATAGATAAAGTGCTAAAGAGGTTTAGCATGGATCAGTCTAAGAAGGGCTTCTTGCTTATGTCTCATGAGATAAGCCTTTCTAAGAGCATGTGTCCTAAGACACAAGCTGAGATTGATAAGATGCATAATATTCCATATGCTTCGGCAATTAGATCAACTATGTACGCTATGCTATGTACAAGACCAGATGTCTCCCATGCTCTGAGTGTCACGAGCAGATTTCAGGCTAATCCAGGTGAAGGTCACTGGACAGCCGTTAAGAACATTCTTAAGTACTTAAGAAGGACTAAAGATTTGTTCTTAGTATATGGAAATGGTGAATTGGAGGTCAAGGGCTACACAGATGCAAGCTTTCAATCTGACAAGGATGACTGTAAGTCACAGTTGGGCTTCATCTCTACTCTCAATGGAGGTGCCGTCTGCTGGAAAAGTTCCAAACAGGACACCACTGCGGATTCTACAACAGAGGTTGAGTACATTGCAGCCGCGGAGGCAGGTAAGGAAGCCGTTTGGATCAAGAAGTTCGTGTCTGAACTTGGTGTGGTTCCTAACATTGTAAATCCAGTAACTCTGTACTGTGATAACAATAGGGCTATTGCCCAAGTAAAGGAACTTAGGTCTCATCAACGGTCCAAACATGTACTTAGAAGATTTCACCTTATTAGGGAAATCATTGTCAGGAATGATGTAAAGATAGAGAGAGTCCCCACTGAGGATAACATAGTTGATCCTCTTACTAAGGCACTATCTCAAAAGAAACATGATAGTCATGTACTTTCATTTGGATTAAGAATTATAAATGAATTGTTTTAGTGCAAGTGGGAGGTTGTTGGAATGTATGCCCTAAAACAATTATGTTGTTTAAATACATTCCTAATTAAAGTTTTGTATTTTATGAATTTCCAATTTTATACGTTTTATTTGATATAGCGTAAAGTCCTTAGAATATTTATTAATGTGATGGTAGTCACAAGAGTTGTTGACTAATGAGATATCAATCACATTTATAATAAATATTCTTAAATTTTCCTCTAGTCATAGGTATTAATGAGGCGGGACATCATTAATACGGATAGACTAATTACTGTTAGCCTACTTAGTGTGTAAGTGGTGGTTGTTCTCATCAACCATGGTATGGGGATACTTAGGCTAATGTGTAGATGAATTGTAAAGTACTAATTCATTGGGTGATCCACGAGATCCCATTGGGATATCTATCTAAGTGCCAATGGTTGAATCTCTTATGGAAAATTGTGTAAGTGACCTGCGCGGAAGATTTGCGAATCCCTACTTCTTATATTAAAACTTTCCTAGACTTGAGACCACCACAGTATCTTGAGTGTGAATCACTACCTTTTGATTCTGTTTCTTGTTACTCACCGGGGTGACTTAAAGAATAGACTTGGGGTAGTGTGAAGCATGGAAAGATAGTGAGTGATCAAGAGAGGATTCACCACTCAGATGAGTGGGAGGCTGATATCCAAGGTAAGGCCACTAGTTGGAATGTAACATTAGTAGTCGACTACATTAGGTTAATTGAAGAGTGTCATCAAGTTAATCTAATCTAAGGTTAATTCGAAACTAGAAAATTAGTAGTCATTAAGGGGTAGCACTTGTTCCTTATTCCGACTAATGGATATCAATGGTGAGGATAATAATTACCGCGGTAATTTTTAGGAAAAGGTTAGGGTGAATTCCCTTGATCAATTCAGAATACACGGGTGGTTGTGATGTGTTGCTAGACACCGCTCACAATTTATAATTATGAATAATTAATTGTAATTAATGATAAAATAAAGTGTTTATATTTTATCTAATTGTTTTAAGAATTATAATTCATAATTATTACCAGTGTATTTGGGACCTATTGGATCACACGCATAGAGATTGGGTTTTGGATTAAATTGTGTGTCCAAGTAAAGACTTGGAAATAAATACTTCTGGGGTTTAATTATAAAGATAAATAAATCTTGGGGTCATCATGAATGGGATAAAGTGGTTATCTCTTATCGTGGGATACGAAAGAGGATGAGGAGATAAGATGTTACGGTGGTTTGATTTTGAATCAAACCACCTTCTATCCTTCCTCTTCTCTCTTCTCTCTCTCTCTCTCCCCATTAAACATCGAGATGTTACGATAGGAAAGAGTTAGTCACTTGATAGTGGGAGAGTGAGAGAGAGAGTTCTCAAAACTCAATGCTTGAGAGAAAGCAGAGAGGTGAGTTAGAGTGTGAGAAAGCACCTTTTGTTCTTCACTCACACACACATAGATGTAGACGATCGGGAGTAATCTAGGAGCACTCTGCATGGATTACGGGGGGGAGGGCGTCTGGACAGCTGCTTGGGGTTTTCTGCCTTACCGACAAGTCGAGACCCATCTCAGGATTAAGGTGAAATCCCCTAGAACCCTTTGTGAAGTCATACGTAGAACTAGAGTGAATCCTGATAGGAGATTGGGGTAAAAAATTTTAAATTTTGCGTGCACGCTTGCCAGTTCCTTGATTGGTATCAGCTCTCATGGAAGCACTCTTCAAGGGGTCAAACTCCAAATACTGGGGATCTACCTTAGCCATGGTGGCATCCCCTCCCGTTTCTTCTCACTAACGACTACATTCTCCTCAACTCGATTAGCCTCGAAGACTTCCTCAACCCTAGCCTCTCACTTGGTCACTATGCCATTGGCTCGCTCTTGAGCAACCTTTATTCCTCAAGCTCTCGAATCACCCTGAATCCGTTCTACAGTCGTGAGCCTACCTACTTCTTCTTGCAACTTCCCATTAACTTTTGTCAATCTCTTCCTCTCGTGGTAGATAGATAGGACCATATTATCAGAATGCTGCAGCGTTTCTCCAATACAAAATCATCTAGATCTAGTCCTAGGGTTATAAGCCCTATAATCACCTCCTAATCTTGGTTGGTAACAAATCACGGGTTGAAGATGTCTAGGCATATCATCATCACCACCACAATCCATGTCCTACAAGAATGAACCCAACTTGAACTCAAGCCAGAACTTAGGCATTATTAACACTTTAAACACAATTTAAGAGCTTTTCTTACACTTGTCTCTAACACGCTAAACTTTCAAATGTTTATAACTCTAATTCTCGCCCAATCATCAAATGATGATGTCACCAGCTAACACATAATCGATTCCCAGGTCAGCACCCTAAACATTAAGCCTAGGATACATTACAGAGATCTGAAACCTAGGCTCTGATACCACCTGTGATGACCCACCTCTCCCTAGGGCGTATCCTAGGGTATCAGTAGGCGCCTGCCTAGCTCTCGCCAGGACTCACTCACTCAAACATCACCTAACTTATCAAACTAAAAATCTAAACACAATACAAATCGAATAATAACTTACAAACCCATAATTTCAAATTACAAACTTTGAATACATAAATCCTCCATCCATACAATTAGGTTCCACATTACAAAAGTTTTCAATAACTATAATCCAAAGTTCTCAAAATATTCAACATAAGTAAACCCTAATTCTAAGGGTTGGCTTCTCCATTTGGGGACTCATTTCCTTAACCACATTCCAAATTATAATTCAAATCTCTCAAGACAAATACAAAAGTAAACCTCGAGACTAGCAGGAGCTCCTTAGCTTGGGTTCTCGGTCCACACTAAGGAAAACAAATTTGAAAGTTTGAGCTAAAAAGCTCGTGAGTTCCCAAAAACATGCAAAGTACATAACACATACGATTTTTCACTTCAAAATTCATACTTGAAAATAAACAAGTAAGGAAAGCCAATAATCACACAAGAGTGGGATCTGGTAGCCCTCGAGGGTCTAAAATCACAGGCTGAGCACATTCCTAGACCGGTGCGATTCGTAGTTGACACTCCGTCAACTTTCATACTTAAAACCAAGTAGAACTCCACTTACTCCTTTCTCCACCAAAACCCCAACCGGGTCCCTGGCGGAAATTCATATTTGTGTATTGCTCTTCAGCGGGGACAAGGCCATTTGCCAAGTCCAGGAGCACACAACATGTCCGTAGCCAAGGTAGTTAATCTCCTCGGGTCTTCCCGACTCGAGTCAATAACTTACCAAGGGGATTAAGTTAATCACGTAGCCTAATATTGTTAAATCTCCTCGACCTGGGTCTTCCCCAATGGCTCGAGTCGATAATATACCAAGGGGATTAAGTATTCTCAAGAACAGGAAATACAAGACACGTCACTTCACTTCATATAATTCAAAATAGGATTCGTGGCACAAGACAAGAGATTCAAAGTATATTCAAAATATCATAAAAACACTTTTGCAAGTGGTACCATTCAAATGGGAGTAAGTGCGATAAAGTACACACTATTCCATTTGATGGATCAAAATCTATTTTTCACATTATTTCACATTTCAAGTCAAATACACATAGTCAAGTATCATGCATGGAAACTCACCGAAGTAGTAGGGTTCAGCTTCCACGTATGGGTCAAACTCACTGTCTTGTACACTCCCTAAAACAAGTTCAAAAACAGTAGTTGAGATTTACTTGATCTCTCAAATCACTGAAACACTTCACTTTCACTTTTTAGTTTCAAACCATATTTTCCAAGATCCCCTCAAGGGGAAAACTTTCATTTCACATGATACAATGTTCCACATAAATCCTTTTAGAAATCCGCGTTATCAATTCAAAATAACACTCCGATGTCTCTGCACTTCAGTCACATTCTTTTAACAAAACATTTAAATGAGGTTTATCACCCCAAAATCATACTTTTCTCAATCATACTGCTTGCTTCCATTCAAAACTTAACATAGCTTTAGAACACTTCAAACCATATCTTTATATTCAAAATCCACAGAGTTTGACCAAAACATATTAAAACCCTCAAATTCAATCAAATGGTACTTTTCATTTGAATTTCATGAAAAACTTCACTTATCACCTTTTAAATTTCAAACATTCCCACACACACACATACACACACTCACAATGAACAATACACATGTTTTTCTCAAAAGAAAACTCTTCGAGAGTGTTCACAACATTTCAAAATCAAACATTAAAATTACCAATTATGGTTTTGGCCATCACATACGCTTTTCCTTCAAACTTTTTCAACAATTGAAACCCTAATTTCTAACCATATCATGTCAAATTCACAAATATCATTCAAGGCCACAATCAGGTCCTCAAGTCCTCTACCTAGAGGCCACCTCAAGTCCGCTACCTAGGTTGGGATTTTAAGAGCTCAACTTCATCTTTTCAGATGAGATCATTATACCAATATCAACCATAGATCTAAACTATTTAACACTAATAAAGCTATATCTAGCAGATTTAGAGCTTATGCCTTCAGATCTAACACGATCCGACAAGATCAAGGTTGATCTCGTGAGTTCCACTTTCCAAAGTTGCTTCCAAGCCTAGCAACCTTCACAAGCTTCAATCTTTGCCCTTGATCCACTAGATTTGATGGTGTTTTCCCACAAAGTTCCAAGATCAAATTCAAGAACCACCCACAAGCTTTCTTTCCCTTCTTTTTCTCTCTTAAAATTTCAGATTTTTCCCTCTCTTCTCCCTCTACGGCTGCCAAGGAAAGGTTGATCAAGCCCAAAATCCTTCACCAAGATCTCACACTTTGAGTTGATGGATGATCAAGAAGATTGAAGCTCAAACCTCAAGCTTTTCCTCTCTTTCTTCCCAAAGAAATGCAGACCCAGCTCTCTCTCTCTCCCCTCTCCACGGCTGCAACAACCAAGAAAATGGGAAGTCTCAATGGTGGATTGAAGGTGGAAGAAAGGAAGGAAGAAGGATTGGAAGAAATTGACAAGCCTTTCTCTCTCTTTTTTCCTTCTTAGCTCTCGACACTCTCTCTCTATTCTCTCCAAAATGCAGCTGAAAAGTGAAGCTTGAGGATGCAAGAAAGTCAAGGTAAAAGGGACAAAAAGGTGCCAATTCCATGTTTTAAGGAAAAAGTACTTTTCGGGCACTTTATGTCGCGTCACACGCGACAGTCTAACTTACACTGTTTTACTCCATTCCAACACTGTCTAACCTTCATAATATTTTCAAAATATCGCTACGTATGCTCGATTCCAACTTAAAGTCACTAATCACACTTTGGTAGAAAATTAAACACTTAACTCGGCCAAAACCACACACCGGCAAATAATTCGTATAAAATTCTGTAAATTAGAAAATATTCACTTTAAACATGTTTTCACTCATATTTCAATAAATAAACACAATATAAATAATATTATACATTTTAAAAATAATATCTGAATTTTGAGGCCCTCACAAAGTCATCCTCCCTTCTCTCCTGAATTAGCAGAGGGAGAAACTTAGCATCAAACTCCCTAATGAAATTCACCCCAAGTCCTAGGGGTTTGATCTCTATCCCACTTAGCCTTTATAGTGTTCCACCATGATCGGGTAGCTCCCTCACAGTGGAACACAACAAATGCTACTTGCCTTTCCTCCGTATATTCTAAGGCAGCGAAAATATCAGAAATTCTCCCTACCCAACCCTCAGCAACTTCAGGGTCGGGTCCCCCAAGGAATTTAGATAGGTTAAACCTTTGGAATCGCTCAAAGATTCTATTCTCACCACTCCCAAGGTTAACAGATTGTTGTTCAGGTCCAGAGCCTTGTTGGCCAGCCATATGGTCTAGTATCTCAGTCATTCGGTTAATGGCTGTAGCCATTTGTTCTTCAATATCGACCCTAGCCCCTTGATTTTGATCGACAGCCGACTCACGATCACCTTCAATATTTTGAAGTAGTCTAGTTCCTCGCCCTCGACCTCGGCCTCTTCTACCCTCCATGGTTCTTTAGAGGGTAGTCATTTAATATAAATACAAAAATAAAATATACTATTAGAAAATCAACTCAAAAAGAAAACAAAGCACTTTATATACACAACTCATAATAAAGAAGTGTCAAGAGTATATCAAAAGAGCATGCCTTTAACAAAAGATACAAAAGTCACATCAAGTTACAAGTACAGTTAAACAAAAGTACAGTACTTGAAAAATTAGCAAGCATGCAATTACAGGGCTTGAAAACCACTCTAATGGTTTCCCTCACAAAAGCTACTCCAAATCCTATCTTCATGCTCAACTGGGCCTATCCAGACATAGTAGCAGAATTCTCCGAGGTAGGACTCTCCGACGGGTCAGACTCCAAATACTGGGGGTCGGCCTCAACCATAGCGACCTCCCCCTCAGACTTGCTCCGATGATCTCCTCCCATATCTGTATCAGCAAGGGGCTAATTAACCGATTCCTACTCAGCCTGATTAGCATCAAGCACTTCCTCAACCAAAGCCTCACACTAAGCCACAATACCATCGACTGGCTCTCGAACAACTCTCACAACTCTAGCCACTCGCTCATTAGCCGAGCGGACCTCCTCCTCAAGCTCAGGGATCCGATCGGCCTGATCCTGTGTCTCAGTCAACAACCTATTCGCCTCCTCTCGTAGCTCCTCAATAACCCTAGTCAGGGTCCTCTAGATCACCAGAACTACCTCATCAGGATATGCATGCGTCTTCCAACACTCGCAGTCATGCCTTGTCCTGGTCCTAGGGTTGTAAGCGATGCGAGCGCCCCTAGATTCAATCAGTAAGAAACTATAGGCTGCATGTGTCCAGGCACGTTACCATCACCACCATACTCTATAATCTACAAAATGAACTCCATTAGAACTTAATCAAACTTAAGTATCATTAACACTTAAACATAAATAATGACCATCACCTAACATTTCCTTCTAACCTACTAAACTCTCAAATAACTTAAAATCTCTAATTCTAACCAAATCATTCAAACCTAGGCTCTGATACCACTTGTGACAGCCCCACCTCTCCTTAGGGCGTACCCTAAGGTATCAGTGGATCACCTGCCTAGCTCTCGTTAGGACTCACTTACACAAACGATCACTAACTCTTCAAACCAAAATGAAATCACAAATCTAAACCAAACGACAACTCACAAATTCATTACTCATACCTTAAAATCCCAAAATGCATAGAGTACTTGATTATACATTCAAAATCAATAATACAATACTACAAATACATATTTTAAGTCTATCAAGTCAGAAACAAAAGTAAACCCTAGTACTAATGGTTGGCGCCTTTGCTCGGATTTTCAGTCCCCATTAAAGAAAACAAATTTGAAAGAATGAGTTAAAAGCCCAGTGAGTCCCAAAAAGGCATGCAAAGCACATAACACAGATGAGATTTCACTTCAAATTCATTTTTAGAAACAACCAAATAAGGAAAGCAATTAACAACAACAAAGGTAGGATACGGGGGCTCTCAAAAGCCAAGATCCACGAAGCTCGATCACGTTCCTAGTTGAAACTCCGTCAACTTTCACAAGTATAAACCATGTAGACCTCCACTTACTCCTTACTCCACCAAAATCCCCACCGGACCCGACTCCAAACACATAAAAGGTAATTGATACGGACTAAGAGGTGACTCCCACCCTAATGGGCATAGCATTTTCTCCCGTTCAATCAAATATAAACTGATACGGACTAAGAGGTGACTCCCGCCCTAATAGGCGTAGCACTTTCTCCCGTTCAGTCACACATAAATTAATTATTGCTCTTCCATTAGGGACAAGTCCATACGCCAAGTGCAGAGCACATATCACATAAATAACCCTATAGCTCATCATTTCTCCTCGGCCTAGGTCTAACCTACAGCTCGAGGTGATTGATTCACCGATAGGTCTTAGGAATTCCCAAAATTTTCATGCACACATAAGTCATAAAAAAACACTTTTACCAAATTTTACCACTCAAAAAGGAATAAGTGCGGTAAAGTACACATCACTCCATTTGATGGATCAATAACCAAATTTTCACATCAAATCACATAATCAATCACATTGCAAATCAAATTCACATAATCAAGTAACATGTATGGAAACTCACCAAAGTAGCAAGGTTCAGTTTCCAAGTTGGGGTCTGGTTCAAACTCTTCCCCACTTCCTATAATCAAGTAAAAAGAGGAAGTAAGTTTCGCCCCACAAATAGTGAAACTAAACTCAAATAATTCAATCATTTGTTTTATCAAAATTCCTCTAACTTTGCTCGAGTGTAAAGTAGTCACTCGAGTAGAAAATCATCTTAAAAGATTCCATTTTCAAACTGGTACAATATTTAAACAAAATACTCTATCGATGTACTCCATTCTCGCAACTTCTAAATTTTAGAACAAGGAAATAAAGTGAAGTCTTTCACCTCGAAAATCACCCATTCAAGTTTAACTCAACACTAAACTTTAATTAGGGTTTTAACACATATTTAGAACAATTTTCACCAAGTCTCAAAGTACAAAATTCATGAAAAATAGATAAAATATTGCAAATACTCAAATTTGTCCAAGCAACACATTTATCCAAAAATTAGTAAAGAACTCATCTTTTCACCATTAAAATTCAGGATTTTAACTCCATTCAACCATATACTCATAAATGAACATAATACATATTTATTTAGACAAAATCTAACCAAGAAACATCATAAAATTTTGAAATCAAATGTCAAAACTTCCAAGCATAGGTTCGGCCAACCTTCAAACTTTTTTTCCAAAATTTTTCAACAACATTCTTACATTCTAACCATAAAATGAATTCATCTCACAAACATCAACCACAACCACAATCAGGTCCTCAAGTCCGCTACCTAAAAGTCACCTCAAGTCAGCTATCTAAGTTGGGAATTCAAGAGCCCAACTCAAATGTTCCAAACATAAGCATTTCTAGCAAAAAAAAATCATGGATCTACAAGATTTAACACTAATAAAGTTAGAACTAAGAGGTTTAAGCATTATACCTTTAGATCTAGCTAGATCTAATGAGATCAAGTAGGATCTTGTGAAGCTCTAACCAAGGATAA
Source organism: Gardenia jasminoides (assembly GCA_013103745.1). NCBI lineage: Eukaryota > Viridiplantae > Streptophyta > Magnoliopsida > Gentianales > Rubiaceae > Gardenia > Gardenia jasminoides. The sequence continues at coordinate 15,934,259 of CM023095.1, read as the reverse complement.
TCTCCCAAAACCTAGCAACCTCAAAAGCTTCCAACTTAGCCAAGGATTTGCTTGCTTGAAGTTGATTTTCCTCCTCCAAGGTCAAGAACAAGAAGTCGACAAGCAAAAGGAATCTTTTCTCCCTCTCCCTTGCTCTCTCTCTCTCTCTCACGGACCTCTCTCTCTCTCTCTCTCCCCTTCTCTCGGCAACTCCAAGAAGAAGGAACAAAAGCCTTCAATGGAGTCTTGAAGCTTCAAGAAATTGAGGAGGAAGAAGAAGAAGAAAAATAGCCCTCAAACTCTCTCTATTTCTCTCTCTATGCTCTCAGCCATCTCTCTCTTTTTGCCTTCAAGTGTGGCTGAAAATGAAGCAACAAGAAGCAAGAAACATGGCTTTTAAGGGGACAAAAAGTGTAGTCCCCCTTAATTTATGGAAATGTGATCAAACGACCACTTTTTTGTTGCGTCAGCAGCGACACTCTAACTTTTACTGGTTTTTCTCATTCTGATACTGTGCAACCTTAAATATATCCCTGTAATATCTCTACATATGCTCGGTTTCATCTTAGAGTTACTTTTCACATCTCGGAACAAAAATCGATGTTTAAACTGGTCGAAACCAAACACCGGGAAGTAATTCTCAAAAAATTCTCTAAATTGAAAAATAATAATTCAAAGTATAAATTCACTAATATTTTAGTGAGTAAACATAATATAAATATTATTATGTATTTTAAAATAAAATTAGAATTTTGAATCCCTCACAGAAGTGTCGTTGTCCCCTATTATTTCGTTTTCTGGTTCTTTATTTCTTACATTAGGGACAATGTAAGATTTAGGTGTGAGGGAGGGTTAGTTATGCTTTAGTTCTTTGTTTTCCATTTTCTTTTCCTTATCAGTGCTTTGCTTTAAACAATGATGAATGCAATCGAGAGGCGAGTCCAAGTAGTGAGTGAGTTCATGCCAATTAGGTTTTCTACTTTTCTTGATAATAGATTTAATTGATGAATATGTTGGATTTGACATTAATTTTTGGCCACTTGTGAGATTTTTGGGTTGATTGTGAGCAATTTTTCTAATTTTGCTCTATTTTTTTGTTTGTTGAATGGCATTCCACATAATTTGGTTATTCTAGAACTTGCTCTGTTATGCATGTCAAGACCACGTTTCATTGAATTTGGTGAATTAAGATGATAAGGGCATCGAGAATTAGCCACTTTTGACTTTCGAAAAAAAAATCCTGTCTTTATTTTATTTTCCCTTAGTGAACCAATTTGAGCTTTTGACCTTTTTCTTTGTTGATAACCCCAATTGTTAGTCTAAAACCTCCTTTTAGACTTTCTCTTTGCACCCTTGTGTTAAATAAATGTTTTAATTTCATTGCATGGAAATTTGGTGTATTATTTGCAAAGCAAGAAATGAGAAAAGCAAGTGTAGTAAGTTAAGGTGTTTTCTGAGTTGTTTGTTTCAGTTACCAAAAAAAAATGAAAAAAAAAGAAGAAAAATGAAAGAAAAAAATGATGAAAAAGAAAAGTGAAAACAAAAAGTGAAAAGAAGAAAAAAGAGGTGTTCTGACGTGTTTTCATGTAAAGTTGTTGTGTTGTGATTATGGCAAGTGTTGATAATTGTTTTCACTTGTTAGGCTGATGGAAATGCTGTTTTGCCTTGGAAGTGCAAGTTTGTAAAGAAGTCGTGCGTTGGAATTTCGGCATTTTCTTTGGCATATGAGCACCTTGAGTAATCCTTCTATCCTACTTTCACCCGATTGCCATTACAACCTTGTGGAAGTCCCTTTGATATTTGCATTTGATTTATGGTTAAGCAGTGGAGATGTGATATATGAGCAAGCCTATGGTAATGTCATTCTATTGTATCGAGTTGAGTGCTATGCTATATTCTATACACCTTGGAGTGAATAAGTACAACTGCTAAATTCTTTGTGAGATTTGTCAATTTGATATATTCTGATTTTGATGAAATTATTGGAGAATGTGGGATGCCTCTATTAGTATGACTTGCTATGAGTTGCTCAGAATCTTGATTGTGTTTCTGAGTTGGGATATGCTTGAGGACAAGCATCATTTAGGTGTGGGGGAGATTGATAGGGTGCATTTTAGTTATTAATTATGTTATTATTTCCTAATTGTTTGGGCTAAAAATTGCACTATTTGGTGATTTCTACTGAATTTTTGTATTTGGTGTTTAATAATAGAAATTGGTGGAAAAGATGCTGAAAATCTGTTTTTCTAGAAGACTTTTTGGCAGTTAGACATGGGCACGCCTAAGTCAGACCTCCAAGTCCGAGTTGTCGGGATCTTGAGTGCACGTGGGCAGTTTCCAAAGAATTGAAAATTCTAAATTTGAAAATGTGCTAGAATTAATTATTCTCCTTTTCCGTTTAGTAGTGGATTTTTATTAGGAAACTATTTTGATATTTGTTATTAGGAAATCTGTTTAGACTAGGTAAGTAAGAGCCTTTGCTTTTGATTGGAAAATTCCTAATTAGTTTGAGTGCAAAAAGGATGGTCGGACCCCGTGGGAAATGAAAGAAACATGCGAAGTACTAGTACTTCGATTGTTCTCTTTATATTCGGGGTTGTCACTAGTAGTTGGAGGATTCTGATTGCTTTGGGAGGAGACTTTAGATGGGAAAAGACAGAAAAAGCTAGCGATAGCCCCTCTTTCTTTTTCTTCGCTATTTTTCACTCCGAAGAACAATAGATAGATTTGATATTTTCTTTTAAAATCTCTTGTGAAATTTCTTGCGCAATGCGTGGCTAAATTTTCTCGTCTAGTCAAAGATCAACTCGATGACGCAGTCCAAAATATCTGTGAGATCTAACTGATTTATCCTTTGTTCGGTTAATTCTTTAGTATTTGCGCATTCTTTATTTTATGTTCTTATAATTATTTTGTTAGTTGATGTCAAGGGCCCAATATTCAAATTAACCTAATAATCTACTGCCAATTAATCTGCTAAATTTGTAATTGTTTAGTAGATTAATATTAGTGGCAACTAACGTTTATACACGTTAGGGGAACGTGCAATCTAATCTAAATGAACCTTGATAGTGTGTTTGTTGGTTAGGATTCGGGCTTTTCTAGTTCTTAGTGCAATTGAGAAATTAAATCCTATGAGCGTACCTAGGGTTATTTCTTAGTGAGGGGTAGTGCAGTACCTTAATTATCTAAAATCTAAGGAGAAGTTGGTCATTAGAGAGTTTATCCGGCGGCTATAACCAGCCTATTAATGAATTAAATGAACTAACCTTGCATCGATGATCAGTTATATGGACTGTTTCTAAGAAGTTAGATCTTTGACTAGAATTCGTCTATTGTCAATTTAATCCCCTTTTATTCGAGTTGTTTGCTTTGTTATTTAGTCTTTAGTTGATTCTTCATTGTCTCAAAAATCCCCATTTCCTTACTTCGAGAGATGCAAATTTTCTCAGGTCCACAATGGAGCGACCCTACTCACCATTGTACTCAAAATTCATATTTTCGGGTAGGTATTTATTATGCGACACGTCAACAAATATGAAGTACTATGAATTATAAGAGAATTTCTATTATTGTTATGTTTGCATTTAAACCTTCCAAGTTTCCAGATGAAGGAGAAAGAAAGGAACTATAACTTCACTAGATTAAATTGTTATTTTTTCATAAGCAAAACAAGCAAAATTTGACTTTTATTGACATTCGAGGGTTAAGTGACAATACAAATATATTGTTGTGAGCCCTCCCACAAGGCAAACCAAAGGGTTCAATAGGACGCCTGCCCAACTCTCGCCGGGACATACTACAGACCTTAATCATATTTCAGACCTCAAATAATTACAATGCAAGATCTTCAAATAATAATTACATTTCCAACTAATCCAAATACACCAAAAGTCCAACCGTCCAAGATTAGAATTAGTACAAGAGATAATCCAACCAGTCATGCTAAGAAAGATCACTACAAATGCTTTCCTTCATCTCGAGCCCTGTGAAGGGGAAAATAAAATATTTTGGGGTGAGCTAGAAACTCAGTGAGTATCCAGTGAAAATAAGTTGACAAATAAATAACTTAGGAATTCAGCTTATTGAACAGTGATTAGGTATCAAATGAACAGATTTTAATTGCTCTGGTGAGCCAGTGGAGTCATTGCACTCAAACACCCAACGTTCAAACAAGTCACTGAACAGTAGAACACTAATCATTAACAGTAGAGTCGTTGGCTCAAACGAGTCATTGCACTGGAAATCAAGTGGAGCCGTTGGTATCAAGTACAAGACCACCACATACTCACCGAGTCAAATGATGTACACGTAAGCACACACATGTCAGCATGAAGTGATGCAATTAACAATAGAAACTTTCGATTTGAATCAGGTTTATGATCACTCACCAGCCACAGCTGGATTCACTTGTCCGCAACAAATGTCTCCATTTAAACCCAAGTCCTAGAATCACAAATTAAGTAGGTCGTGACATGACAAGGGTGCATACGAGTCAAGAGGAATGAAAGAAAGAATTGTGGCAAGAAAAACAACAATCGACAGGTTTGCCACCCTATAGTGCTTTAATCATAACTGTGGCTGTGGTTATCGGACTAGGGAAAATTTTATGGTGTTTCGAAGCTAAGAGATAGGCCTACAACTTTCATGCAGAGGTCGAACCTCAAATCAGGCTTCATCATGGTCAAAATTGGCAAAAGTAGAGGCAAGAAAACTGTCGGGTCAATGACAGGGTAGCTGAACAGTCTTGGAAAAAAAGCCATAACTTGATATAGAAAAATCAAAATCGAGCTCCGTCAGCGGTGTTTAAAACTAGATTCATAGATCTTTATAACAGTGTAAATTTCAAGTTCTAGTTCAATTCCTATAATTACCCGCAAGTTCTGCAAGTTGGCTGAATTCCATTTCTGATTTCATGTCATTGTTCCTTCTTCTACACAACTTCTATAAGCAACCTTTCAAGAATTATTTCCAATTCTTGGTAGAGTTTTTAGCATGCTGAAACATCAAACAAAGTTATCCATAAAACACCACAGAATCTTAAGCATTTCATCAAACACTTGGAGGTTATAAACAAAGGTCTAAGTTCAAGTTTCCAACTACAAGAAATTCTTCCACAATCATTCCTCCTAGAGCACCTCAATCACTTTAAACTCATCAAACATGCATCTTCTTTGAATTTAAACACAACTAAAGCATAGTTAAGTGGCTGGATACCTTGAGAGTAGAGAGAGAAAAACCACCCAAAGCTCTAATTCTTCCAACCAAACTTGATGATCAAGTAACAATCTAAACTAGGGTTTCACTTGAAGATATTTTTCCTCACTTTAAAATTGCTAGAATCAAGCTTAGGATTTTGGAAGTTTTCTTGTTCTTGTGGCTGGCCAAGAGAGAGAGAAAATGAGGAAATTTTGGTTCAAATTTTTGAAGACAAGAGATTAAATAAGAAGCTTAAGTCAAGATCTTGTAGATGGTTGACAAGTGTCTCAATTTAAGCCATGAATTGGGATAAAATCTATACATTTATCCTCTGATCCCTCAATTTAAAATATAACCCACTTAATACCATATAAGTCTTATGTATTTGGTTACATGAAACATATAAAATGCAATTCCAAATTAATGCATTACAATACATACAAAATAGGGTACTTAAAGGAAAATAATGACCTTAATGAAAATTTTATTCTACCAATGTTTAAAGAAAATGATATGCAGTTAAAAACATACAATGACAAATAATTCATGAAAAATTTAGGGTTCTCGCAAGAAATATAAGTAAATAATTTGAGAAATTTTGGGTGTATAATTCAAAAAATTTCGGATTCTCAGAATCTCTCCCCCTTAAAAGAATGTCGTCCTCGACATTCTAAAATTTGTTCAAATCCAAGAATAACTCTAGTAAAACACACGCACTTCAATATCACTCAGTTAATCATCAAGCACTAAGGTCACATTGTACTTAAGGCACAATCAAGTCCCACAGTCGGCATCCTAAACTTTAAACCTAAGATACACTACAGAGATCTGAATCCTAAGCTCATACCAAGCGTGGACCCCACCTCCCCTCAGGCGAACCAAAGGGTTCAAGGTCACCTACCAACTCTCCTGGGACTCACTCTGACCTCAATCATATTACAGACCTCAAATAATGACAATGCAAGATCTTCAAATAATAATTACATTTCCAACTAATCCAAATACACCAAAAGTCCAACCATCCAAGATTACAATTAGTACAAGAGATAATCCAACCAATCACGCTAACGAGTCATTGCACTGGAAATCAAGTGGAGCCGTTGGTGTCAAGTACAAGACCACCACATACTCACCGAGCCAAATGATGTACACACAAGCACACACATGTCAGCATGAAGTGATGCAATTAACAATAGAAACTTTCGATTTGAATCAGGTTTATGATCACTCACCAGCCACAGCTTGCTTCACTTGTTCACAACAGATGTCTCCATTTCAATCCAAGTCCTAGAATCACAAATTAAGTAGGTCGGGACACGACAAGGATGCATACGAGTCAAGAGGAATGAAAGAAAGAATTGAGGCAAGAAAAACAACAATCGACAGGTTTGCCACCCTATAGTGTTTTAATCATAACTGTGGCTGTGGTTATCGGACTTGGGAAAATTTTATGGTGTTTCGAAGCTAAGAGATAGGGCTACAACTTTCATGCAGAGGTCGAACCTCAAATCAGGCTTCATCATGGTCAAGATTGGCAAAAGCAGAGGCACATGAAAACTGTCGGGTCAATGACAGGGTAGCTGAACAGTCTCGGAAGAAAGGCCATAACTTGATGTAGAAAAATCAAAATCGAGCTCCATCAGCGGTGTCTAAAACTAAATTCATAGATCTTTATAACAGTGTAAATTTCAAATTCTAGTTCAATTCCTATAATTACCCGCAAGTTCGGCAAGTTGGCTGAATTCCATTTCTGATTTCATGTCAATGTTCCTTCTTCTACACAACTTCTATAAGCAACCTTTCAAGAATTATTTCCAATTCTTGGTAGAGTTTTAGCATGCTGAAACATCAAACAAAGTTATCCATAAAACACCACAGAATCTTAAGCATTTCATCAAACACTTGGAGGTTATAAACAAAGGTCTAAGTTCAAGTTTCCAACTACAAGAAATTCTTCCACAATCATTCCTCCTAGAGCACCTCAATCACTTTAAACTCATCAAACATGCATCTTCTTTGAATTTAAACACAACTAAAGCATAGTTAAGTGGCTGGATACCTTGAGAGTAGAGAGAGAAAAACCACCCAAAGCTCTAATTCTTCCAACCAAACTTGATGATCAAGTAACAATCTAAACTAGGGTTTCACTTGAAGATATTTTTCCTCACTTTAAAATTGCTAGAATCAAGCTTAGGATTTTGGAAGTTTTCTTGTTCTTGTGGCTGGCCAAGAGAGAGAGAAAATGAGGAAATTTTGGTTCAAATTTTTGAAGACAAGAGATTAAATAAGAAGCTTAAGTCAAGATCTTGTAGATGGTTGACAAGTGTCTCAATTTAAGCCATGAATTGGGATAAAATCTATACATTTATCCTCTGATCCCTCAATTTAAAATATAACCCACTTAATACCATATAAGTCTTATGTATTTGGTTACATGAAACATATAAAATGCAATTCCAAATTAATGCATTACAGTTACATACAAAATAGGGTACTTAAAGGAAAATAATGACCTTAATGAAAATTTTATTCTACCAATGTTTAAAGAAAATGATATGCAGTTAAAAACATACAATGACAAATAATTCATGAAAAATTTAGGGTTCTCGCAAGAAATATAAGTAAATAATTTGAGAAATTTTGGGTGTATAATTCAAAAAATTTCGGATTCTCAGAATCTCTCCCCCTTAAAAGAATGTCGTCCTCGACATTCTAAAATTTGTTCAAATCCAAGAATAACTCTAGTAAAACACACGCACTTCAATATCACTCAGTTAATCATCAAGCACTAAGGTCACATTGTACTTAAGGCACAATCAAGTCCCACAGTCTGGCATCCTAAACTTTAAACCTAAGATACACTACAGAGATCTGAATCCTAAGCTCTGATACCAACTGTGACGACCCCACCTCCCCCTCAGGCGAACCAAAGGGTTCAGCAGGTCACCTACCCAACTCTCGCCGGGACTCACTACAGACCTCAATCATATTACAGACCTCAAATAATGACAATGCAAGATCTTCAAATAATAATTACATTTCCAACTAATCCAAATACACCAAAAGTCCAACCATCCAAGATTACAATTAGTACAAGAGATAATCCAACCAATCACGCTAACGAGTCATTGCACTGGAAATCAAGTGGAGCCGTTGGTGTCAAGTACAAGACCACCACATACTCACCGAGCCAAATGATGTACACACAAGCACACACATGTCAGCATGAAGTGATGCAATTAACAATAGAAACTTTCGATTTGAATCAGGTTTATGATCACTCACCAGCCACAGCTTGCTTCACTTGTTCACAACAGATGTCTCCATTTCAATCCAAGTCCTAGAATCACAAATTAAGTAGGTCGGGACACGACAAGGATGCATACGAGTCAAGAGGAATGAAAGAAAGAATTGAGGCAAGAAAAACAACAATCGACAGGTTTGCCACCCTATAGTGTTTTAATCATAACTGTGGCTGTGGTTATCGGACTTGGGAAAATTTTATGGTGTTTCGAAGCTAAGAGATAGGGCTACAACTTTCATGCAGAGGTCGAACCTCAAATCAGGCTTCATCATGGTCAAGATTGGCAAAAGCAGAGGCACATGAAAACTGTCGGGTCAATGACAGGGTAGCTGAACTGTCTCGGAAGAAAGGCCATAACTTGATGTAGAAAAATCAAAATCGAGCTCCATCAGCGGTGTCTAAAACTAAATTCATAGATCTTTATAACAGTGTAAATTTCAAATTCTAGTTCAATTCCTATAATTACCCGCAAGTTCGGCAAGTTGGCTGAATTCCATTTCTGATTTCATGTCAATGTTCCTTCTTCTACACAACTTCTATAAGCAACCTTTCAAGAATTATTTCCAATTCTTGGTAGAGTTTTTAGCATGCTAAAACATCAAACAAAGTTATCAATAAAACACCACAGAATCTTAGGCCCTGTTTGGTTCCAGGAAACAACTGAGGAAAGGAAAGGAAAGAAATGGAAACTGAATCCCTTGAAAATCCTAGTTCTTTCTCTTGTTTGGTTGATTAAGGAAAATACTAGGAAAAAGGAAAAGGAATCCTAGAAAAGTAATTCCTTTGTTTGGATTATGAATTTTTTGAAGGAAAAGGAAATGAAATTAAAACTAATTAAAAAAAGATGCATATTAACTAAATAATAACAATTATATTGAATTTTAATCATTTGATAATTTGAAATATTTAGAAAATTGAAGTTACAAATGCATGCATTTCATACTTCCTTGGTTGTTAACCACCCCATGTTTCAAATGAAAAAAAAAGTAACAACTATGAAAGAAATAAAATAGTTGCAAAGTATTAATTAATATTTTGAATCTTACATGATTCTTTTATCCTTTATCATGATAATTGCTTAAAAAATTCTTTATCAATAAAAGACAACAAGGAATCATAAGGTTTTAACATAGTACCATAACTAGGATTTGATTCTTTGGAGTACAATACAATATTATTAATGCTAGTTCTATCAGGCTTGTCAGAAATCTCAGGTTGTAGAAAATGTCATACTTGACGAGGACCTGCTACACTTATCCATTACAGCTTAGTCAAATTAAGCCTGTATTTAGCAACGGATATGTATAATCCCTTTCAAACATGTCCCAATTACTGAGTTTCCGAGGATTGAATTTTGTAGAGTCAGTCAATCTACCAGAACCAATATTGTTCGTTAGGATGAAGCTCTCTCTTACCCAAGGATCACTGAACATGAATTTGTAAAAGAAACTAGAAAAGGCTGAATGGTCATGTCACAACCAAATCAGTTGCTCCTACCATAACTTCCAGAAAGAGACATTTGTCCGCTTCAAAACATATGCGTTAAAGAATCATAACCAAGTGAACAAGAAATGAAGTGCAATGAAGAATTTACATGGCACATATGCCCTCTTTTTTGCATTCTCTGTGGCACAAGACATAAAACATCAGCAGTGTTAAAGCAAATTCTACGCCCAAAGGGCTTCTTCTAAAATTCCAGCCTAAATAACATTAACCATCTCTTCCAGAAGAGGAAAATTCCCCCCCCCAAAAAAAAAAACAAAAACAAGAAAACAAAAGGTGGTGCTTTTCTGCAAAATTTCACCCAACAAGCAACAAAAATCCACAAAGGTTAATTCTGCAGAATCCAGCCTAATAGTCTACTAATACCACCATCTGAATTTCCTCAAGGAAACATGCACACAAATTATTGTTCGAGTCAGATCTAATAGTCACCAGGAGTACCATTTTCTTTGCCCTTCCTAACAAATGCAAAATCTATGTATCTTTCCATGTGAACCGGAAACAAGTACCACATGCATTGATACCTTTCTGGACCAGCTAAGAGACACATACCAAACAAAATGCAGCACTATGAATCAATCTAGACATCAAAAAATGATTCACCATATTTTACAACTAGCCACAGTCTTCTACGCTCAAGTGGACAAGCTAGAAATGCTCGAGCTGCTGCTACATCTCCTGTCAAAGCTTGATAGACTCGCATTTGTGAAGTTTCACTCATGCCACCCACGTTCTCAATCTCTTTATATAGTTGCTCTTCAGAAAAATTGTGAAGGTTGCCACGGTCAAGTGCAGCCGCCACAGCATTTAGACCTTCCTTGATAGACTTTATTTCTTCACTTACAAGATCGATGGTTCTCATCCTCTTTTTCTCTTGACTTGGCTTAGAAGAGCTGCTAGGTGCCGCTTTGGAAGAAGATGAGATTTCATTGTTTAGTTCCTCCTCAACATCACAAGCATCATCACTCTGCTTCCCATTGATTGCGTCTTTGCTTAGGGCCAACAGCATGTTTTCCCGTGGCTCGGTCTCTCCCATAAATTTCATCCAATTTTTCAAAATTACGTACAGCTGTATGTCGAAGGTAAGAACGTTGTGGCTTCCCCTGATATGTTTCAAAACAATAAAATGGAGGCAATAACATAAACAAGAGGTGAAATTTGGTATAAAATGAATTAAAGTTGAGATGAGTAGAACATGGAATTGAATGTAAAGAAACGAAGTTCATATGGGCTTAGCATCCCGTTATTCCTCTCCCCAAGGACTAACCAAAAAGTTTGAAGAAACACAAGTATAAGCCTGATAACATAATTTTCCTGTTATTGTCCACCAAAACTAGACAACAGCACGAATGTAATATGTAATTAGACTAAACAACAAAAGTTAACATCATTACAACATGAGGACCAGTTTGATTAAAACAAGTCAATACTACAACAATTTGATGAATAAATTACTGGTTCACAACAAAAGAAAAATGAATTACTGAGAGAATATATTTGTTGGTTTATGAACTCTGAAATTAAAGCGGTGTTACAACACCTCCATTACCACGACCATAGTAGCCTAGGCTCTCAGAAGGAACAGGGACTCCAAAGATAACTCTTGCAGATGTAAAATTCTTTGAAGAGGGCAAAACATGAAAATTCAGCCTCAAGCGCAAAAGCACTTCTGCCTATTTATCTTTACATGTATAGACAAGCAGGAAGTTCTAAAACTCCACCATCTTTACAACGCCAAAAAATATGTGTTGGCAGAAAGTGACACCATCAACTATACACCAAAATAAGGGGAAAGATACTCTTATATACATCCATATTTCCAGACCAAGACAGAGGAACCATATGGCAGGTAGTTTCCACTGAACAACAAACATCCCAAACCTGTAAATTGGATACTGGGGAAACAATTAGAGGCTCTACTTGCACCCAAGGAGAAAAGACAACAGAGTATAAATCACAAAAATACCCACGTACAACCATCATGATGCAGTTGTGTACTAGAATTCCACTGCAATCACATCAAAGTTAGATGGCAGCCATCTCCCTCACACGCAAAAAGTGGAAATACTTGATAGGAAAACAATAGGACTTCAACAATTATTGGTCATAAAAAACAGAAACTTAAATGTTTACAGGAAATCAAAATAAAATAATCGCTGCTCAATTAAATAAATTTTACCTTTAAATAAGCATCCCATACTTTTGCTTCAGCTTCAACCATACCAGTAGAATAATTGAATCCAAATCCACTGTTTGTTTGCAGCATATCCTTAGTGTCAGCAAGGTGCTTTTTTAATGTCTTTACTCGATTTTTCACTTGGGCCGAAGTACAAGATACAGTGCATATATCAGAAACAACACTTGCTGCTTTTCGGTAGGCAGTTTTTGAAAAATTTCCAGAAATTTTCTGCCCTTTGGACTTTTCCTCGAGAAGTATATCGACAAGACAGTCATCCATTTCAGTTGTCCATATCAAGTGTTTTCTATCAATTGATGATTCCCCATCATACTCTTCTACCTATTTATGCAAGGAAAAACAGAATAGATGGTTAATACAAGGATAATATAGTCCAAAAGGTTCCCAACTAGGGGCAGGACGATGTATTTGCTTTCTAATTCAATATTACATAATACTCTTCTAAAACTTTAAAATCAATTGCTCCATACTGTTTTCTAAAACTTTATAATCCATTTTATCTTAAAAGAACAGAAAAAGAAAGAATAAGGATAACCTGAGATTAACCAAGAAAACACAAGGGGTAAAATAGATCGACTGATTTCCATTCAGTGACCATTTTCTTGAGAGGCTTATCATGCTAATGATATTTCTTTGTCAATGCTTATCAATAAGATGTCAAACACATGAGAGTTGTTACGACATGTCCCAAACAACACTCTCTATTAACTACCGATTCATCATGAACTACAGTTGAAACACATACGAGCCTTAGCTTTTAGCATTTACCAAAAGCAAGAAATCGACAAGTCAGGTTTAGAAGCCAACATACAAAAAAGCATGGATTCGGCCACTAGCTTTATATTTCATTTTACTGCAAATAATTATCAGGATTACATCTGAGATATTATTTACTACCATAATGGCACTATGGATGAATTGCCTAATCCATTCAATAGTTATGACCTCACGCCACATTAATGTCATTTAAAATACCACTCTATACATGCCTAGATTGAAATATTTACCCAATTTCACAACTATTTTCACCTTATGTTGGTATCCACTAACACAATAAATAATTCAACCAGCACATTCAGTTCATATGGAGATTGGCATTGACTGCCATATCTGACAACTCGTGTCTCCAAAATGCTTAGCAGAAATTCCAGCATTTAATTGAAACTGTTCTAAGTACCAAGATAGAAAAGGAGCCTGCCCCTGACATACTGTTGAGCCAGCTGAGCCAATTCCTTGTAAGAATAATCTTCTATTCATTAATAACATTTCATAAGGTAAAACTTAAATGAAAATGCCTGTTAGAACAAAGATGAAATAAATTAAAATCATCAAGAAAAAGAAGAAAGAGAAGCTAAATAGTTGAAGTACTATGCCTTCTAGAACTCCATGTTATGCAGAAGAATTCAATTCTTATTATATACCACTCCAGAAAAGATAGAAGAGACTTCAGGTAAATCATCTAAGTATATGAACACAGCAGATGGTTTTATAAACATATACAACTAGATTCTGATACATAAAACTACTTGTAAAATTTCATAATTGTGTATTATAAAACTAAAATGATGATAAGTAAAATTTCAAGACATAACAACACTCAAGAAGTCATACATAAGTCTAATTACAACGTCTCCTAGTCCTAACATAGTCTCTCCACATCTCACTAGTAATTTTTTCCCTCAATTGCTCACCCTCCCTACACTCATCAATTAAAGTGGACAAAGAGGTATCATCATCCCGTGGTTGTCTTAGGAGTTCACAATCAACATCCTCCATAAGATCCTCCAAGGAATCAATGCCCATAAGATAGTTGTGTAGTATACAACACGCCACCACAATATCGCCTTGTGTGTCCACATCAAAATATAGTTCTGCTCCACTTCCTAAAATCTCGAACCTCTTCTTCAACACACCGAACGTCCTCTCAATTGTGTTTCGCAAGGAAGAGTGACGTAAATTAAAAACTTCTTCAGGAGTTTCTGGAGCACAAGAGCTGTACTCGTTCAAGTGGTAACGAGTACATCTGTAAGGGGTAAGAAATCCAGTTCTAAGCTGGTAACCAGCATCGGCTAAATAGTATTTACCTATGCAATTATAGCCGAATTCTGAATTAGTTAATTTGAATAGAAAAAATAATTAAAACATCTAAATAATTAGAAAAAAAAAAGTATGGATGATGCTGTATAATTACCTCGGGGAACAATGAGACGATCTATCTCTCTAGTTAATGCATCATTCAAAATCCTAGAATCTGATGCTGATCCTTCCCACCCGGGAAGAACATATGTGAACTTCATATCAAAAGAACAAGCTGCCAAAACATTTTGTGTTGGGTAAAATTTTCTCCCTCGGTACCTGTGTACCTCATCACTTGACACTTTGACCCGAAAATGTGACCCATCAATTGCTCCTACACAATCTTTGAAATATGGCCAATTTTTTGGACTGTTTCTTATCTCTAATGGGCATTCTTCTCTTGTGGGTTGCCTTAAAAATAAATCTTCTAATGAGATTATAGATTTGAGGACTTGATGAAAGTGCCGACTCGTTGTTTCACCCGAGCGTCTAAAGTGAAACTTCAGTGTTCGATTTCGCACGTCATAGGCGAGTGTGTGAAGAAACATAGCCACTCTCTCCTCAACTCTACTATGTGCACTATCAGTGAGAAAACATCTTTGTCTAAGAATATAAACGAGGTTTGCAAATGCCTCTTTCCCCATACGTAATTGTTCACGGCAATCTTCCTCTTTTAAGTTTGTTAATCTCTCTACCAAGACATGTCTTTCATAGTCCCTGTCATCTATAATATGTTGACTCTGGCTCCCAATATTTGAACCTTGTACGAGAGTAAGAAGGAAAGCAGCATAAGAAGCGTAAGCAGTTACACATGTGGCAGCCCATCTTTTAAGTATCTCCCATTCCTGATCACATTCATACAAAAGCTATCTCACAATAGATTACAACAATAATAAAATAAAAAGGTTTATCCATTATTATCAAATGGGTTTACCACAAATTAATTTATCATTTTATTCATAAGTTTTAAAAATCTCGCTATACAAACATGACTACCACAACTTTACTACTGAGGATAGTATATGCTGACATTTGATACAGCAGAGGCTACTACGTTTGAGTTTGAAGGTCAAAACACTTATAGGTTATAGCTTGAATGGTATTTCATGGAATATGATGAATCTGTAAATTTAATAAAAAATTCTTAAATAAAATATTTGCTTTCCTAGAACATTACACTCCCTCCCTCTCTTGCTCTCTCCCTCTTGCTCTGCTAAAAAAAGGGTCTGAGTTTCTAGAACCTGTTTTTCAGCTCCTCCTAATTTTTCTATAAGAGGGGCCAATATATATATATATATATATATATATATAGATATATATATTTATATATATAAAACACACCATCTTCAAATTAACCAGAGCAAGAAATTATAATTCTACTGGAAGCTAAAAAGAAACAGGCTTATTAAGTATACGTGTGACTAAAAAGAAAATCCTTAAAATCGTTCAAAAGAATTTAGTTTACATGTTCAAAATTCCAGTTGAAGGAACATATCAGTTGTAAAGTAAGCATCATAAACGTGCAACTCGGGTTTAATCCATTAATATTAAAAATGGCTAACATTTGTTTAAGAAGTATTCTTTTGGACTTATATGGAAACAAGACATAATTTATGGGATTGGGTATCAGTTAATTAGATGCTAGAATGTATAAGTTTCCCTTTTATAATGATTTGCCACCCAATTTGGTACATGATTTAGGCTTTTCTATGCGCTAAACACGGAAATTATGGCCATAAGTGCAACTGCTGTTTTGGTCAAGCCAAAACACGGTGTACAAGCAATTTTTGGGAACTAATGGTCAACTGCTGCCCCGCCCCTCAAAAAAATGTAATTATTTTTGTTGGCATTTGAGGTGTAAAGCCTTAGGACTATAGAGCGAACCAAACAATTTGGTGTTAACTCAAATCAGGTTTGTTTAAATTTGTTTATTTAGTTATCAATACAAATCTAAACATGATCTAAAAAAATGAGTTTCACAAAAACCAAACCTGATTTGATAACCAAAACCAATGTTAACAGAGGGTAATAAATGAGTTTCACAAAAAAGCCATGCAGTCTCGGATCACAATTCATAACACAAACCATCCATCTTTTCTTTTTTCTTTTCTCATCTTCGCTAGCCAAGCCTCCGATAGATAATTAAACTTGGACCAAAAAAATACTATTCCAGTAGACAAGATCAACTCTACAAATGATTAATGTAGTCAAAATATGATACATTAGGAAGGTAAAATTTGGTCCAGGACATAAAGAAATGGTCTCCAGAATTGCAAGAATCAAGCTGTGGTAAAAAAGGGATGATATTCACTACGAAAAGACACGGCGGTCGCTTTTAGCTTTAGAAAGAAATAAATAAATATGAACTAAGAAATAAATAAATACCTCCTCTTCTGTATTTTGAGAACCCTTTTCCAATGTCTCAACGGTCGGTTCAACTGGTAGTGTCCACGGGTCTATATCAATGAGAGGAGACTCCCTCCTTATTTGGGATCTTTCACGCCTAATAGACGAGGACTCAGCTTGCAGAGTTTCTCTTGAAGGACGTCTAGGGAGGGGAGGTCGTCGGCTTTGTAAAGATCGACTATCCATGGCTGATGAGAAAATAATCAAATTAAACAATCAATTACGAGAATGATTTTGAAGAATGATGGCTATGATTTCCTCATTCCTCATAACAGGTCTAAACAATCGTCACTTCTGAAGTGCATTCATATGTAAGTATGTGGGCATGAGTACATAAGCATTTTTTTTGGCATGCAGGAAAGAAAAGTGTAGAAAAAAAAATTTAAACAACATAAACAAAATCCCTTTTTATAGTAAAGTACCTTAAGTTTTCCAAAACATCTTCAATGTTTCTAAGGACAAGATTGTCTCCATGGAGCGCAAACATCACTAGACATGCGTCTTAAAAATACTAAGTACGTTTCTATAGCCGTATTAAAAACAAATAGAAGTATTTTCCAAATTCGGAAACGGACTCCATTCAATTTATACCATTTCCGGAATAAAGAGCACAAAACTAGGAAGTCTAACACAATCAAAATTCCAATGGTACGAGGATGTTTAACCATAGTTGCTCTCTATATAAACAGTAAAATCCTCGTACCATTGAAAAAGCAACAAGCAAATGAACAAGCAAAATCCTGGAGTTCCAACAAGCAAATGAACTAGTTGGTATAGACGCATTATGTCATCTTTCAAACTGGTTCCCTATAGTAGTGACCATGACTTCAATTTTTAAGTGCTTTCCAAGTTCTTTACACACTTGGGATGTCTAAAGAGCCAATTCCCTAGTTGGAACAAGAATAACAACGGCAGAAATGATAACATCACAATTCCCTAGTCAGAGCAATTCAAGAACTGAAGCAAGCAATTCCTTGAAAAACCATGCTGGAAAAAGTAACATAACAAATATGGGCAGCTCAGTGACAACTCCACAAAGGCAGTCCTGACATTTTGGGATACTGAGACACAAATCATACCTTGTAAATAACTTGTTGATCCTTCTCGAACAAGACTTTGTTTGAATTGCTAGACCTTGCTCCTCGTTGTTCTTTAGATTTGATTGGAACACTCAAGCACACATAACAAGTACAAATCTTCTGAATGAATAGAAAAAACCAATTACTATGTCAATGGAAATAGAAGAAAAGCAACAGAATTTATAAAAAGGGGCTGAAAAGTTTCCAAGGAAGAAAACCTATTTCAAGTACCCGATCGATCCGTTTCCCCCTTGCAAGTATCAGGAACATTTTACAGTATGAAAGCAAGACGTAAAGAGAAGAAAAGTACCTCTAGTAGATGAGTAGCCGCAACGGAAGTGCTGATTTTCGAGACGCTAGACAGGGAAATCCTGTTGGACTATTTATGGAAATTTCAATGAAACCCGGTTTCTGGAACAATTTTAACACAAGCATTTGGTTTGTAGGCACGATTTGGCTTTGGCGCTAGACATCTTGTTGAAAGATTTGAAGTATTTTGCCTCATCAAACGAACAACTGCACAAAGAAATGTCTTGGCTCTAACGGCTGAAGAGGAGAAAAGCCTTTGACAGAGGCTAGGGTTGGATAGCAGAGAGGATCGTTTGTAATTTGACCCATTTTCTTTTATAACCCGGTTACGATCCATTTTTAACCTGGTCCATTTACACTTTTATCCAAATAAGATCCGCGTGCTGATCCAATTTTGATTGATTCCTTCCGTTTCCTTCCATTTTGGTGAGGAAACTAAATTGTACTAAAATAAAGTGCAATTTCCTCACTACTTTCCAGGAATTGCTTTCCTTTATTGTTTCCTTCCTAACCAAACACTAGAACACAATTCCAAAGGAATTACTTTCCATTTCCCCACTTGTTTCGTGGAACCAAACAGGGCCTTAAGCATTTCATCAAACACTTGGAGGTTATAAACAAAGGTCTAAGTTCAAGTTTCCAACTACAAGAAATTCTTCCACAATCATTCCTCCTAGAGCACCTCAATCACTTTAAACTCATCAAACATGCATCTTCTTTGAATTTAAACACAACTAAAGCATAGTTAAGTGGCTGGATACCTTGAGAGTAGAGAGAGAAAAACCACCCAAAGCTCTAATTCTTCCAACCAAACTTGATGATCAAGTAACAATCTAAACTAGGGTTTCACTTGAAGATATTTTTCCTCACTTTAAAATTGCTAGAATCAAGCTTAGGATTTTGGAAGTTTTCTTGTTCTTGTGGCTGGCCAAGAGAGAGAGAAAATGAGGAAATTTTGGTTCAAATTTTTTAAGACAAGAGATTAAATAAGAAGCTTAAGTCAAGATCTTGTAGATGGTTGACAAGTGTCTCAATTTAAGCCATGAATTGGGATAAAATCTATACATTTATCCTCTGATCCCTCAATTTAAAATATAACCCACTTAATACCATATAAGTTTTATGTATTTGGTTACATGAAACATATAAAATGCAATTCCAAATTAATGCATTACAATACATACAAAATTGGGTACTTAAAGGAAAATAATGACCTTAATGAAAATTTTATTCTACTAATGTTTAAAGAAAATGATATGCAGTTAAAAACATACAATGACAAATAATTCATGAAAAATTTACGGTTCTTGCATGAAATATAAGTAAATAATTTGAGAAATTTTGGGTGTATAATTCAAAAAATTTCGGATTCTCAGAATCTCTCCCCCTTAAAAGAATGTCGTCCTCGACATTCTAAAATTTGTTCAAATCCAAGAATAACTCTAGTAAAACACACGCACTTCAATATCACTCAGTTAATCATCAAGCACTAAGGTCACATTGTACTTAAGGCACAATCAAGTCCCACAGTCCGGCATCCTAAACTTTAAACCTAAGATACACTACAGAGATCTGAATCCTAAGCTCTGATACCAACTGTGATGACCCCACCTCCCCCTCAGGCGAACCAAAGGGTTCAGCAGGTCACCTACCCAACTCTCGCCGGGACTCACTACAGACCTCAATCATATTACAGACCTCAAATAATTACAATGCAAGATCTTCAAATAATAATTACATTTCCAACTAATCCAAATACACCAAAAGTCCAGCCATCCAAGATTACAATTAGTACAAGAGATAATCCAACCAATCACGCTAACGAGTCATTGCACTGGAAATCAAGTGGAGCCGTTGGTGTCAAGTACAAGACCACCACATACTCACCGAGCCAAATGATGTACACACAAGCACACACATGTCAGCACGAAGTGATGCAATTAACAATAGAAACTTTCGATTTGAATCAGGTTTATGATCACTCACCAGCCACAGCTTGCTTCACTTGTTCACAACAGATGTCTACATTTCAATCCAAGTCCTAGAATCACAAATTAAGTAGGTCGGGACACGACAAGGATGCATACGAGTCAAGAGGAATGAAAGAAAGAATTGAGGCAAGAAAAACAACAATCGACAGGTTTGCCACCCTATAGTGTTTTAATCATAACTGTGGCTGTGGTTATCGGACTTGGGAAAATTTTATGGTGTTTCGAAGCTAAGAGATAGGGCTACAACTTTCATGCAGAGGTCGAACCTCAAATCAGGCTTCACCATGGTCAAGATTGGCAAAAGCAGAGGCACATGAAAACTGTCGGGTCAATGACAGGGTAGCTGAACAGTCTCGGAAGAAAGGCCATAACTTGATGTAGAAAAATCAAAATCGAGCTCCGCAAGCGGTGTCTAAAACTAAAATCATAGATCTTTATAACAGTGTAAATTTCAAATTCTAGTTCAATTCCTATAATTAC
Organism: Gardenia jasminoides; assembly: GCA_013103745.1. NCBI lineage: Eukaryota > Viridiplantae > Streptophyta > Magnoliopsida > Gentianales > Rubiaceae > Gardenia > Gardenia jasminoides. The sequence continues at coordinate 15,913,736 of CM023095.1, read as the reverse complement.
CCGCATGTTCGGCAAGTTGGCTGAATTCTATTTCTAATTTCATGTCAATATTCCTTCTTCTACACAACTTCTATAAGCAACCTTTCAAGAATTATTTCCAATTCTTGGTAGAGTTTTTAGCATGCTAAAACATCAAACAAAGTTATCAATAAAACACCACAGAATCTTAAGCATTTCATCAAACACTTGGAGGTTATAAACAAAGGTCTAAGTTCAAGTTTCCAACTACAAGAAATTCTTCCACAATCATTCCTCCTAGAGCACCTCAATCACTTTAAACTCATCAAACATGCATCTTCTTTGAATTTAAACACAACTAAAGCATAGTTAAGTGGCTGGATACCTTGAGAGTTGAGAGAGAAAAACCACCCAAAGCTCTAATTCTTCCAACCAAACTTGATGATCAAGTAACAATCTAAACTAGGGTTTCACTTGAAGATATTTTTCCTCACTTTAAAATTGCTAGAATCAAGCTTAGGATTTTGGAAGTTTTCTTGTTCTTGTGGCTGGCCAAGAGAGAGAGAAAAGGAGGAAATTTTGGTTCAAATTTTTGAAGACAAGAGATTAAATAAGAAGCTTAAGTCAAGATCTTGTAGATGGTTGACAAGTGTCTCAATTTAAGCCATGAATTGGGATAAAATCTATACATTTATCCTCTGATCCCTCAATTTAAAATATAACCCACTTAATACCATATAAGTTTTATGTATTTGGTTACATGAAACATATAAAATGCAATTCCAAATTAATGCATTACAGTACATACAAAATAGGGTACTTAAAGGAAAATAATGACCTTAATGAAAATTTTATTCTACCAATGTTTAAAGAAAATGATATGCAGTTAAAAACATACAATGACAAATAATTCAAGAAAAATTTAGGGTTCTCGCAAGAAATATAAGTAAATAATTTGAGAAATTTTGGGTGTATAATTCAAAAAATTTCGGATTCTCAGAATCTCTCCCCCTTAAAAGAATGTCGTCCTCGACATTCTAAAATTTGTTCAAATCCAAGAATAACTCTAGTAAAACACACGCACTTCAATATCACTCAGTTAATCATCAAGCACTAAGGTCACATTGTACTTAAGGCACAATCAAGTCCCACAGTCCGGCATCCTAAACTTTAAACCTAAGATACACTACAGAGATCTGAATCCTAAGCTCTGATACCAACTGTGATGACCCCACCTCCCCCTCAGGCGAACCAAAGGGTTCAGCAGGTCACCTACCCAACTCTCGCCGGGACTCACTACAGACCTCAATCATATTACAGACCTCAATTAATGACAACGCAAGATCTTCAAATAATAATTACATTTCCAACTAATCCAAATACACCAAAAGTCCAGCCATCCAAGATTACAATTAGTACAAGAGATAATCCAACCAATCACGCTAACGAGTCATTGCACTGGAAATCAAGTGGAGCCGTTGGTGTCAAGTACAAGACCACCACATACTCACCGAGCCAAATGATGTACACACAAGCACACACATGTCGACATGTGATGCAATTAACAATAGAAACTTTCGATTTGAATCAGGTTTATGATCACTCACCAGCCACAGCTTGCTTCACTTGTTCACAACAGATGTCTACATTTCAATCCAAGTCCTAGAATCACAAATTAAGTAGGTCGGGACACGACAAGGATGCATACGAGTCAAGAGGAATGAAAGAAAGAATTGAGGCAAGAAAAACAACAATCGACAGGTTTGCCACCCTATAGTGTTTTAATCATAACTGTGGCTGTGGTTATCGGACTTGGGAAAATTTTATGGTGTTTCGAAGCTAAGAGATAGGGCTACAACTTTCATGCAGAGGTCGAACCTCAAATCAGGCTTCACCATGGTCAAGATTGGCAAAAGCAGAGGCACATGAAAACTGTCGGGTCAATGACAGGGTAGCTGAACAGTCTCGGAAGAAAGGCCATAACTTGATGTAGAAAAATCAAAATCGAGCTCCGCAAGCGGTGTCTAAAACTAAAATCATAGATCTTTATAACAGTGTAAATTTCAAATTCTAGTTCAATTCCTATAATTACCCGCATGTTCGGCAAGTTGGCTGAATTCTATTTCTGATTTCATGTCAATATTCCTTCTTCTACACAACTTCTATAAGCAACCTTTCAAGAATTATTTCCAATTCTTGGTAGAGTTTTTAGCATGCTAAAACATCAAACAAAGTTATCAATAAAACACCACAGAATCTTAAGCATTACGTCAAACACTTGGAGGTTGTAAACAAAGGTCTAAGTTCAAGTTTCCAACTACAAGAAATTCTTCCACAATCATTCCTCCTAGAGCACCTCAATCACTTTAAACTCATCAAACATGCATCTTCTTTGAATTTAAACACAACTAAAGCATAGTTAAGTGGCTGGATACCTTGAGAGTTGAGAGAGAAAAACCACCCAAAGCTCTAATTCTTCCAACCAAACTTGATGATCAAGTAACAATCTAAACTAGGGTTTCACTTGAAGATATTTTTCCTCACTTTAAAATTGCTAGAATCAAGCTTAGGATTTTGGAAGTTTTCTTGTTCTTGTGGCTGGCCAAGAGAGAGAGAAAAGGAGGAAATTTTGGTTCAAATTTTTGAAGACAAGAGATTAAATAAGAAGCTTAAGTCAAGATCTTGTAGATGGTTGACAAGTGTCTCAATTTAAGCCATGAATTGGGATAAAATCTATACATTTATCCTCTGATCCCTCAATTTAAAATATAACCCACTTAATACCATATAAGTTTTATGTATTTGGTTACATGAAACATATAAAATGCAATTCCAAATTAATGCATTACATACAAAATAGGGTACTTAAAGGAAAATAATGACCTTAATGAAAATTTTATTCTACCAATGTTTAAAGAAAATGATATGCGTTAAAACATACAATGACAAATAATTCAAGAAAAATTTAGGGTTCTGAAATATAAGTAAATAATTTGAGAAATTTTGGGTGTATAATTCAAAAAATTTGATTCTCAATCTCTCCCTTAAAAGAATGTCTCGACATTCTAAAATTTGTTCAAATCCAAGAATAACTCTAGTAAAACACACACTTCAATATCACTCAGTTAATCATCAAGCACTAAGGTCACATTGTACTTAAGGCACAATCAAGTCCCACAGTCCGGCATCCTAAACTTTAAACCTAAGATACACTACAGAGATCTGAATCCTAAGCTCGATACCAACGTGATGACCCCACCTCCCCTCAGGAACCAAGGGTTGGTCACCTACCCAACTCTGGGGACTCACTCTGACCTCAATCATATTACAGACCTCAATTAATGACAACGCAAGATCTTCAAATAATAATTACATTTCCAACTAATCCAAATACACCAAAGTCCAACCATCCAAGATTACAATTAGTACAAGAGATAATCCAACCAATCACGCTAACGAGTCATTGCACTGGAAATCAAGTGGAGCCGTTGGTGTCAAGTACAAGACCACCACATACTCACCGAGCCAAATGATGTACACACAAGCACACACATGTCAGCACGAAGTGATGCAATTAACAATAGAAACTTTCGATTTGAATCAGGTTTATGATCACTCACCAGCCACAGCTTGCTTCACTTGTTCACAACAGATGTCTACATTTCAATCCAAGTCCTAGAATCACAAATTAAGTAGGTCGGGACACGACAAGGATGCATACGAGTCAAGAGGAATGAAAGAAAGAATTGAGGCAAGAAAAACAACAATCGACAGGTTTGCCACCCTATAGTGTTTTAATCATAACTGTGGCTGTGGTTATCGGACTTGGGAAAATTTTATGGTGTTTCGAAGCTAAGAGATAGGGCTACAACTTTCATGCAGAGGTCGAACCTCAAATCAGGCTTCACCATGGTCAAGATTGGCAAAAGCAGAGGCACATGAAAACTGTCGGGTCAATGACAGGGTAGCTGAACAGTCTCGGAAGAAAGGCCATAACTTGATGTAGAAAAATCAAAATCGAGCTCCGCAAGCGGTGTCTAAAACTAAAATCATAGATCTTTATAACAGTGTAAATTTCAAATTCTAGTTCAATTCCTATAATTACCCGCATGTTCGGCAAGTTGGCTGAATTCTATTTCTGATTTCATGTCAATATTCCTTCTTCTACACAACTTCTATAAGCAACCTTTCAAGAATTATTTCCAATTCTTGGTAGAGTTTTTAGCATGCTAAAACATCAAACAAAGTTATCAATAAAACACCACAGAATCTTAAGCATTATCAAACACTTGGAGGTTGTAAACAAAGGTCTAAGTTCAAGTTTCCAACTACAAGAAATTCTTCCACAATCATTCCTCCTAGAGCACCTCAATCACTTTAAACTCATCAAACATGCATCTTCTTTGAATTTAAACACAACTAAAGCATAGTTAAGTGGCTGGATACCTTGAGAGTTGAGAGAGAAAAACCACCCAAAGCTCTAATTCTTCCAACCAAACTTGATGATCAAGTAACAATCTAAACTAGGGTTTCACTTGAAGATATTTTTCCTCACTTTAAAATTGCTAGAATCAAGCTTAGGATTTTGGAAGTTTTCTTGTTCTTGTGGCTGGCCAAGAGAGAGAGAAAAGGAGGAAATTTTGGTTCAAATTTTTGAAGACAAGAGATTAAATAAGAAGCTTAAGTCAAGATCTTGTAGATGGTTGACAAGTGTCTCAATTTAAGCCATGAATTGGGATAAAATCTATACATTTATCCTCTGATCCCTCAATTTAAAATATAACCCACTTAATACCATATAAGTTTTATGTATTTGGTTACATGAAACATATAAAATGCAATTCCAAATTAATGCATTACAGTACATACAAAATAGGGTACTTAAAGGAAAATAATGACCTTAATGAAAATTTTATTCTACCAATGTTTAAAGAAAATGATATGCAGTTAAAAACATACAATGACAAATAATTCATGAAAAATTTAGGGTTCTCGCAAGAAATATAAGTAAATAATTTGAGAAATTTTGGGTGTATAATTCAAAAAATTTCGGATTCTCAGAATCTCTCCCCCTTAAAAGAATGTCGTCCTCGACATTCTAAAATTTGTTCAAATCCAAGAATAACTCTAGTAAAACACACGCACTTCAATATCACTCAGTTAATCATCAAGCACTAAGGTCACATTGTACTTAAGGCACAATCAAGTCCCACAGTCCGGCATCCTAAACTTTAAACCTAAGATACACTACAGAGATCTGAATCCTAAGCTCTGATACCAACTGTGATGACCCCACCTCCCCCTCAGGCGAACCAAAGGGTTCAGCAGGTCACCTACCCAAATCTCGCCGGGACTCACTACAGATCTCAATCATATTACAGACCTCAATTAATGACAACGCAAGATCTTCAAATAATAATTACATTTCCAACTAATCCAAATACACCAAAAGTCCAACCATCCAAGATTAGAATTACTACAAGAGATAATCCAACCAATCACGCTAACGAGTCATTGCACTGGAAATCAAGTGGAGCCGTTGGTGTCAAGTACAAGACCACCACATACTCACCGAGCCAAATGATGTACACACAAGCACACACATGTCAGCATGAAGTGATGCAATTAACAATTGAAACTTTCGATTTGAATTAGGTTTATGATCACTCACCAGCCACAGCTTGCTTCACTTGTTCACAACAGATGTCTACATTTCAATCCAAGTCCTAGAATCACAAATTAAGTAGGTCGGGACACGACAAGGATGCATACGAGTCAAGAGGAATGAAAGAAAGAATTGAGGCAAGAAAAACAACAATCGACAGGTTTGCCACCCTATAGTGTTTTAATCATAACTGTGGCTGTGGTTATCGGACTTGGGAAAATTTTATGGTGTTTCGAAGCTAAGAGATAGGGCTACAACTTTCATGCAGAGGTCGAACCTCAAATCAGGCTTCATCATGGTCAAGATTGGCAAAAGCAGAGGCACATGAAAACTGTCGGGTCAATGACAGGGTAGCTGAACAGTCTCGGAAGAAAGGCCATAACTTGATGTAGAAAAATCAAAATCGAGCTTCGTCAGCGGTGTCTAAAACTAAATTCATAGATCTTTATAACAGTGTAAATTTCAAATTCTAGTTCAATTCCTATAATTACCCGCAAGTTCGGCAAGTTGGCTGAATTCCATTTCTGATTTCATGTCAATATTCCTTCTTCTACACAACTTCTATAAGCAACCTTTCAAGAATTATTTCCAATTCTTGGTAGAGTTTTTAGCATGCTAAAACATCAAACAAAGTTATCAATAAAACACCATAGAATCTTAAGCATTTCATCAAACACTTGGAGGTTATAAACAAAGGTCTAAGTTCAAGTTTCCAACTACAAGAAATTCTTCCACAATCATTCCTCCTAGAGCACCTCAATCACTTTAAACTCATCAAACATGCATCTTCTTTGAATTTAAACACAACTAAAGCATAGTTAAGTGGCTGGATACCTTGAGAGTAGACAGAGGAAAAACCACCCAAAGCTCTAATTCTTCCATCCAAACTTGATGATCAAGTAACAATCTAAACTAGGGTTTCACTTGAAAATATTTTTCCTCAATTTAAAATTGCTAGAATCAAGCTTAGGATTTTGGAAGTTTTCTTGTTCTTGTGGCTGGCCAAGAGAGAGAGAAAATGAGGAAATTTTGGTTCAAATTTTTGAGGACAAGAGATTAAATAAGAAGCTTAAGTCAAGATCTTGTAGATGGTTGACAAGTGTCTCAATTTAAGCCATGAATTGGGATAAAATCTATACATTTATCCTCTGATCCCTCAATTTAAAATATAACCCACTTAATACCATATAAGTTTTATGTATTTGGTTACATGAAACATATAAAATGCAATTCCAAATTAATGCATTACAGTACATACAAAATAGGGTACTTAAAGGAAAATAATGACCTTAATGAAAATTTTATTCTACCAATGTTTAAAGAAAATGATATGCAGTTAAAAACATACAATGACAAATAATTCATGAAAAATTTAGGGTTCTCGCAAGAAATATAAGTAAATAATTTGAGAAATTTTGGGTGTATAATTCAAAAAATTTCGGATTCTCAGAATCTCTCCCCCTTAAAAGAATGTCGTCCTCGACATTCTAAAATTTGTTCAAATCCAAGAATAACTCTAGTAAAACACACGCACTTCAATATCACTCAGTTAATCATCAAGCACTAAGGTCACATTGTACTTAAGGCACAATCAAGTCCCACAGTCCGGCATCCTAAACTTTAAACCTAAGATACACTACAGAGATCTGAATCCTAAGCTCTGATACCAACTGTGATGACCCCACCTCCCCCTCAGGCGAACCAAAGGGTTCAGCAGGTCACCTACCCAAATCTCGCCGGGACTCACTACAGATCTCAATCATATTACAGACCTCAATTAATGACAACGCAAGATCTTCAAATAATAATTACATTTCCAACTAATCCAAATACACCAAAAGTCCAACCATCCAAGATTAGAATTACTACAAGAGATAATCCAACCAATCACGCTAACGAGTCATTGCACTGGAAATCAAGTGGAGCCGTTGGTGTCAAGTACAAGACCACCACATACTCACCGAGCCAAATGATGTACACACAAGCACACACATGTCAGCATGAAGTGATGCAATTAACAATAGAAACTTTCGATTTGAATTAGGTTTATGATCACTCACCAGCCACAGCTTGCTTCACTTGTTCACAACAGATGTCTCCATTTCAATCCAAGTCCTAGAATCACAAATTAAGTAGGTCGGGACACGACAAGGATGCATACGAGTCAAGAGGAATGAAAGAAAGAATTGAGGCAAGAAAAACAACAATCGACAGGTTTGCCACCCTATAGTGTTTTAATCATAACTGTGGCTGTGGTTATCGGACTTGGGAAAATTTTATGGTGTTTCGAAGCTAAGAGATAGGGCTACAACTTTCATGCAGAGGTCGAACCTCAAATCAGGCTTCATCATGGTCAAGATTGGCAAAAGCAGAGGCACATGAAAACTGTCGGGTCAATGACAGGGTAGCTGAACAGTCTCGGAAGAAAGGCCATAACTTGATGTAGAAAAATCAAAATCGAGCTTCGTCAGCGGTGTCTAAAACTAAATTCATAGATCTTTATAACAGTGTAAATTTCAAATTCTAGTTCAATTCCTATAATTACCCGCAAGTTCGGCAAGTTGGCTGAATTCCATTTCTGATTTCATGTCAATATTCCTTCTTCTACACAACTTCTATAAGCAACCTTTCAAGAATTATTTCCAATTCTTGGTAGAGTTTTTAGCATGCTAAAACATCAAACAAAGTTATCAATAAAACACCATAGAATCTTAAGCATTTCATCAAACACTTGGAGGTTATAAACAAAGGTCTAAGTTCAAGTTTCCAACTACAAGAAATTCTTCCACAATCATTCCTCCTAGAGCACCTCAATCACTTTAAACTCATCAAACATGCATCTTCTTTGAATTTAAACACAACTAAAGCATAGTTAAGTGGCTGGATACCTTGAGAGTAGAGAGAGAAAAACCACCCAAAGCTCTAATTCTTCCAACCAAACTTGATGATCAAGTAACAATCTAAACTAGGGTTTCACTTGAAGATATTTTTCCTCACTTTAAAATTGCTAGAATCAAGCTTAGGATTTTGGAAGTTTTCTTGTTCTTGTGGCTGGCCAAGAGAGAGAGAAAATGAGGAAATTTTGGTTCAAATTTTTGAGGACAAGAGATTAAATAAGAAGCTTAAGTCAAGATCTTGTAGATGGTTGACAAGTGTCTCAATTTAAGCCATGAATTGGGATAAAATCTATACATTTATCCTCTGATCCCTCAATTTAAAATATAACCCACTTAATACCATATAAGTTTTATGTATTTGGTTACATGAAACATATAAAATGCAATTCCAAATTAATGCATTACAGTACATACAAAATAGGGTACTTAAAGGAAAATAATGACCTTAATGAAAATTTTATTCTACCAATGTTTAAAGAAAATGATATGCAGTTAAAAACATACAATGACAAATAATTCATGAAAAATTTAGGGTTCTCGTAAGAAATATAAGTAAATAATTTGAGAAATTTTGGGTGTATAATTCAAAAAATTTCGGATTCTCAGAATCTCTCCCCTTAAAAGAATGTCGTCCTCGACATTCTAAAATTTGTTCAAATCCAAGAATAACTCTAGTAAAACACACGCACTTCAATATCACTCAGTTAATCATCAAGCACTAAGGTCACATTGTACTTAAGGCACAATCAAGTCCCACAGTCCGGCATCCTAAACTTTAAACCTAAGATACACTACAGAGATCTGAATCCTAAGCTCTGATACCAACTGTGATGACCCCACCTCCCCCTCAGGCGAACCAAAGGGTTCAGCAGGTCACCTACCCAAATCTCGCCGGGACTCACTACAGATCTCAATCATATTACAGACCTCAATTAATGACAACGCAAGATCTTCAAATAATAATTACATTTCCAACTAATCCAAATACACCAAAAGTCCAACCATCCAAGATTAGAATTACTACAAGAGATAATCCAACCAATCACGCTAACGAGTCATTGCACTGGAAATCAAGTGGAGCCGTTGGTGTCAAGTACAAGACCACCACATACTCACCGAGCCAAATGATGTACACACAAGCACACACATGTCAGCATGAAGTGATGCAATTAACAATAGAAACTTTCGATTTGAATTAGGTTTATGATCACTCACCAGCCACAGCTTGCTTCACTTGTTCACAACAGATGTCTCCATTTCAATCCAAGTCCTAGAATCACAAATTAAGTAGGTCGGGACACGACAAGGATGCATACGAGTCAAGAGGAATGAAAGAAAGAATTGAGGCAAGAAAAACAACAATCGACAGGTTTGCCACCCTATAGTGTTTTAATCATAACTGTGGCTGTGGTTATCGGACTTGGGAAAATTTTATGGTGTTTCGAAGCTAAGAGATAGGGCTACAACTTTCATGCAGAGGTCGAACCTCAAATCAGGCTTCATCATGGTCAAGATTGGCAAAAGCAGAGGCACATGAAAACTGTCGGGTCAATGACAGGGTAGCTGAACAGTCTCGGAAGAAAGGCCATAACTTGATGTAGAAAAATCAAAATCGAGCTTCGTCAGCGGTGTCTAAAACTAAATTCATAGATCTTTATAACAGTGTAAATTTCAAATTCTAGTTCAATTCCTATAATTACCCGCAAGTTCGGCAAGTTGGCTGAATTCCATTTCTGATTTCATGTCAATATTCCTTCTTCTACACAACTTCTATAAGCAACCTTTCAAGAATTATTTCCAATTCTTGGTAGAGTTTTTAGCATGCTAAAACATCAAACAAAGTTATCAATAAAACACCATAGAATCTTAAGCATTTCATCAAACACTTGGAGGTTATAAACAAAGGTCTAAGTTCAAGTTTCCAACTACAAGAAATTCTTCCACAATCATTCCTCCTAGAGCACCTCAATCACTTTAAACTCATCAAACATGCATCTTCTTTGAATTTAAACACAACTAAAGCATAGTTAAGTGGCTGGATACCTTGAGAGTAGAGAGAGAAAAACCACCCGAAGCTCTAATTCTTCCAACCAAACTTGATGATCAAGTAACAATCTAAACTAGGGTTTCACTTGAAGATATTTTTCCTCACTTTAAAATTGCTAGAATCAAGCTTAGGATTTTGGAAGTTTTCTTGTTCTTGTGGCTGGCCAAGAGAGAGAGAAAAGGAGGAAATTTTGGTTCAAATTTTTGAGGACAAGAGATTAAATAAGAAGCTTAAGTCAAGATCTTGTAGATGGTTGACAAGTGTCTCAATTTAAGCCATGAATTGGGATAAAATCTATACATTTATCCTCTGATCCCTCAATTTAAAATATAACCCACTTAATACCATATAAGTTTAATGAATTTGGTTACATGAAACATATAAAATGCAATTCCAAATTAATGCATTACAGTACATACAAAATAGGGTACTTAAAGGAAAATAATGACCTTAATGAAAATTTTATTCTACCAATGTTTAAAGAAAATGATATGCAGTTAAAAACATACAATGACAAATAATTCAAGAAAAATTTACGGTTCTTGCATGAAATATAAGTAAATAATTTGAGAAATTTTGGGTGTATAATTCAAAAAATTTCGGGTTCTCAGAATCTCTCCCCCTTAAAAGAATGCCGTCCTCGACATTCTAAAATTTGTTCAAATCCAAGAATAACTCTAGTAAAACACAAGCACTTCAACATCACTCAGTTAATCATCAAGCACTAAGGTCACATTGTACTTAAGGCACAATCAAGTCCCACAGTCCGGCATCCTAAACTTTAAACCTAAGATACACTACAGAGATCTGAACCCTAAGCTCTGATACCAACTGTGATGACCCCACCTCCCCCTCAGGCGAACCAAAGGGTTCAGCAGGTCACCTACCCAAATCTCGCCGGGACTCACTACAGATCTCAATCATATTACAGACCTCAAATAATGACAACGCAAGATCTTCAAATAATAATTACATTTCCAACTAATCCAAATACACCAAAAGTCCAACCATCCAAGATTAGAATTACTACAAGAGATAATCCAACCAATCACGCTAACGAGTCATTGCACTGGAAATCAAGTGGAGCCGTTGGTGTCAAGTACAAGACCACCACATACTCACCGAGCCAAATGATGTACACACAAGCACACACATGTCAGCATGAAGTGATGCAATTAACAATAGAAACTTTCGATTTGAATTAGGTTTATGATCACTCACCTGCCACAGCTTGCTTCACTTGTTCACAAAAGATGTCTCCATTTCAATCCAAGTCCTAGAATCACAAATTAAGTAGGTCGGGACACGACAAGGATGCATACGAGTCAAGAGGAATGAAAGAAAGAATTGAGGCAAGAAAAACAACAATCGACAGGTTTGCCACCCTATAGTGTTTTAATCATAACTGTGGCTGTGGTTATCGGACTTGGGAAAATTTTATGGTGTTTCGGAAGCTAAGAGATAGGGCTACAACTTTCATGCAGAGGTCGAACCTCAAATCAGGCTTCATCATGGTCAAGATTGGCAAAAGCAGAGGCACATGAAAACTGTCGGGTCAATGACAGGGTAGCTGAACAGTCTCGGAAGAAAGGCCATAACTTGATGTAGAAAAATCAAAATCGAGCTTCGTCAGCGGTGTCTAAAACTAAATTCATAGATCTTTATAACAGTGTAAATTTCAAATTCTAGTTCAATTCCTATAATTACCCGCAAGTTCGGCAAGTTGGCTGAATTCCATTTCTGATTTCATGTCAATATTCCTTCTTCTACACAACTTCTATAAGCAACCTTTCAAGAATTATTTCCAATTCTTGGTAGAGTTTTTAGCATGCTAAAACATCAAACAAAGTTATCAATAAAACACCACAGAATCTTAAGCATTTCATCAAACACTTGGAGGTTATAAACAAAGGTCTAAGTTCAAGTTTCCAACTACAAGAAATTCTTCCACAATCATTCCTCCTAGAGCACCTCAATCACTTTAAACTCATCAAACATGCATCTTCTTTGAATTTAAACACAACTAAAGCATAGTTAAGTGGCTGGATACCTTGAGAGTAGAGAGAGAAAAAACCACCCGAAGCTCTAATTCTTCCAACCAAACTTGATGATCAAGTAACAATCTAAACTAGGGTTTCACTTGAAGATATTTTTCCTCACTTTAAAATTGCTAGAATCAAGCTTAGGATTTTGGAAGTTTTCTTGTTCTTGTGGCTGGCCAAGAGAGAGAGAAAAGGAGGAAATTTTGGTTCAAATTTTTGAAGACAAGAGATTAAATAAGAAGCTTAAGTCAAGATCTTGTAGATGGTTGACAAGTGTCTCAATTTAAGCCATGAATTGGGATAAAATCTATACATTTATCCTCTGATCCCTCAATTTAAAATATAACCCACTTAATACCATATAAGTTTTATGTATTTGGTTACATGAAACATATAAAATGCAATTCCAAATTAATGCATTACAGTACATTCAAAATAGGGTACTTAAAGGAAAATAATGCACTTAATGAAAATTTTATGCTACCAATGTTTAAAGAAAATGATATGCAGTTAAAAACATACAATGACAAATAATTCATGAAAAATTTAGGGTTCTTGCATCAAATATAAGTAAATAATTTGAGAAATTTTGGGTGTATAATTCAAAAAATTTCGGGTTCTCAGAATCTCTCCCCCTTAAAAGAATGCCGTCCTCGACATTCTAAAATTTGTTCAAATCCAAGAATAACTCTAGTAAAACACAAGCACTTCAATATCACTCAGTTAATCATCAAGCACTAAGGTCACATTGTACTTAAGGCACAATCAAGTCCCACAGTCCGCATCCTAAACTTTAAACCTAAGATACACTACAGAGATCTGAACCCTAAGCTCTGATACCAACTGTGACGACCCCACCTCCCCCTCAGGCGAACCAAACGGTTCAGCAGGTCACCTACCCAACTCTCGCCGGGACTCACTACAGACCTCAAATAAGGACAATGCAAGATCTTCAAATAATAATTACATTTCCAACTAATCCAAATACACCAAAAGTCCAACCATCCAAGATTACAATTAGTACAAGAGATAATCCAACCAATCACGCTAAGAAAGATCACTACATATGCTTTCTTTCGTTTCGAGCCCTGTGGAGGGGAAAATAAAATATTTTGGGGTGAGCTAGAAGCTCAGGGAGTATCCAGTAAAAATAAGTTGACAAATAAATAACTCAGTAATTCAGTTTATTCAACAGTGTTTAGGTGTCAAATGAACAGATTTTATTTGCTCTGGTGAGCCAGTGGAGTCATTGCACTCAAACACCCAACGCTCAAACAAGTCACTGAACAGTAGAATACTAATCATTAACAGTAGAGCCACAGGCTCAAACGAGTCATTGCACTGGAAATCAAGTGGAGCCGTTGGTGTCAAGTACAAGACCACCACATACTCACCGAGCCAAATGATGTACACACAAGCACACACATGTCAGCATGAAGTGATGCAATTAACAATAGAAACTTTCGATTTGAATTAGGTTTATGATCACTCACCAGCCACAGCTTGCTTCACTTGTTCACAACAGATGTCTCCATTTCAATCCAAGTCCTAGAATCACAAATTAAGTAGGTCGGGACACGACAAGGATGCATACGAGTCAAGAGGAATGAAAGAAAGAATTGAGGCAAGAAAAACAACAATCGACAGGTTTGCCACCCTATAGTGTTTTAATCATAACTGTGGCTGTGGTTATCGGACTTGGGAAAATTTTATGGTGTTTCGAAGCTAAGAGATAGGGCTACAACTTTCATGCAGAGGTCGAACCTCAAATCAGGCTTCATCATGGTCAAGATTGGCAAAAGCAGAGGCACATGAAAACTGTCGGGTCAATGACAGGGTAGCTGAACAGTCTCGGAAGAAAGGCCATAACTTGATGTAGAAAAATCAAAATCGAGCTTCGTCAGCGGTGTCTAAAACTAAATTCATAGATCTTTATAACAGTGTAAATTTCAAATTCTAGTTCAATTCCTATAATTACCCGCAAGTTCGGCAAGTTGGCTGAATTCCATTTCTGATTTCATGTCAATATTCCTTCTTCTACACAACTTCTATAAGCAACCTTTCAAGAATTATTTCCAATTCTTGGTAGAGTTTTTAGCATGCTAAAACATCAAACAAAGTTATCAATAAAACACCACAGAATCTTAAGCATTTCATCAAACACTTGGAGGTTATAAACAAAGGTCTAAGTTCAAGTTTCCAACTACAAGAAATTCTTCCACAATCATTCCTCCTAGAGCACCTCAATCACTTTAAACTCATCAAACATGCATCTTCTTTGAATTTAAACACAACTAAAGCATAGTTAAGTGGCTGGATACCTTGAGAGTAGAGAGAGAAAAACCACCCAAAGCTCTAATTCTTCCAACCAAACTTGATGATCAAGTAACAATCTAAACTAGGGTTTCACTTGAAGATATTTTTCCTCACTTTAAAATTGCTAGAATCAAGCTTAGGATTTTGGAAGTTTTCTTGTTCTTGTGGCTGGCCAAGAGAGAGAGAAAAGGAGGAAATTTTGGTTCAAATTTTTGAAGACAAGAGATTAAATAAGAAGCTTAAGTCAAGATCTTGTAGATGGTTGACAAGTGTCTCAATTTAAGCCATGAATTGGGATAAAATCTATACATTTATCCTCTGATCCCTCAATTTAAAATATAACCCACTTAATACCATATAAGTTTTATGTATTTGGTTACATGAAACATATAAAATGCAATTCCAAATTAATGCATTACAGTACATTCAAAATAGGGCACTTAAAGGAAAATAATGCACTTAATGAAAATTTTATGCTACTAATGTTTAAAGAAAATGATATGCAGTTAAAAACATACAATGACAAATAATTCATGAAAAATTTAGGGTTCTTGCATCAAATATAAGTAAATAATTTGAGAAATTTTGGGTGTATAATTCAAAAAATTTCGGGTTCTCAGAATCTCTCCCCCTTAAAAGAATGTCGTCCTCGACATTCTAAAATTTGTTCAAATCCAAGAATAACTCTAGTAAAACACAAGCACTTCAATATCACTCAGTTAATCATCAAGCACTAAGGTCACATTGTACTTAAGGCACAATCAAGTCCCACAGTCCGGCATCCTAAACTTTAAACCTAAGATACACTACAGAGATCTGAATCCTAAGCTCTGATACCAACTGTGACGACCCCACCTCCCCCTCAGGCGAACCAAACGGTTCAGCAGGTCACCTACCCAACTCTCGCCGGGACTCACTACAGACCTCAATCATATTACAGACCTCAAATAAGGACAATGCAAGATCTTCAAATAATAATTACATTTCCAACTAATCCAAATACACCAAAAGTCCAACCATCCAAGATTACAATTAGTACAAGAGATAATCCAACCAATCACGCTAAGAAAGATCACTACATATGCTTTCTTTCGTTTCGAGCCCTGTGGAGGGGAAAATAAAATATTTTGGGGTGAGCTAGAAGCTCAGTGAGTATCCAGTGAAAATAAGTTGACAAATAAATAACTCAGTAATTCAGTTTATTCAACAGTGTTTAGGTGTCAAATGAACAGATTTTATTTGCTCTGGTGAGCCAGTGGAGTCATTGCACTCAAACACCCAACGCTCAAACAAGTCACTGAACAGTAGAATACTAATCATTAACAGTAGAGCCGCTGGCTCAAACGAGTCATTGCACTGGAAATCAAGTGGAGCCGTTGGTGTCAAGTACAAGACCACCACATACTCACCGAGCCAAATCTTGTACACACAAGCACACACATGTCAGCATGAAGTGATGCAATTAACAGTAGAAACTTTCGATTTGAAACAGTTTTATGAACACTCACCAACCACAGCTTGCTTCACTTGTTCACAACAGATGTTTCCATTTCAATCCTAGTCCTAGAATCACAAATTAAGTGGGTCGGGACACGACAAGGGTGCATACGAGTCAAGAGGAATGAAAGAAACAATTGTGGCAAGAAAAACAACAATCGACAGGTTTGCCACCCTATAGTGTTTTAATCATAACTGTGGCTGTGGTTATCGGATTGGGGAAAATTTTATGATATTTCGAAGCTAAGACATAGTCCTACAAATTTCATGAAGAGGTCAAACCTCAAATCAGACTTCATCATGGTCGAAATTGGCAAAATCAGAGGCGCAGGAAAACTTTTGGGTCAATGATAGGGTAGCTGAACAGTGTCGGAAGAAAGGCCATAACTTGATGTAGAAAAATCAAAATCGAGCTCCGTCAGCGGTGTTTAAAACTAGATTCACAGCTCTTTCTAAAGATGTAAATTTCAAGTTCTAGTTCAGTTCCTATAATCACCACCAAGTTTGGCAAATTGGCTGAATTCTATTTCTGATTTCATGTCAATATTACTTCTTCTACACAACTTCTATAAGCAACCTTTCAAGAATTATTTCCAATTCTTAGTAGAGTTTTTAGCATGCTAAAACATCAAAGAAAGTCATCAATAAAACATCAGAAAATCTTAAGCATTTCATCAAACACTTGGAGGTTATAAACAAAGGTCTAAGTTCAAGTTTCCAACTACAAGAAATTCTTACACAATCATTCCTCCTAGAGCACCTCAATCACTTTAAACTCATCAAACATGCATCTTCTTTGAATTTAAACATAACTAAAGCATAGTTAAATGGTTGGTTACCTTTAGAGTAGAGAGAGAAAAACACCCAAAACTCCAATTCTTCCAACCAAACTTGATGATCAAGTAACAATCTAAACTAGGGTTTCACTTGAAGATATTTTTCCTCACTTAAAATTGCTAGAATCAAGTTTAGGATTTTGGTAGTTTTCTTGTTCTTGTGGCTGGCCAAGAGGGGGAGAAAAGGAGGGAATTTTGGTTCAAATTTTTGAAGACAAGAGATTAAATAAGAAGCTTAAGTCAAGATCTTGTAGATGGTTGACAAGTGTCTCAATTTAAGCAATGAATTGGGATAAAATCTATACATTTATCCTCTGATCCCTCAATTTAAAATATAACCCACTTAATACCATATAAGTTTTATGTATTTGGTTACATGAAACATATAAAATGCAATTCCAAATTAATGTCTTACAATACATACAAAATACGGTACTTAAAGGAAAATAATGCATTTAATGAATATTTTATGCTACCAATGTTTAAAGAAAATGATATGCAGTTAAAAAAATACAATGACAAATAATTCATGAAAAATTTAGGGTTCTCGCAAGAAATACAAGTAAATAATTCAAGAAATTTCGGGTGTATAATTCAAGAAATTTGGGGTTCTTACAATTGTTCCTTCTTTATTAACAAATGACAGCGATCCTATGTATTTCATATATAGCTCGATGATGTATTACATGAATATGAAATTGAGATAAGGATAGAGATGCTATGACAATATCAAAGGATACACATATACTATTTTCTTCACAAAATTAATATACTTTCCTTCATTTACTGATATTCAAACCTTGAATTTGTTCAAATCCAATTATAACAATCAAATTTTATAACAATTTAGAGATTAATCCTCCTATCAACAACTACGTGCGACGCATGTGTTTTTTTCTAGTTATTCTAAAAGTACGTAGAGCCCATATCGGTAGGCCCCAATCAACATCAAGAGATGTTAAAATCTTGACATTATCCTCGTTACAGAACTTGAATAAATTGCACTATTTCCACATATACTAAATTGCACTATGCCTGTGGAAGATTTGGAGAGTCAATCACAGCTTCAGGTTATATGACCTTCGGTGTGGTTCCATTCGCTAAGTATGAGTCTCCATCTTTATTTTTACCATAAGAAAAGAGTCTAACAAGTTTTGAAAGCTCACTTACTTGACAAAGTATCACCAAGTATAGTACTGTAATCTAGCATAGCCCTTAGTTCTGTATAGTCAGACAACCATGCATTTATCTCACCATTTGCCGATGTAGCAAATTCAAATTGCAAGTATTAATAAAAAAATATATAAAATAGGAAGAAAAGAAGAAGAAGAAGAAATGGGCCAAAGAAATAGAAAAAGAAAGTCTATAACTGTAACAAGTATAGAAACTATATATGGATATCTTCCTTGAAATGAGCGCATAACAAGTTTTTAAGGTCACCATGACCTTCAAATGTATGTTGGTTAGAGCCAATCAATATATCCCATACCTAGCATATAATATAGAGATAATTTGACTATTTTATCTAACTAGTAAAGCTACTAGTGTTTACTTTTTTAATGTTTGTATCTGAATGAGTTTGTCCTTTCCACGTGTTATTACAAGAATTTGATTATATGGTGAAGAGAATGCAAGGTTATGTAAACCTCCCAAGTGAACACCAATCTTTAGAATTAAAGTTAGTATGATCTTTAGAATTAAGGTTAGTATGAGAAGCTGACAAACTTTAGCATAAGAGAGAAGAGAATACATATAGCTTCAATTATTTTTTGATGTAATTATTGATAGGGATAATATCAGAAACCTCCCCTGAGGTTTCTCTTAATATCATCTGGTACCCCTAAACTTTTGAAAATATCACTTACCTCCCTTACTTTTGTTATTTGTGTAACAAAATTTATAAAAACTCCAAACTACCCTTTTGCTCATTTTGCTAAATAAAAATACTCCTAACCACTTTGTTTGTTAAAAAAAAATCACCACCTAAAAAATAATTTCTACTCGTACCACTAGATTACAAATCTATAATTCATAAAAGTAAAAATTTTAAAAATAAAAAAAGATATTTGTAAAGAAATTTACTAGTACCAATTTAATTTATATATTTAAAACTAATTCATTATGAGCTTTTTTTTTTTGGCCTAACATCTTCACAACTCGTGACCCAAGTCTTTAAATTGTACTAATTCATTATAAAAGTCAACTCAAAACAAAGGAAAAAATCTTACATTCATATTCCATATTATCACAATTAAAAAAATAAAATTTAATTTATTACAATTTATAAGTAAAAAATTGTACAGCCATACAAAAAAAAAAGAATAAAAAAGAATGTTGGATAAACAGAAAAAAGAAGAAAGTGACTTTTGATTCTTTTTCTTTCATTTTTTGACATCCATTTATTTGATATATAAATCATGTACCATGTAAAGGTTAATATAGTCAATTTACAATTACCAAGGGAGGTGAGTGATATTTTCAAAACTATAGGAGTGCCAGGTGATATTATAAGGTTTCTGATATTATCCCTTATTGATAGCATGATAACAACACAGTTGGACAATGTGTTTTGTGAATATGCAACACCCTTTATAGTGGATATAAGGAATTATAAAAATAAATAATTAGAAGATAGATATAAAAAAAGTTTATTTCCTGCATACTTACTAGAGAATAAACCATATGACTCTATAAAACACAATTTGTTGATTTTGATCACACTCAAACTATATTTAAAGAGTATTATTTAGCATAAGACTATTATTTACCAAAGAATGAACCATGTGGGCTCTATAGCCTTTGACATTGCAACTTAAAAATGTCAACTATTGGTCATTAAAGTATATGAAAATACATAAAAATAAATAAATAAATTTATACATGTGTGAGTATGTATGTGTGTGAGGGATCAAAGGATAATTAGGTTATTATTAATTGTAGGGTTGATATTACTGGATGAAATTTGAGAATCAGATATCATTAATAGGGAAAATATTGAGTTGCCAACAAGGGAAAAATTTTGACGTTGACATTGCTTGAAAAGACTAAAAAGTGAGGAAAATTACTTGTTAGAATAAAATATTTAAAGATAGAATATGTCCAAGCTAAGATAGAAAATTAAATACAAATGGGATCTGCTCATTTGATCGACCAGTATTCTTGTGATTGAACAAGAGGGCATTGATTTGGGACACGAACTCAGATATAAGCTCTCCATATGTAGAAAATTAATGATGCTTCCCAAAATTGTAGTAGTAATGGTTAGTGCTGCTCTATTGAAGATCTACCAAATTTAGGGGTTATATATACTATCTGCAAAATTGATTGATAATTATGATATCTAGACTTGAAGTTTTCCATTGTCAAGCGCCTTCAAAGATTAATCAATATCTAAATATCTTTTATAATTCTTATCATTTGGCTTGTCATTTATTCTCATCCATTCTTCTTGATTTCCTTCGAAATATTTCCAATACTGATAAGTCAATTATAGCCACAATCTAAATGAAGTGCTAAATGAGTTAAATTTTTCGTTATTTTAACTAATATCAATACACTTTAACAAGATCAAAACTTGAAATTTGTTCTATGCTCAAGGTTTCTTCTTTAGTGGATACACTTATGGCATCTTTTCAACCAATCAAGATATTTCATCTAAATTGAAAAAAAAAACCAAATACTAAGTTGATTTAAAATTGATACTAAATTTAGGTTCAAAAAACATCTTAGTTATTTTTTACTTTGCAAAATCAAAAAAGTAAAGATCTATTCAATTTATGGTTACTTTTCTAGGTTAACGAATTTTACACGAAAACACTTATATGTATGCCTTAAGATTTTGTATTGTAACATTAGAGTATTCAATAATTTTAAAAAAGAATTACTATGTTGATTAGGAAAGAAGGAGGGAGAAATTTCCAAGAAACGTGGTAATAGGCATGATGGCTCCAAGAAGAGATATTGAGAAGACTGCTATGCGGTAGTACTACGGAAAAGAATTTTGTCATGCTAAATTCATAAATTTTTTTGGTCATGGTAAAATAATTTAGATCAACTTGTGCACATGTCTACAATAAGTACCAATACTCAAGTTAAAATTTTCATCTATTGAACAACGTTAATTTTGCTTAGTAGATGAATACCATAAGATGTCGACACATGATTGTTCCTCCCAACTCATTTTTTCCATAGTTTGCTTATTGGACATTTAGCATGACATTTTGACAACATTGAGTGTTCTATCTGAGCAAAATTGTGAAAATTTATAATGGCTTCATAAGATTTTTTCCTCAAAATTTAGTTATTTTCCATTTAGCCCTGTATCATAAATATTTAATAGTTAAGTATATAATTGAGATAAATTTGTCTCCCCATTTGTTTGCACACTAGTATTACTAGGTGAACATGTGCACTTGCTCTATTTTTAACATGGAATATGCATCTATAAATGGTATGACATTAGTTGTTCCTAATTGCTTATTAAGCCAATTGGTTGACAAGCTAGGACTCATTTCTATTTGGCCAATTCCTAAACATTTGTGGTATAAGTTTTAAGATCGAAAGTGGCTTACTTGCAAATAATAATCATTTTTTAAATAATGGTTTAGTGAAAAATCACTAATTGTGCGAGACGTGCATACCAATAGTTATTCTTTCCATATTTTCTTTCAGTTTTTGTTCTAATAATGTGTAAATCTTTGATTAATTACCAGCTAAATTGTAGATCCAAACAATCAAGGATCCTTATGGATTAGGTGTTTTTAAGAGTGTTTTTGACAAACTTTATTGTAGCTTTGCTATGTTAAAAACTTTTAGTGTAAAAGTATTTTAAAGTATTTTTAAAATTTAAAATTTTGTTAGGGTAGTTTTCTAATTTTTCTAAAATCCTCTCTCCCCACCCATCACCTCTCCTACCCACCACCTCCTCTTCATCCTTCAACCACCCACCACCCACCACCCACCACCCGTTTTCATCCTTCAACCATCCAGCACCCACCACCTATCTGCCACCAACCACTACCTCAACTTCCCTCTTTCCTCCCTCTTCCTCTCCTTTCACCCCTCTTCTTCCCTCTCATTCTCCCCCTCCTGTTCACAATCAACTAGATCTACTCACAATCTGATCAAAAGTAGATCTAGTTGGTAGCAACCACATCAGATCAGCGAGAAAGAAGGAGCAAGAGAAAATGAGAGGAGAGGGAGAGAAAGCATAAGTAGGGATGAAAATAGAAGGATGGAAGAAGAGAGAATAAGGAAATGCCAGGTCACTAGAGAAGGGAGGCTAGGGACTTAGGGGAAGAGAGGGAAAATGGAGGGGAGTATAGAGTTGGTGAAGGAAATCAATTTAAAAGGAAAGTAGGGCTGGGATTCGGGAAAAGCAAAAACAAAGGCATGAAGAGATGAGAGAGAGAAGGAAAGAGATAGGAAGGGGAAAAACAGATGGAAGAAGAGGTGTGAGAACAGAGGAAAGAGGTGGCAGGAGAGAAGACAAAATAAAGAAGAAAGATGGGCCAGGGTGGAATCTATATTATTAAACTAAGATCAGATCGGTCGGTTCAACCAGTTAAATAGAAAATCAAAAAGCCATTCAATTTGGGTAGTACTTAAACACCCCTTGCTTAAAACTCCATCAATTCTAGCCAAAAACTGGGTTTGACCAACAAACCGAAAAACATATCAAGACCAGGTTTATTTCATTTTTCAATTTTTGCAAATTTTTTCCTCCTCCTTTTTCATTGACTACTTTAAAACAACCCCTCAATCTTCTGAATGCGACCCATTAAAATTTTCCATTTTCTGTTTTGTTTTTCTTTTTGTTTTGGCTAATTCTTGTTATCTTAAACTCATTTGCTTCTCCAGTCTCCACCGCATTGCTCAACAATAGGCGTCACATGAATTCTCCAAAACCAACTCCATTATATAGCAACTCATGGCTGCTAAATAAATGAAGGCTCCAAAATCAAGTGGGAGAAAAGAAGAAAGAAAGGTGAAGAAAAAGGAAGATGATAAACTGTGACGATCCCACCTCCTCCTAAGGTGAACCAAAGGGTTCGGTGAACCGCTTGCCCAACTCTCCTGGGACTCACCACTGTCCTCGAATAAATGAAAGTTCGAACTTCAATAGATACAGTCCTCAAAAAATTACAATGTCAATCTCAAATATTTACAACAAATACTCCACTAATTTACATTCAACAAGTCAATTGAACTTCAAAACATACATGAGATCCCAGCCAGTCACACTAATGAATTAACACAAGTGATTTCCTTCACTTCGAACCCTATGAAGGGGAAATAAAATATTTTGGGGTAAGCTTAAACTCAGTGAATGTCCAGTGAAAACAAGAAAACTCACATTTTATCAAATTCATGGACATTTTAATTGAAAAGCATTTTGTAAAACATTCGAGTTTTTAAAAGTATAACGTGTAAGTTGAGAACATGGTCACACATTCACATTGAAAGTATTGAAGAAACTTTTCATTTAAAAGGATACAGGAAACAATAATTCCATAAACAATCATTCAATAAACACTTAATTTAACAAACAATAATGCTGTAAAAAATAATTCAATAAACAATAATTCAATAAACAATAATTCAATGAACAATAATTCAACAAACATTCAGTTCAAATATTGAAAGGATACGGGTGCTCACTTGGAACCATTTCCACCTTATAAATTTCAATAAACAATCCCCTACATTTTTCCATCTTATAACCTCCGAACTCCCACCTTATGACCTCCAAAATGATAAACAATCCCCTATCTTGATCTCATCTTATGTTCTCCAAAACAATAAACGATCCCTTCATTTAACATTGAACATTGGATATAGTAATCAAGGCCTTTCGGCGAAGAGTTTTTAGCTTTGCACTTAAAATTGGTAAGTCATTACCCAGGGCTGTCCAACTGATCCGATCTCGCGATGGTAGGTCTAGGATAAGCTTT
Organism: Gardenia jasminoides; assembly: GCA_013103745.1. Lineage (NCBI taxonomy): Eukaryota > Viridiplantae > Streptophyta > Magnoliopsida > Gentianales > Rubiaceae > Gardenia > Gardenia jasminoides. Next base: position 15,889,525 of record CM023095.1, on the reverse strand, counting down.
TGGCCTACCTGACATCACGATGGTGGATCAAGGATAGGGTTCCAGCGAAGAGTGAGCTCAGTTCAGCCGATGCGATAAAGTACACATCTGCTTACAAACATGCACATTTAACAAGCAATCATGCACAGGCAGCCTTCTGAGTCAAGCAAGTCACATAGTTGAACATGTTTTCACTTAGAAATCATTTTGTAAAACTCATTTCATTTACACTCATCTCAATAGTTAATTATATAAAATCATGTTTGGAAATGATTTTAGTTATAAACTTGAGTTTGAAAATGATTTTATTTGTAAACATGAGTTTGAAAATCAAGTTTAGAACTAAAGTTTGGTAAGTTTAGAAATCAAGACTTAAAATCAAGTTGGGTAATGATCCAAATTTTAAAATCAAGTTTGGCAATTATTCTTAGAAATCAGGTCATGAAAATCATTTCATTTGTAAACATTAATCAAATATTTCATTTGAAAATCAAGTTTAAATCACTCACAACATTCACAAACCATTTCACTCGAAAACAATGAAAACCATCTCTTGTAGGAGCACGAATGAACCTTTTCAATTATAAAGAGATTGAGACACTCACTAACAGTTTATATCACATTCATTTAGATAAACATCGCAAGCAACAAATCACATTCAATTAATCAACTCAAAACCCATAAATCATTTTAAAAGTAAAACAGATCATTATACGTGTAAACCAATACAAGTCAATAGTAAATTAGTGGTAAAACATTTGACAAGTGATTTCCTTGTAACAATAGTAACACAAAAGCATCATAGTGGAACATTTCCTATAAAACAAGTTGGAACAAAATAGTAGTAAAACTGTTAGTTGGAAAGAGTTTGGAACACTCACCAACCACCGCTCACTTCACTTGTCCGTCACAGATATCTCCATTTCAATTCAAATCCTAAAATCACAAGTTTCACACCAAACATTTCATTAAACACTTGATATGTGTGAGGGCCTCAAAATTCTATTTTTATTAAAAAATGAATAATAATATTTATATTATATTTATTCACTAAAAAACTAGTGAATTTATGCTTTGAATTATTATTTTCCAATTTAGAGAATTTTTCGAGAATTATTTGCCGGTGTTTGGTTTCGACCAGTTTAAGTGTCGATTTCTATTCCGAGACAAGAATAGTGACTTTAAGGTGAAACCGAACATATGTAGAGATATTACAAAGATATATTTAAGGTTGGACAGTGTCAGAATGAGATAAACTAGTAAAAGTTAGAGTGTCGCGTGTCGACGCAATAAAAAGTGGTCGTTTGATCACTTTTTCTTAAAATAGGGATAACTGCACTTTTTGTCCCCTTAAAAGCCATGTTTCTTGCTTCCTTGCTTCCTCAATTTTCTGCCACATTTGAAGCCAAAGAGAGAGAGAGGGCCGAGAGCATGGAGAGAGAAAAGAGAGAGTTTCCAAGTTGTTTCTTCAACTTCTTCTTCCTCAAATTTCTTGAAGTTTCAAGACTTCATTGAAGGTTTTGATCTTGGTTCATCTTTTTCCTTTGGCTGCCGTGAGAGAGAGGGAGAGAGAGAGGGTGGTCCGAGAGAGTAAGAAAGAAAGGAAAGGGGAAGAAAGCTTCTTTGGCTTGCCAACTTCTTGTTCTTGGGTTTTGAGGGAGAAATCATATTCAAAACAAGCAAATCCTTGGCTAAGATTGGAGATTCTTGGAGTTGCTAAGCTTTAAAAGTCATCCTTGAGAAGAGCTCACAAGATCTTCCTTGATCTTGTTAGATCTAGATAGATCTTGAGGTATAACATGAATCTCTTAGTTTTAGCTCTATTAGTGTTAAATCTTGTAGATTTATGGTTTATTTTGCTACAAATGCTTATGTATGAAACATTTGAGTTGGGCTCTTGAATTCCCAATTTAGGTAGCTGACTTGAGGTGACTTTTAGGTAGCGGACTTGAGGACCTGATTGCAGCTGTGGAAGATGTTTATGAGATGAGTTCATTTTATGGTTAGAATGTAGGAATGTTGTTGAAAAATTTTGAAGAAAAGTAATAAGGGCTAGCCGAACCTATGCTTGAAAGTTTTGACTTTTGATTTCGAAATTTTATGATGTTTCTTGGATAGATTTGCCTAAATAAATATGTATTATGTTCATTTATGAGTATGTGCTTAAATAAAGTTAAAATCTTGAACTTTAATGGTGAAAAGTTGAGTTTTTACTAATTTTTGGGTAAATATGCTATTCAAACAGATTTGAGGGTCTTGAAATGTTTTATTTATTTTTCATAAATTTTGAACATTGAGATTTGATGAAAATTGTTCTAAACATGTGTTAAAAGCTCAATTTAACTTAGTGTTGAGTTTAAACTAGAAGGGGTGATTTTCGAGGTGAAAGACCTCACTTTATGTCTTTGTTCAAAAATTTTTAAGTAGCGAGTATGGAGTACATCGAGAGAGTATTTTGTTTAAATGATATATAGATTTGAAAATGGAATGAACTTATAGCTCATCCCAAAAATATTTATTTTCCCTCCACAGGGCTCAAGACAAAGGAAGCACTTGTAGAGACTTTCTAGTGTGATCGTCTGGATTAACTCTAGTTCTATTTGGGTATATTATTTCTGATGTCTTCTGAAATATACTTATTGTGAGGACCCAGAATTTCTTGAATTATACACCCAAAATTTCTTGAATTATTTGTTTATATTTCTTGTGAGAACCTTAAAGTTTTCATGAAATATTTGTCATTGTATTCATTTAAGTGCAAATCATTTTCTTTAAACATTGGTAGCATAAAATTTTCATCAAGTGTATTATTTTCCTTAAGTACCCTATTTTGTAAGACATTAATTTGAAATTGCATTTTACATGTTTCATGTAACCAAATACATAAAACTTATATGGTATTAAGTAGGTCATATTTTACATTAAGGGATTTGAAGACAAATTGCATAGATTTTATCCAATTCTTGGCCAAAATTTGACCACTTGTCAATCATCCACTAATGTCTTGACTTAAAACTTTCTATTTAATCTCTTGTTTTCAAAAATTCAAAACCAAAAATTCCCTCTCATTTTCTCTCTCTTGGCTGAAATTATGGGAGCAAGAAACACCAAACCCTAAGCTTGATTCTAGCAATTTTAGTGAAGGAAAACATCCTCAAGTGAAAATCCTAGTTAGGTTGATACTTGATCATCAAGCTTTGTTGGAAAGTTGGAGCTTTTGGAGTGGATTTCTCTTGCTTGGCATAAGGTAAAACTGCCCCCTTGACTTCTCTTTGATGGTGTTAAACTTATGGATTCTTGATGCTAGATGATTCTAGGATGTATTAGAGTGTTTTTGATGCTTGATTATGGGAAGTGTTAAGAGTTTTGATGGTTTTTCCTTGATGTATTGCCCAATTTTTGTGTCAAACTGACCTGCAAATTTGTCCTTGATAAAGGCCAAACTAGTTTCTGTACAAAACATGAAAGTTGTAGGGATTTCATTTAGCTTTCCACCCAGAAAATTTCAGAGCAATCGGAGCACTGTACCATGTGAAATGACCAAAATACTCCTGACTGCCCCACTACCCTGTTTCAGCTAACAATTGTCATATTCAGTCAAATTCCTGAACTTGCTGGTGATTATAGGAATTGAACTAGAGTCTAAGATTTACACCGTTGGAAAGATCTATGAACCTAGTTTTAAACGCCACTAACAAAGCTCGATTTTAATTTTTTTACACGGAGTTATGGCCGTTCTTCCGAGACTGTTCGACCAACCTATTCCTAGCTGACAGTTTTCTAGTGTCTCTGTTTTCGCCAATTTTGACCATGATTAAGCACGATTTGAGATTCGAGCTCTTCATAAAAATTGTAAGGCTATATCTTAGCTTCGAAAAGCCATAAATATGCCCCAATCCGATAAATGTAGCCCCAGTTATGATCAAAATACCGAAGGATGACAAAGCTGTCACCATTAGTTCTTCACCTTTGCATTTCCTTTCTTCACTGTTCTTAGTTCAATCCCTTTTATTTGGTTCAAATGAATATTTTTCACTCTAAATTGTACTTGAATCATTGACCTAGCTTGTACTTGGGTTCTTTTTTATTTCTACTTCCAATTCACGTTTGAACCTTAGCGACCCTTTTGAAAACTAATCTGGGCAGATCTTAGTTCACCTAAGTTTTGATTGGCTAGGCTCTAATCTCTTGTATTTTGGAAACCCTAGATGTGAATATTTTAGTTGTCCATTTTCTTAAGTTAAACTTTATTTTGATTATGAATTTGACTTCAGGGATCAATTTTGAACCAGAAAATATACCTGAGATTGACGTGTAATCTTCTACTTTTGGACTTGAAGGTGGTACCGAGGGTGATCAAGGCACGAACATTTGAGTTACTTGGCTTTGTTGGGTGGGTGTTCCAACCTGTTCTAAATCAAATATTTTACTACTATTTGAAAATGACTTGCGAAATAATTTACTCGACTCATATTTGCAAAGAAATGATTTACCATTATTTCTAAGTAAAATGCTTTTACAAGTGAAATAATTTAGGTAGGATTTGTGAGTGTTCCTTATTTTCTAAAATGTTTGTGTGTCCTACTCCAATAGTTTATTTGAATTTGCACTAAGCCTTACTTTGCCCACTTACTTAACTTTTGATAAGTGTTTCAACCACTTTTCAAACGATTTCAATTGTTTACGTGAAATGGATTGTTACTTCTTTTGGTAAATGAAATGGTTTTCTATCATGTGGGCAAGATTCTCGTTACTAGTTATGCTTTCATGTATCTTTTACTCAAAAGTGTTTTACTCTTAATCGTGTCCTAACAAAGGTACTTCGAAGAATTCCCTAGTATTTCCAAATAAAATGATTGTGAATGTATCTTGTGTATTTACACTAAATGCCTTGTCGTGTTGATTAAGTGTTAGTTTATTTGTTACATGCATTACTGTTGAATGTTAACTGTGCATGTTGTAAGCCGTCAATGCTTTGGAAGCATCAGCTGAGCTGGGCCCTTGCATGAACTGGACCTACGCCCTTTGTTATTGGCCAACCCGAGTAAGCGGACTAGGTCGGGACCCTGTAACACTGGGACACTAGCTGGATTACTCGAGTATTACCACTGGAGATATAAGGACACTACTAACTACTAACTTACTGGCTCTATGCATTACTATATTCTTTTACTGCTTAAACTTGATTTGCTGATTGTCGAATGAATAAATGCTTGAAAGATCTCTTGTGTTGATAATTGTCTTTTGGAACAATTACTTGCTAAAAGTGCTGCTCTAATGAACCAAGTTATTCCAAGGTTTTTGTTTGTTTTACTGAATTTATGGAACCTCACTGAGCTTCTATCTCACCCCAAAAATATTTTATTTCCCCCCCCTGATACATTCCTAATTTTTAGTTCTTTCAATTTCTGAATTTTATTTGTTTAGGAATTAAAAAGGAATGGCAGCTTCTTGTTAGCCTTTTCTAATTAGTTTAGGTTTAGTTATTTTGTTAGTTTCTAATTGAACTAAGGGAACTAGGTGTCGCATTTTAATTTGTGTCCAAGTAGTATTAGGTTTGCTTTGTAAAGGCTATAAATAGCCTCTTTCATTCAATAAAGGGAAGACAAATTATTCCAGAAATTTGAGAGCTTTTCTCTTGGTTCTTGAGAACAACCTTGAGCCTTAGACGCTTTTCTAGGTATTCAAAAGACTTTATCAATCAAGAACGCTGATTGTGGTGTCTCTACTGTCAATTTTGGTCTCGAAGTTGCCCTTGATCAAATTGATATTTCACGCCAAACCGTGGTAAAATTGTCTAGATCCCGTGAACTTGTCGTGTTACTGGTTTCTTCAAATAGGCTAAGGATCAGCATCGTTGGTATTAGAGCTAGTTGATCGCTACTCGTGTTATATCCTTATTGTTCTAGTCATGCTGGTCGTTGCTAATTTTCTTGTTTTGTTGTAGTTATCGCTTCGTCCACATCAGTTTTGTTGCTACCGCTTCTTCTTATTTCATTTGTTTAAATTTGTCTGTGTTTCTTGAATGAGTCGACTCCTTTGAAGGCAAATTTAGCATAGCATGTTGTCTTGAGTTCCTTGTGTCGTGGTTTAAAAAAAAAACTGCTCCTTGTGTTATCAAGTGAATTCTTGTTGCCAAACTATTTCTTGCTGATTCTTGCTGATAATAGGCTGTTTGGCTGCTTCCTTGTTTCTGAAATTTTGAATCAAACCCTTATAAAATCTTGAAGCCTTGATCAACAAAGTTCCAATCTTAAAGCTTGGAAATCCGTAGAAACCTGGTTCTTGAAGTCGCTAATCGTCTTGGGTTGAGTTCCTGATTTTTCTTTGATATAACCAAGATTTTGAATCAAACTGTAACCAACTCGTATTATGTTTCTTGAATTCCTTCACGCTGCATCTTGAACAATACATTGGAGTAGAGCAGCCTTGGTAAAGCTTCAGTGACCTGAAACGAAGTTGGAAAATCCAGCCATTTGTGACTTGTCTGCTTTCCATTTAAAAAATAAATAAATAAACAGCAAGCAATTGTGCTCATAACAGCCTTTGGGTATTGCTGTTGCATTAGGAAACAAAAACAATTAAATAGCTGCAAGCTCAAGAAACTAAAATAGCCACCTTTCTTGTTGTTTTCCGAACCTATTGTGACTTCAAAACCCACATAATCTGATTTGTTTCATCCTTCTTGTGATTAGCTAATTATTTGGGAAATCATAAGATTGAATCCCAATAGGCAAGGAAAAGGCTGGGAAACCCATCCAAAGTACAAACAAATCTGAAGTCCTCTTCTACAAGGATAGCCACCAAATTAAAATCCTAGTCCTATTAGGAAAGCCTCAAGTCAAGGCTGTCCCGTAATTTTCCAGCAAATTTGCTTCATTCTTGTCGCGGTCAATTATTCTGTTTTCTCATTTTAATTGTTTAATCTTGTTGTCTTCTTCTGTCCATTCTTATTAAATCATATTTAGTGTCATTCCATGTTTCTCTTGATTGTTCAAATTCCCAGAATTTCTAGTTACCAAGTTAGGGTCCTTGTAGAGTCATCTTTCGTGGTCTTATTCTAAACTCTCTTGAAATAATCGAATTGTGTGCATTGGTTGGTAAAGTTGATTTGTGCAATCGTGGATACCTTTAACGCCTCTCAAAGTGAGTGATTGCAAAACCAAAGAGAACTTGTGAGATCATTTGAGTGATACACGAGTGTGAGTGTAAACACGGAGGAGCGTAAGGACCTATCTACTTGTTTTCTTTACTAACTTTTTGCAGGGAACTTCAAGCATGTCTCATGAGGAGGAAACTCCACATCAAGAGGAGAACCCACCTCCTAGTTCTACCCTCCGGATTGAGGCAATGATAAGTGAGCTATCCAGGAAGATGAGCCTGCAAATGGAAGAGTTACATGGACGAATGGATCAAATGGAACACTCCCAAAGTACCTCCAAGGAGAAGCGACCTAAACAACCCACTCATGAGTATGATGAATCCCATGGTGAAAGTGAGGAGTTTGGTCAAGTCTCAAGGTTTGCTCGGGGCAACCCTAACCAAGGAGATGACACCATCAAAGGAGTCAAGCTCAAGATTCCAGCCTTCCAAGGAAAGTCCGACCCTGAAGCCTATTTAGAGTGGGAGGGTAAAATAGAGATGGTATTTGACTGCCATTCTTACACTGAGGAGCAAAAGGTCAAACTTGCCACAGTTGAATTCACCGACTACGCCTTACTTAGTGTGGTGGGATCAACTAAGAACAAGTCGTCAAAGGAATGGTGAACGTGCTATCTCATCATGGGCCGAGCTTAAGGGAATCATGAGGCATCGATTCATCCCGAGCTACTATCATAGGGAGCTACACCACCGTCTCCAAACTCTCACTCAAGGTTCTAAGAGTGTTGAGGATTTTTACAAGGAATTGGAGATGCTCCTTATGCAGCTAGACTTGCAAGAAGACCATGAGGCTACTATGGCTCGATTTTTAAATGGTCTTAAACCTGAGATTGCTAAAGTGGTTGAGCTGCAACACTACCTCGACATCCATGATATGCTAGATAAGGCTATCAAGGTTGAGCGGCGGCTCAAGTGGAGGGGTACCACACGACCGTCCTCTAGTGCAAATTGGAGGTCTAATCCATTACCTAAGGAAGAGGACAAGTCGGCTGCACCTATTCCATCACAAAGGCCGAGAGTTGATACACTGCAGCCTACCGTTCAAGAACAATGTCCTAAGGGTGTGTCACCATCATCAAGTGAGCCTTCAAGCAATCGTAGCCGGGACCGTAAGTGCTTCAAATGCCAAGGGTATGGACATATTCAATCACAATGTCCTAACCAACGATATGATCATTAAAAGCACCGGAGGTGGAATCAAGATGAAGTCGAGTATGAAGGGGATGCTCCATTAGTAGAAGAAAGTGGATCGATGAAGAGATTGCCCCATCGATGCACCAATTGGTTGTTTAGTTGCAAGAAGAGCCTTGACCATGTGCGCCAGTGAAGAAGAGACCCAATGGGAAAACATCTTCTATACCCGTTGTGAAGTCAAGGGTAAGATTTGTAGTGTTCTTATTGATGGAGGTAGTTGCACAAATGTGGCGAAGTTTACTCTATGGTGGAGACATTGGCTCTTCCTACATCACATCCCTCAACCTTACAAGCTTAATTGGCTATCTAATGAAGGCAATCTTAGAGTGTACAAGCATGTTCGAAAGTGCCTCTAATGCATTGGAAATTAAGAGGATCTAGATCTTGTGTGATGTGGCTCCAATGCAAGCTACTCACATTATTTTGGGACGCCGTGGTAATTTGATAGAAGCATTACATTGATGGACGCCAACAAGTACACTTTCCTTCATCAAGGTAGGAAGATTACTCTAGCCCCTTTGTTACCAAGTCAAGTTCGTGAAGATGTCGCCAAGTTACAAAGGGAGTATGAGGAGGTCTTGCAAGCAAAAGACAAAGCTAGTAGGTTCGACAAACCCTAGTCTTCTATACGTGCATTACCTGCCCACATGCAATGGATGTTTCTCGCTTTCTCATGGATTCCTTCTTCCTTCAATCCTCGCCCACATTCTTGCTAGTTAGGTCCACTAACTTATGCATTGATTTTCTGGTCTATTGTGCGGATGGAGAGATTGTTCAACATTTCCTCCAAATGATCCAGCAGGCACCTATGGATGCTACACTACACTATCAGGCTATCTCCTTGCCAACAAGTGTCTTGAGGATTCCTGCATTGATGCCATTGTCCGAGGAAGTAGATTCTAGTTACTTTATTCCATTAGTTGAGGTAATTCCCATGGCCAATGTTCCCTCAAGCTATGTTCATCTCTTCGTTACTCAAATGACACCTTACATGGTTGAAGCTATGGGCTGTTCGCCTATCCATTCTTCTTATCCTCCAAGGCATTGATTCGTGGACGAATCTTCTTCAAGAGGAGGGGAATGATACATTCCTAATTTTTAGTTCTTTCAATTTCTGAATTTTATTTGTTCAGGAATTAAAAAGGAATGGCAGCTTCTTGTTAGCCTTTTCTAATTAGTTTAGGTTTAGTTATTTTGTTAGTTTCCTAATTGAACTAAGGGAACTAGGTGTCATTACTTAATTTGTGTCCAAGTAGTATTAGGGTTTGCTTTGTAAAGGCTATAAATAGCCTTCTTTTCATTCAATAAAGGGAGGACGAATTATTCCAGAAATTTGAGAGCTTTTCTCTTGGTTCTTAGAACAACCTTGAGTGCCTTAGACGCTCTAGGTATTCAAAAACAGACTTTATCAATCAAGAACGCGTTGATTGTGGTGTCTCTACTGTCAATTTTGGTCTCGAGTTGCCCTTGATCAAATTGATATTTCCGCTGCCAAACCGTGGTAAAATTGTCTAGATCCTGTGAACTTGTCGTGTTACGGGTTTCGTCTGAAATAGGGCGAAGGATCGTATCACTCCCCATAGGGCTCGAGATGAAGGAAAGCAGGAAGTGATCTTTCTTAGTTTGACTGGCAGGATTATCTCTCGTACTATTTGTAATCTTGGACTACTCGACTTTTTGGTATATTTGGACTAGATGGAAATGTAATAATTTTTTTTGAGATCTTGCTGTGTTATTATTTGAGGTCTGTAATATATTTGAGGATCTGTAGTGAGTCCCATAGAGTTGGGCAAAGGGTCCACGATCCCTTTGGTTCATCTTGGGGAGGCTGGGGTCACACTATAGTATTGCGCTTATATTCTAAGATTTATGGTTATGTTATTATTTTGAAATACTTGAATGTAATTGTTGAAGTTTTATTGTAATTATTAAAGGCTAGCACTGAAATTGGTTTGAGGATTGTAGTGAGTTCCGGCGAGAGTCAGGCAAAGGTCCGCCAAACCCCTTTGGTTCACCCAGGAGTAAGGTGGAGTTATATGATATAATGTATTAAACATTTTATCAAACACTTGATAGGCAAACTATCAAGTGTTTGATAAAATGTTTGTATGCTACTAGTGGTTATGCATATCAAGTGTTTGATGAAATGTTTGGTGTGAAACTTGAGATTTTAGGATTTGGATTGAAATGGAGATATCTGTGATAGACAAGTGAAGTGAGTGGTGGTTGGTGAGCGTTCCAAACTCTTTCCAACTAACAGTTTTGCTACTATTTTGTTCCAACTTGTTTTATAGGAAATGTTCCACTATGATGCTTTTGTGTTACTACTGTTTCAAGGAAATCACTTGTGAAATGTTTTACCACTAATTTACTATTGACTTGTATTGGTTTACACGTATAACAATCTGTTTTATTTTTAAAATGATTTATGGGTGCTTTTGAGTTGATTAATTGAAGTGTGATTTGTTGCTTGCGATGTTATCTAAATGAATGTGATATAAACTGTTAGTGAGTGTCTCAATCTCTTTACAATTGAAAAGGTTCATTCCTGCTCCTACAAGAGATGGTTTCTATTGTTTTCAAGTGAAATGGTTTGTGAACGTTGTGAGTGATTTAAACTTGATTTTCAAATGAAATATTTGATTAATGTTTACAAATGAAATGATTTTCATGACCTGATTTCTAAGAATGATTGCCAAACTTGATTTTAAAATTTGGATTACCCAACTTGATTTTTAGTCTTGATTTCTAAACTTACCAAACTTGAGTTCTAAACTTGATTTTCAAACTCATGTTTACAAATAAAATCATTTCCAAACTCATGTTTATAACTAAAATCATTTCCAAACATGATTTTAAATGATTAACTATTGAGATGATTCTAAATGAAATGAGTTTTACAAAATGATTTCTAAGTGAAAACATGTTCAACTATGTGACTTGCTTGACTCAAAAGGTTGCCTATGCATGATTTCTTGTTAAATGTGCATGTTTGTAAGCTGATGTGTACTTTATCGCATTGACTGAACTGAACTCACTCTTCACTGGAACCCTATCCTTGATCCGCCATCGTGACATCAAGTAGGCCAAAAGCTTATCCTAGACCCACCACCGTGAGATCGGATCAACTGGACAGCCCTGGGTAATGACTTACCAATATTAAGTACAAATCTCAAAACTCTTTGTCGAAAGGTCTTGAGTACTATATCCAACGTTCAATATTAAATGAGGGGATCATTTATTGTTTTGGAGGACATAAGGTGAGATCAAGATAAAGGATTGTTTATCGTTTTAGAGGTCATAAGGTCGGAGTTCGGAGGTTATAAGGTGGTAAAATGTAGAGGATTGTTTATTGGAAGTTATAAGGTGGAAATGGCTCCAAGTGAGCACCCGTATCCTTTCAATATTTGAACTAAATGTTTGTTGAATTATCGTTCATTGAATTATCATTTATTGAATTATTGTTTATTGAATTATTGTTTACCGCATTATTGTTTGTTAAATTAAGTGTTTATGGGCTGATTGTTTATGGAATTATTGTTTCCTGTATCCTTTTAAATGAAAAGTTTCTTAAATACTTTCAATATGAATGTGTGTCCATATACTCGACTTACACGTTATACTTTTAAAAACTCGAATGTTTTACAAAATGCTATTCAATTCAAATGTCCATGAATTTGATAAAACGTGAATTTTCTTATTTTCATTGACACTCACTGAGCTTTAACTCAACCCAAAATGTTTTATTTCCCCTCCACAAGGTTCGAAGTGAGGGAAATCACATGTGTTAATTCAATAGTGTGACTGGCTGGGATCTCATGTATGTTTTGAAGTTCAATTGACTTGTGAAATGTAAATTAGTGGAGTATTTGATGTAAATATTTGAGATTGACATTGTAATTTGTTTAAAGACTTTATCTATTGAAGTTCAAACTTTAATTTATTCGTAGACTGTAGTGAGTCTTGGCGAGAGTTGGGTAGGTGGTCCGCGCGAACCCTTTGGTTCACCTTAGGAGGAGGTGGGGTCGTCACAGTTGGTATCAGAGCTTGGGTTTTAGATCTCTATAGTTTATTCTAGGCTTAACGTTTAGAATGCCGGATTGTGGGACTAATTGGTTGTTAAGTGAAATGTTGAGCGGTAGGATTTTTTATATTGTAGGAAAATGAGAGACTTGTATGAGATTAATTCGAGGTATTCTTAGGGTTTTAATCTTTATATGTATGTGTATAAGACTGGATGTGATTCTTGGATTGACTGCTTAGGTGGAAATTTTTGTGAATTCTATATGAGGAATAATGGGGATTGAGTTAGTTTGCACTTGGAGATGGCCAGTCCCAATGTGAATTGATTTAGTTCTTATTTAACGTTTAAGTTAGCAAGTTGTACCTATTCTTTGGGTTTGAATTTGGAGCTTGAGGCTTTGACTAAAAACCCTAATGTTGGTGATTCTTGGAGTGATTGATTAAAGATGACTTTTCCCTAACTTTTATTGTCAGGGGTTGCTATGGAGAGATAGGATTATCTGGATTTGCTTTGATCGGATCTAGTGACCATTGATTTTATCTTTTGAAAAGGAATAATGGGATTAGAAGATATGAATTTTAAGAACACAATTCGTTTAGGGAGGGAAGGATGTGAGGATTCAAAAATTGTATTTTTATCAGAAAATAAATAATAATGATAATAATAATTATATTATGTATTTTCACTAAAATATTAGTGAATTCATGCATCGAGTTATCATTTTCTAATTTAGAGAATTTTTTCATAAATAAATTACCGATTTTCATTTCGGCCAGTTTAAGTGTCAAATTTTGAGTCGCGATGTGAATAGTAGATCTAAGATGAAACCAAGCACATACAGAGATATTTCAGAGATATATTTATGGTAGGACAGTATTGGAAGGAGAAAATCCAATAAAAGTTAGAGCGTCATGCGTCGACGCGACATAAAGGCGAGTTGACCACCTTTTTCCCTAAAATAAGAAGAGCCAAGCTTTTTGTCTCCTTAAAGTCTTCATCCTTGTTCCTTTTCTTCTTCATTTCAGCCAGCCAAGGAAGCCAAAGAGAGAGAAAGATCCATGAGAGAGAGAGAGAAATAGAGAGAAATAGCTTTCTTGCTCCTTCTTCTTCTTCACCTTGAAGACTTCATTGGAGAGAGCTTCATCTTGCTCTTTCTTCTTCAATTTTCAGTCGAGCTAGAGGAAGCAAGTGAGAGAGAAAGTGGTGCAACCATCTTGATCTTGTAGTTTTGGGAAGGAATCACCAAGAAAACTTGAAGATCTTTGGCCTTTCTTGAAGAATTTGCAAGTAAGGAAGATTGGGAGAAAGTTGTGGTGAAACTTTGTTAGATCTTGATATAACTTGAGGTAACCTTCAATCACGGCCATGGTTTTTGAAATTTAGTCATGGAATCTGTTATATCTTCATGATCTAAGTTAGTTTTATGGAAGAGCTAGTAGATTACTTGAAGGTTAGAGCACTAGTTTAACTCTTGAATTGTTGATTGATTTTGCTAGAAATTCACAATTTTACACCAAACTGATCTGCATATTTCGTCCATGATAAAGGCCAATATAGCTCTTTCTCAAAGCATGAAAGTTGTATAAAATTGAGTTACCTTTCAACCCATAAAATTTCAGCTCAATCAGAGCATTGTAACATGTAAAATGACCAAAATACCCTTGACTGCCCAAATGTCCAGTTTTACCCGATAGATTTCTGTTGTTTCTCTGATTTCACTTTTCTGACCATGAAAATGAAAGATTTGAATTTCAATGTCTCATAAAAAATGTAGCCCTGTGTCTTACCTTTGAAACACCATAAGATTCATCTCAATCCGATATTTGTAGCTCGAGTTGTGATTAAAACACTCAGAGGTGGCAGAAAATTGATAGTTGTTGATTACCTTTGCCAAGAATCTTAACGTTTACTAAGTGTTTGATTCTATGAAGCGCTAATAATTGATGAAGCCCTTAGGATTATGAGTGAAATATAAATGTTTTTATGGCTGTTTTGTTGACTAAAATTTCAAGGAAATTAGCCTCTGCTGGCAGAACATTAGCTGGAAATTTTACTTTACTTCTTCGAAATTTTTAAGTTGTTTTTCGACAAGCATTTTGGCCTAATGATTTTATATGTTTTTAAGCTATATGTATATGATAAATTGGGACTGAAATCTTGAATTTTGGATTTAATGAGTAACTAAGTTTACTTTGGTTTAGTTTGGCTAACTTTGGAATCAAAAACTCTTACTACATTTTGACTTACAAATGAAGCACTTACAAAATTCTCCCTCGAGTGTTAACTTGGTGATTAAGCATAGAGAGTTTCTCTCTTAATTTGACAAGAAATTGAGGATGCTTGAGAGAAGGGTTAAGAGGGGAATTTCTTGGTCTTGGTTAAACGTTATAGATAATCGTTGGATATGCTTGACTCAGGTGCTCAAGAAGAATTCTAGGGAAACCCCGAGGAAAACGTGTGAGAGCTTTATTTTGCCTACTCACTAGACTTTTGGTGAGCGTTCCTTATTTTCTAAATGTTTTGTGTGCCCTACTCCAGTAGTTTATTTGAATTTTTACTAAGCCTTACTTTGCCTACTTACTTAACTTTTGATGAGTGTTTCAACTACTTTTCAAACGTGTTTCACTTGTTTAGCGTAAAATGGATTGTTACTTCTTTTGGTAAATGAAATGACTTTCTATTATGTGGGCGAGTTCCTCATTGCTAGTTATGCTTAAATGTACCTTTCTACTCAAATGTGTTTTACTCTTAAACGTGTCCTAACAAAGATATTTCAAAGAATTCCCTAGTGTTTACAAATAAAATGGTTGTAAATGTATCTTGTGTGTTTACACTAAATGCCTTGTCGTGTTGATTAAGTGTTAGTTTATTTGTTACATGTATTACTATTGACTGTTAACTGCGCATGTTGTAAGCCGTGAATGCTTTGAACGCATCGGTTAAACTAGGCCCTTGCTTGATCTGGGCCCATGCCCTTTGTCATCGACCACCCCAAGACAGAATTGGACTAGGTCGGGACCCTGTAACACTGGGACACTGGCTGGTTTACTCGAGTATTACCACTGGAGGTATAAGGAGACTGCTAACTACTGACTTATTGGCTCTATATGCTATTGTATTCTTTTACTGCTTATAATTGATAAGCTGATTGTTAAATAAATAAATGTTTGAAAGATTTCTTGCGTTGATAATTGTCTTTTGAACGATTACTTGTTAAAAGTGCTACTTTGATAAACCATGTTATTTCAATGTTTTGCTTGTTTTCTTGAAGTTAGGGAACCTCACTGAGTTTTATCTCACTCCAAAATGTTTTATTTCCCCTCCACAGGGTTCAAAGTGAAGGAAATCACTTGTGTTAATTCATTAGTGTAACTGGCTGGGATCTCATGCATGTTTTGAAGTTCAATTGACTTGTGGAATGTAAATTAGTGGAGTATTTGATGTAAATATTTGAGATTGACATTGTAATTTGTTTGTGGACTGTATTTATTGAAGTTCAAACTTTAATTTATTCGAGGACTGTAGAGAGTCCTGACGAGAGTTGGGTATGCGTTCCGCCGAACCTTTGGTTCGCCTTAGGGGGAGGTGGGGTCATCACATAAAGAAAATAGAGACATGATTCTATACCTTTATGTATGTTTGTGCAGGAGGTGTGCGAGAGATTCTCATGAAAAAGAAGAATAGTGCTTACAATTGCTGAGAAATAAGAATAGCGGCAACTGGCGATGAATGAATTAGGTTTCTTAGTTAATATGAGATTTTAATGCCCTAAAATTTTGTAATATATCTTTTTGACGCTTAATTATTTCAAAAAATTATAGATAGTTCATAAACATTTTCAAATTATAATTCTGACCTCAATTTTTACAATTTTTTGAATGGATTCTATATATTAGTGATAAACTCACTAAATATGCCAAGTGTGAGGACCCAGAAAAAGATTATTTTATTTTACTCATGTTATTTGAATTGCATCTTCTTTATTTATTTAATTAATGATTTTGTGTCTTAATGAATTTTATTAAATTGTTGCATGTGGGTGTTAGTGATTAGTGTAAGTGTAATTTTGTGAGGTGTGTGAGGAAACTTTAGGGAAAAAAAGAGAGTTTAGTGCAAAGAAAGTTGGGGAAAAACCAATAAGAGTTGGAAAAGTGGCACACTACTAACCAAGTGACACTACAAGAAATTTGAACTTCAGTGACAATCAAAAGTTGTCACTGAAACCCAAAAAGTCGTCATTATAAGATACAGCGGCAACTTTTTTACCTGTCACATGGTTGTCACAGATTCTATGTCACAAAAGGATCCATGTGAACCTAAAGAGGGTCATCACAAAATCATGCTATCCAGTCACAACCAAAAAGTCGTCATAAATTGTTAGCATTCTGTGACGACACTTGTGGTCATAACTGCATCTATTTTGTTGTCATAGATAAAGCAAAAGATGTTACAAATTTTGTGTCTATAGTGATGACTTTTAACTTGTCACAATCGATCCTGTTCATCAGTGCCAAGAATTGTTGTCATTGAGTGAATTTGCAATCAGTGACAACATTCTCTAAACTTAAAATTCACCATATCCTACTCGATCCTATAACATTTTCAACAAATATAATAGATAATTTCCAACTTGACAAATGTTAAAAATAAAATTAACACACAATTAGCCTGAAATGTGTACATATATTATCATAAATATCTCTAAATTCATCATAGTGGCCATCCAAAAAACACAGTTCAAGTACTAATAGCAAGTGGCCATCTAGAAAACAAAAATAGTACGTTACTAATCAAAAACACATAGTAAAGCATTAAGGTCAAGCTTGAGCCATCTTCATCAACATATCCAAAAGCCAACTCCAATTAGGTAACAAATTTCTTCCAAACATCTATGTCTTAAAATACCTGCATAGCCAGCAAAAGTAAATTAATAATAATGATCCACATGCAACTAAAAGAAGGAATTTTTAAGAAAAATTAAATTACTATTAATGCTTCATAATAAAAGTAAATCCCTAACCAAATTAATATGTTTCAATACCTCAACTGGAAGTATAATTAACTACCAAATTTAAGCAAGTACAAGAAGATGATAACAAATTTCAAATTATAAGTACAAGAAATGATTACAAATTAGCTTCTAACCATCCATTTACCACTTTAAATGATTACTGACATCCATTTATCACTTTAAATGATTCTCAAGGCATTGCATTGTGATATTTTTATCACGCCAGTTATGAAAGGTCAATATTCAACTTGAGCAATTGCACAACTGTTGTATGTTTTGGATTTTTAAGGATACCTTATTGCCAAGATGTCTACTTGTACCTTGCATGGACCTTGCACGGAGAGATTATCCCACTAATATTAAGCATCATCTCTATTAACCCAAACATCATTTCACAATGCTAAAATTTCTCTATAAAAGAATTTGTCATGTGTGTTCTATTGTGTCATAAAACAAATCATTTAATCAACCATATATATCTGTCATCACACTTCAAAATATTAGTAATAGTAGGAAGTCTTCCCTATGCAAGGAGCAGGCCGATGCCTGTGTGTAAATATTTTCCGATTAAGTCAATTTAATTATACACAATGTTCTCGTAAATAGTAAATGAATGCAATGAATGGAAATATGATTCAAAATGAATGTGATTCACCAGGACTCACTATAATCCTCGAATAAAATATTACAATTTCAAACCGTCAATATACATATAACATTCATACCTAAGTACAAACTTCTGAAAAGAACTTGAATTTTTCAGTCCATACATATAGAATCACTTGTAGATATCCTTGCCCAAGTTCATATATTCTACACTTCTGCATTCAAATAACAATTTCACAAAACATCACTAATATAATCCACCACAATCTCAATCTACTGCCAATTTGTCACGTCACTAGTCCAAGTGCTCGGCTCCTAAAGAAAATATATTAAAAACAGGATGAGCTTTCGCTCAATGAGGTTCCAAGGCATGCACATCACATAGGCATTTCTATATATATCAAAAGCAAGATGGCCATGTAACATAATTAACTCAAAAGAAATAGTGCCACAAACATCATTACTGAACAGATCTCTAGAGGTGGCTCCTATCTCCAATGACGTAGCACATAGCTCCGCTCAGATAAATACTTCAAGGAGTGAGTCGGATCTCTAGAGGTGGCTCCCGTTCCATATGGATGTAGCACATAGCTCTGCTCAGGTAAACACTTCAAGGAGTGAGTCGGATCTCTAGAGGTGACTCCCATCTCCAAGGACGTAGCACATAGCTCATTCCCAACACTAGCAGACATTTCAAGCTAAGATGGATCTCTACAGGTGGCTTCTGTCCTATATGGGTGTAGCACATAGCTTCGCTTAGGCCACAAAACTCAAGGCAAACACAAACAAATCATTTCATAGATCATTGGCAACAATAAAAACATTTCGTATGGAAAACAAGTTAGAGTGCTCACAAATTAGTCATAAATCATTTCACTTGTAAAAGCAAATTTTACTTGAAAATAACAATAAATCGTTCCTTATATATACTAGAAAATTACTTCAACAAATCATTCCTTTGCAAACAATAGCAAGATTTTTCATTTGAAAAAGGAGTTGGAACACTCACCAAAAGTGCAATCAAACAAACAAGTCCTTCACCCGTCCATCTCGGGATTCCCCTCACAATCCTTTTGAGTGCCTGAAACAAATACAACCAATGATCACTTATAGGAAACCATCTCTATCCAATCCTCCCTCCCTTTAAACCATCACTCATGCATACACTAGGTTACTTATCAAACGAGGAGGGAAAACCACTCACTTGATCAACTAAAGCGACACTTAATAGGGGTTCAAGGTTATTCCACTGGTCCATATCAGATATCCCCATTTCAAGCTAAGTTCTAGAATCACAAGTTTCATACAAAGCATTTCATCAAACACTTAATGTGCATAACCACTAGTTTCATACAAACATTTTATCAAACACTTGGTAGGCATCAAACTATCAATTTTCTATCATCTTTTGGTGTTTTGATCATAACTAGAGCTACACTCATCAAATTGAGACAAATTTTGTGCCGTTTTGAAGCTAAGACACAGACCTACAATTCACATGAAGACTTCAAAATTCAGTTCAGGAATTTTCATGGTCAAAAATCACAATTACAGAAGCAAAATAAAACTATCGGGTTGAAAACAACATTTCTGGACAGTTTCGGAAGAAAGACTATAACTCAATGTAAAAGGATCGAAATTGAGTGCCGTTAGTGGCGTTTAAAACTAGACTCATAAATATTTCAGTGGTATAAAATTCAAGTTTTGGTTCATCTCCTACAAGTTCTAGAAAGTTTAGAAATTTGGCTGAAAATGAAGACTGTTAACTAAAACAGGGTAATGGGCCAATTAGGGGTATTTTGGTCATTTTGACAATATATAGTGCTCCGATTGCTCTGAAATTTTGCAGGTGAAAAACTCAAATGTATACAACTTTCATGCTTTGCACAAGAATTGCTTTGACCATTAACATAGGCAAATTTGCAGCTCATTTGACACAAAATGGGGCAATACATCAAACACTTGGTATGCAATAAGAATTCTTCCAAAAATCCGTGAAAAACTCAACTTTCAACCATGAAAACTTCCAAATTTTGACTCCAAATCGACATGCACTCATAGTACAAAGTTTTTTGAGCAAAATCAAGCCAAGAAACATCATAAAATTTCAAAATCAGGTGTCAAAATTTTCCAGCTATAGTTCAGCCAACAAGCATTACTTTTCTTCAAAATTTTCACCAACATTTTTACTTTCTAACCACAAAATAAAATCATCTCATAAACAACAATCACAACCACAACCAGGTCCTTAAGTCTGCTACCTAAGAGCTCACCTCAAATTAGCTCCCTAAGTTGGGAATTTAAGAGCCCAACTCAAATGTTCCAAATATAAACATCTCTTGCAAAATAAACAGTGGATCTATAAGATTTAGCACTAATAAAGTTAAAACTAAAAGATTTAAGTGTTATACCTCAACATCTATTTAGATCTAGTAAGATCAAGGAGGATCTAATGTAGTTTCACCCACGGATGATGTTCCAAGCTTTGACACCTCAAGATCCTTCAAGTTTTTCCAAAGATTTGCTTGCTTGAAGTTAGTTTCCTCCTTAAAACCCAAGAACAAGAAGATGACAAGCAAAAGGAAGCTTTCTTTCCCTCTTTCTTTCACGGCAGCCAAAGGAAGAAGAAGGAACAAGAGCAATGCCTTCAATGGAGTTTTCAAGATTCAAGGAATGGAAAATGAAGAAGATGAAGAAGAATTTTCTTGTTTTCTCCCTCTCTCTCACTCTCTAGTTGTAAATCTTGATCCCAAATTTTGATGTTTACAAAACAATTGGATAATTCAATTTAATGTTTTCCATTGAGTATATTGGCAGCTCAGGTTATTAATGCAAATGGTGCAATTGAAGAACTCAACCAAAAGAAGCAAAGGACATTAATCATAGTTTGTATCAACGTCCGATAAAATCGAAACTCTGCATCGGACACTCAACTTGAAGTACGGATGTCCGATAGACGAGGGTATTGGACACTCTACTCAGGCGATATCATCATCATGGACGTCAGATAGAATTAAAGATGAAATCAAGCTCTCGACCAGCTATCGGAAAGCTTCAATTTCGAAATATGCATCGGCCATCCGATAAAGATCGAAACAACCTGTCGGACGCTTGCATCGGACGCACAACATTGTGTCGGACATTCGATAGCTCCAATGCCTATTTTTTAACAGCCATATTTTTGACCGTTGGAGAGATTCTTAAGGCCATTTCTCACACTCTATAAATACCCACAAGTTCAAGAAGATAAGAGACTTTTACCAACATGAAATACAAGCTTACATGTGAAATATTTGGGTAGAAATATTCTTTGTTTGTTGTATAGGTGTGGGAAAAGTGTGGTTTGTGAGGTTACTCATTAGGAGGAGTAAAACCTTAGTGAAGGTTGCCTCACTTGTAATAGTAGTTCTTAATTGGTCAAGTAAACTTTCAATTGCAACTTGTTGAGGGTTAACTAGGATAGTTGTAAAACTCCTTGGATAAACTAAAGGCCTTTAGGGTGAGGAAGGAGTGAACCTTCACTTGTACAAGTTGGTTAACTTCACCTTCAATTGAAGAAGCTACTAGTGGAGTGTATCCAAATTCGGTGCAACTTGAAAATTTGGTTTTGTGACAGTCCCACCTTTCCCTAGGGCGTACCCTAAGGATTAGTGAACTGCCTACCCAACTCTCGTCAGGACTCAAATACCCAAAATATCATCGAAACATTTACTCAAAATAAAATTAAACTCCGAGTTACATGAACACAAAGTTTACAGCGTTTCAAACTTAAAGTTAACAACCAATTTCAAGCTTACAAAACGGAACAAGTTCACTAATACATCGGTACCTAAACAAAAGATAAACACTTAACTTTAACCACAATCAAACTCTCCGACCTCTTACACGTCCATGCTAAGGAAAACAAAAGGGAAAAGGGGTAAGCGGAAGCTTAATGAGGTCCCCAAACAAAACATGCAACCACATTAACAATTAGGCAAATCAGACAGTCAAATTTCACATTTACAGTAATTTAAAGCAATGCACTCAAGTAAAGGATACAGGTGGCTTCCAAAAGCCAAATCCACAAAGATTGATTGAACACGAGCCGTTGACTCTCCGTCAATGTTTGAAGTTAAGAACCAAATCCGTAGACACCACTTACACCATAACCGTCCACCAAATCACCCACTTACCGGGCCTGAACACCTCAACTTATTAAACTTGGGTAATACTCGGGTATAGCATGTTCCAAAGAACCAAATCAAATAACCTATGGTTCACCGATCTTTTCGACCAAGCCCATGCCGGCTCGATAGGAACGGCTCACCAATAAGGTTTTGGGGTTTCCGGAGCCCCAAACGAATCAAATTAGTCGATGGGATATCACCCAAATGACTTTTCACATCAAAGTAGACAAAGTCAAATCATAGTTCGAGAAAGTCAAATTCCAATGAAAAAGTCAAACGAAAGAGTTCGAGTGCGATAAAGTACGCCCTTGACTCACCCTCAGTAGTCCAACCATATATGATATGTAATTCAGTTCCATAGTTACATTTCAAGCAAATCACGTAGTCACGTAGTTCAAGCAAACACGTAGATCATGCAGTTTGAGAAAGCACATAGGTTCACGAAAGAAGCAAGGAAACACTCACCCAAACAAGCCAAGCAACTCAAATGCTCACGCCCTGATCACCCTCGTTACCTCCTTCGAGTCCTACGTACGACCAACGTATACAATCATCAACTCAACCAA
This sequence comes from Gardenia jasminoides, assembly GCA_013103745.1. Taxonomy (NCBI): domain Eukaryota; kingdom Viridiplantae; phylum Streptophyta; class Magnoliopsida; order Gentianales; family Rubiaceae; genus Gardenia; species Gardenia jasminoides. The sequence goes on along the minus strand of CM023095.1, from coordinate 15,866,815 downwards.
AACAAATAAATATAACCTAGCAAGTGCAAAAATGAATACTACTCGTTAATGCATCTCACTAGGAAATTCTAGGGTGATTCAAGTCACAAAATGATGAAATATTGAAGGTTTAGTGGATCCACAAGTTAAGTAGATATTTGGAATGAAATAAACATGCAAAGATTCAAGAAACATCAAGGTTCAACCAAGAACAATTTTCAACAATACTAATGTTCGGGTATAATAGTGACCCTTGCGCAGTCGTGGGAAAATGGCCATAACTTGGTGTAGAAAAATCAAAATTGAGTGCCGTTAGTGGAGTTAAAAACTAGACTCATAGGGCTTTCTAGAGGTATATGGCTCAGCTCCTAGTTCGTTTCCTATCAATACCATAAAACTTGGGAATTTGACTAATTTTTCATTTCTGACGGGTGCAGAACAGAAATTTTTGTTCAATGTTTGTGCAACTCAAGAGGTTTTCACCCTTGAAAATAGATTGATTTCACTCTAACTAGATACACAAATGTCCTAACAAGGTTTCTCAACAAGAATTAGTGAAGATTGAACAAGAAGAAATCGCAAAACAAGAGAAAAGAACCACAACTTCTTCCATTTTTTTAAAGTTCAAAACAACTCCTATAACTTTTCTAGCATGCATATGAAAGATAATCAAGCACCTTTCTCAAAGGAATAATCATCATAGCCTAGTGATTAGTGCTAATCCAAATATCAAACACATAGTAGGCATAAAATCAAACCAATTCTCATGTTGCAACTACAAGAATCCAAGCCCAAAAACTAGGTTTCCAAGCATCATCCTTCCATAAACATCACCAACAACCTTCATTAGACTAATTTCTAGGATCATAGAACTAGGGTTTGGATAGGAAAATACCTTATCAAGCCAAAGAAGTAACCGTTCAAGCAACCACAATCTTTCCCTACCAAGCTTGAGGATTGATGGTTTAGGGTGCTACCAACTTCCTCTCTTGATTTTCCTATTAAGCCAAGCAAGATATTGGTTGGTTTTTGGATGAATTCTCCTCTCTTTTTTCCTCCCTTAGGTTCGGCCACCACCACCCCAAAATGAAGAGAATGTGTTGTTTTAAAGAGATAAGTTTGGAGGGAAATAAGTCATCAAGTCGAGGTTTGAATCCTAGGGTGACAAGTGGTGATTTCTTGGCCATTACCTACAAAAATCTCACTTAATTGCTTCCTAACTCCCCTAATTTAATTTAGTCTCCATCTAACACCAACACATCCTATTTTCTTGGCAATTAAGTCATGCAAGAATCTCTCACTAATTCAAAAATTGAATCTAAGAAAAGTGCATTTAATCAACAATGAATAATGTATTTAGTGGAAACATGCCACTAATGCACTAAAAGAATTTATATGCACTTGAATGAGTTAAATGGTAATGTATGCATGAAAATTTTATTATTACTATTACTATTATTATTATTATTACTATTATTATTATTATTTAGGGCTCTCACAGGTTTGCATTTCTTTTTGTATCTCTTTTCTTTATTGCTCAATTGTGACATCTTTATTGTGATTAATTTGACATATCTTTGTGCACACTTGAGAAATTGTTTGTGCTTGGTTTATTGGGTGAATTCTTACATATTTACTTGTCTTGTTAAACTTCCAAATTCACCCCCTTTGGGTTGTATTCGGGACCAACAATTGGTATCAGAACTTGGTCTCCTTGAGATTAAACTCAATCAGCTTAGGAGTAAAGATGTCAACCAATAATGCATTGTTTTAAGAAGGGCAATCCATCATTAGACCTCCTATGTTCAATGGTATAAATTATATTTGTTGGAAGGATAGAATGAAAATATTTTTGCAATCTATAGGTATAGAGTTGTGGTTTATTGTTAGTGAAGGACCTTATGAGGCTACAATTATAGATTAAACAACCGGTGAAATAGAATTAAAACTAGAAGTGAATTAAGTGCTCAAGATAGATTCAATCTCTCTTTGAATGCCAAGACCATGAATGTATTGTATAATGCCCTAAATGCAAATGAATCTACTAGAGTAAAAGGGTGCAAATCGGCCAAGAAGGTATGGGATAAGTTAAGAGATATGTATGAAGGGAGTGATAATGTTAGAGAACAAAGAAAATCTATACTTGTTGCCCAATATGAATCTTTTAAAATGCATACTCATGAAAATGTTGATAAAATGTTTTGTAGATTCAATGATATTATTAAAGATCTTGAATTGCTTGACAAGGTATACACTTTGGGTGAGAAAAATAGAAAAATTTTGAATGCTTGCCGAAAGAATGGGAAAATAAAGTCACCGCTATAGAAGAGGCAAAAGATTTAAATTCTATGTCTATTGAATCTCTTGTAAATTCACTAACCTCTTATGAGTTGAAATTAAAATTACAAGATGATAAAGCATGGATCAAGAGAGGCATAGCATTCAAGGCACAAGAAGATGATGAAGATGTGAAGCGAAATAACATGGCAAGGACATTGAAGAAACTTCTAAATAAAAGGAGCTCTAGAGGAGGAAGAGCAAGTAATGATAGAAGAGAAAAATTCAAGAATTTCAAAATTACTTGGGATGATTGCAATTTGGATGAAGAAATGGAAGAAGAAGAAGAATCGACTCAAATGGCACTTATGGCCTTTAGAGATAATGAGGTAAACTCTAATCGCTCTCTTAGTGATGAAGATGATGATAATGATGATATGCAAGTTCTTATGATAAAAATGCATAAAAATTTGGTGAAAGAATCTTATGCCAAAACAAAGGATTGAAAATAAAAATAAATGCTTTATTGGAAAAAAAATTTAAGACTTTTCAAGAAAATAAGAATTTGAGAAAAGAAGACAATTGATGACGGTGAGTCATGCACGTGGAGCAAGTGAAGGTGTTTGTTGGGTCCAATGATAGCGTGCTTTGAGGCCAAAAGCGGAGATGAGGAGGCTTTGCAAACCCTTCGATGCGTCGTTCAAGTGTCCGGATTGGGGAACACAAGGCTATTGAGGGACTTGAGGAGTCAAAGAAGGTTATTCTGGTCCAAGAAGGCCCAAGCCTCTAAGTCCTCACCCATTGGGAAGGGGTGCAACAGCTTGGACCAGCCCAAGAATGCGTGCGAGCTCAGTGGACAGTCGCGATCCTCACTTGTGAGGATCCATACCTCGCGTTTATGATGAGACCAAGTTCTTGGATCCATGGGACCAATCCAATGAGCAGCATCGACCCTGTTAACTCAGCGGATCCCACCTGCGGTCATAAATTTTATAATTTTCATTTATTTTTTATTTAATTTTAGAGTTAACTAGCCAGCCAGGTTCACCAGAGAGTCATGGTCGAACGGGGCTGGGTAGTCGATTAGTAGGTTAATTGTTGAGGGAGTATTTATACTATTTTTCTCATATGTACGTTCATTATTATTCATCGATTAAGAAAACACTTGCACGAGTTTCTCTCTCTTGCTTCTTGGCTTTCTTGAATATCTTAGAGCTTTCTAGGGTATTGGATTTAGACTTATCAATCTAGGAGCAGCTAGGTTGTGGCGTCTCTACCATATCAAGATGGATTGACCGCGTGATCAGCGGGTTCTTGATTCTTCCGCCCGATATTAAAATTGTCAATAAAACGTGTCAAAGCGCAGATTTAACCTTCTAGATCCTGATAGTCTATACGGGTTTCGTCAGGTTGGCAGCGCGTTAGATGGAGCTGGTATCAGTGAGCTTGAAAGGTTTTGCGTTACATATCAGTTTTAGTTGTCTTTTGTTAAAAAAAAAAAAATCTTGTTATTCTAGCCATCTGGGGTTTCTCCTTGAGTCATCTCTGTGTTGTTCAATCTATAATCACTTGGGGATTTTTTGGTTAGGTTGTGTTTGTGTTAAAAAAAAATTTTTCCTGAGTACTGTTCATCGAGGGGTACTGTAGCGCCCGCTCACTGTTCACGTGTTACTGTTCACGCGTCGAGATTACTGTTCATCCGGAAAAAAAAAAAAATGATTGCTGTGTTATGTTCTTGTGCTGTTCTTGTTCAAGTTCTGGTTGTGTTGGATTGATTTAAAAAAAAAAAGAAGAAGAAGAAAAGATTCGAGCAATAAAAAAATAAAAAAAATTGAGTCTTTTATTGATAAAAAAATTCTGAAAATCAAACAACAAGAACCACATGGTCTTCTTGTGAAAACAAAGAAAAGCCTACACTATTGGTGGCCTAGAAATTCTGGTCTACCACTCCAACTTGATCTTCAATTCGTGGGTATTGGGAATTTGTTTTCGATCTTGTGAAAAATTTCTTGTATTCCAGTGAGCAGGTCATCTTGGTTTGGTGTCATTCTTTGGAACATTGGGTAACCCGTATGGGGGAACCTTTGTTGGGTTCACTTAACAGGCTTGATTCATCCATAAAGTCGTTGTTTTGAGTTTTTTTTTTTTGCATTGATCGCCCAAAACTGTAGCCTTGTTTCTTTTGTTGCTGGCCGTTCTTGTCTTTATTATTATTTATTGCTGAATCTTGGCTTTAAACAACAAGCAAGAGATCAAATCCTAGTCTACAATTGGTTTAGGTTGATTCACAAGTCAAGTCCAATTACAAGTCTACATTAGGTTGGTCTTTGCAAGTAATCTCTTGTCATGTGTTTTGTAGTCATCCGAAGTCTTTGTCCTTGTTTAGTGGGCATTGTTTCAGCCGACCTTTTCACTAGATTTTAGGATTGAGTTTTATAAAAAAAAAAAAAAAATTCCACTAATTCCTCTCCTAAAATCTAGTCTTTTCTCTAATCCCAAACTCCTACATTATCTCCCCACATCTTGGCTTTTCCTTCTCTCACATTATCTCCTAATTCTAGGATGCTTTCTCCTAATCTCCAACTCCTATATCTTCTCCTACAGTTTAGCCTTTTCCTTATCTTCTATATTATCTCTTAACCCTTAGCTTATCTTAACCCAAACACTCCTAATCCTAATCCACTTGACCTAAGCTCTAATTCGACCAACAACAAACCCTAGCCGTCTACATCAACAAACCCTAGCCATCTATAACAACAAACCCTAGCCGCCTATAACAACTAAACCCTAGCCGCCTATAACAACTAAACCTTAGCCACATCTTTCACTCAAAACAAACCCTAGCCGTCCCTCTCTCTTCCTTTCTCTCTTATCTCTCTCTTTCCCTTTCATTTATCATTTCGTTAACCTTCTTTTGGTATTGTGGAGGTGTTATCAACTACGAGTTGTGTACTACATTGAGTAAGTTGATTGTTTATCTTACAAAATCTAATTTCTTCAAGATAAACCTTCAAGTGCTTGAGAGAGTAAGGTGAGCTCATTATCGAGTTGAATTGAGATACGATTTGAGTGTTGAGAGTAAACACTTGAGGGAGGTAGTGTGAGGTCTATATAACATCCATTTGTTTTCTCTTTGCTAACTCTCTCGGGTACAAATTAATCATGGCGGTGAAGGTGATAAAACTCCATCGATCAAAATTGTGCACGAGGCATTGATTGGGCAAATGCAACCAGATGTTCAGGGAATTCTCAGGATGCATTGTGGAAGACTAGAGCGTCTTGGGATCAGGAGGCGTGCCACCTCTTCCCCGGTGAAATAGAACTCCCCAAAATGACAACTTTACCCTTGGAGTGGCGAGGAGGATTTCATCCATGACCGAGGCAGAAGCTTCACCGGACGTCAAGTAGATAATCTCCGAGGTCAAGATTAAGATTCCAACCTTCGGGTAAGTCAAATCGAGAGGAAACCTATACTCGGAATCTGAGCAACGCATGGAGTTAGTGTTGAGTGCAGGGAAGGATTATCTGAGGACCCGAGAAAGTCCAAATTGCCACCTCGAATTCACGAATATGCCGTGTCAAATGGAGTAAAGAGCTGACGAGGCGCATCACATAACATGGGCGTCCTGGTGGAATACACAGGCGGAGTTCCCACGGTGATGAGGAAGCGGTTTGTACCAGACCACTACTACAGAGGAAACTACACCGAGGAGCTCAAACTCTAGTCAAGGAAACCCTTGAGGGTGTGGAGGACTACTTTGGAGATGGAAATCCAATGTGCTTGAGGGATATCTGGGAGGATGGTGAGGCTACAGGGCGAGATTCCTCAATGGGTTGAGGCCTGAAATTGAAATTAATGGTGGGCGAGCTTGAGGCGATGCGTGGACATGCAGGCGGTAGACAAGTCGTAGCTTCCAAGATCGGCCGGAGGCTTAAGAGGAGGTACAAAACACATTACCACTGGCAACAGCAACTCAGTACACCGGTTCCCTGGAGAAACAACCCTACTTTTGGCGACCAAGCTGAGGCCCAAGCAGGCGAATTTCAGCCTTGAGCCCAAAACCAAAACTACTCCCAGAGGTTCGACCAGAACCAAACCCTGCATTAGCAAGGACAAGTGCTTCAAATGCCAAGGTTATAGCCATATAGCATCTCAGGTGTCCCACTAAGTACCATGATCTTCCTTCGATGGAAAGCGTTGTATCACGAGAGCGAAGGGATGAGTTTGAATATAGGCCACCATTGATGTGGTGGTGAGAAAGAAGGTGGTGATTACGATGAAGAATGTGATGAGCAAAGTGAAAGCGCACTAGTGGTAGCGTCGGGCTTTGCGGCCACATAATCAAGGGATGATGAGGCTCAGCGTGAGAACATCTTCTATACCCGACATGCTTAAGAGCAAAGTTTGCAACCATTATAGACCGGGGAGTTGCACCCAACGGGAGTAGCTCGGTTATGGTAGAGCACTTATCATTACCCACGCGTATGCACACCTCATCCCTATGCGCTGATTGGTTGGTTAATGGAGGCAGGTGACATCAAAGTCACTAGTAGTGGTGATTCCTTCCGGTATAGGGAAGGTATGAGGACGAGGTGCTCTGTGGCGGCGTAGACGCTCCCTATGCGTGAGCATCTCACATCTTGTTGGGGAGACCGTGGCAATATGACAAGAAAACTACACATGACGGGCCAAGTACTCCTTCATGCACAACAACAAAGGTGACTCTAGTCCCTCACACCTCGACAAGTGCATGAGAGATCAAGTGTTTACAAACAAGAGCATGAGCTGTGGAGATGGCCAAGAAAAAGGTCAACCCCAAGGGTCCATTCTGCCTCGAGAGGCCACCTCCCAAAGAGTTGGTCATGGGAGAAGAAAACAACCTTGCTAGCAAAATGCGGAAGTTCGAAAACTCTACTTGCTAAGCAAGTTGTTTACATCTTATGATAAAGAAGTAATTTTGTTATCTCGAGGTCTTTGAGTCACTTACCTCGATATTACTTTATTGCAGGAATTTGAGGACGTTTTCTGAGGAGATTCCAGATGGACTCTCCCACCAGGGGGGATCTGAGCATCAAATAGACTTTGTACAGGGGCGTCCTTTACCCAGCAAGCAGCTTTACAAGATGGGTCCAAGAGAACCAAGGAGATCCAACGCGTCAAGTGGAGGGGCTTTGCTGGATGGGCTCGAGAGAGCATGACCCATGTGCTGTTCCGGTCATGCCATTACTGTGCTAAAGAAAGAGGGTACATGGAGGATGTCGCGTGGACCGTGCCGTGTTCCATTACAGCTTAAGTATCATCACCTATTCCACGCTTTAGATGATATGCTTGGCGTCAGAGGTCATCTTCACAAGATCGATCTCAAGAGTGGGTACCACGAATCCGAATGGAAGGTGATGAATGGAAGACATTCAAGACCAAGTATGCACGAGTGGTTAGTCATGCCTTTTGGCTTAACTAACACTCCCAGTACGTTCATGCGATTAATGAATCATATTCTCAGGTCATTCTTAGGTAAGTTTGTGGTTTGTTTTACTTTGGCGACATCGATCTACAGCCACAGCCTCGAGAACGCACCACGTAGCGATCCTTGAAGTGCTACGTGGGAGGAAAGTTATTTGCTAATCTTAAGAAATGCACTTTTGTACTAACGTTGATCTCTTCTTGGGTATAAAGTTAGTGCACAGGGCATACAGGTGGATGGAAGCAAGGTAAAAGCTATCAATGAGTGGCCCGTGCCCAGGAACATGAGTGAAGTCCGGAGCTTCCATGGATTGGCGAGTTTTTACCGCAGCTTTGTGAAGGATTTCAGCTCCATTGCCACCCCTTTGACAGCCATCATCAAAAAGGATGTCAAATTTTGAGGTGACGACGGATCACGGCGTTCCCAACTCAAGCACAAACTCACACACGCACCTATACTTTCTTTACCAAGTTTTGATAAGACTTTGAGGTTGGAGTGTGACGCGTGCGGTGTAGGAATTGGGCGGTCTTGATCCGTGAAGGAAGGCTACCCGCTACCAGGTGAGAGCTGAATGGTGCGCCTGAACTATTCCACATATGACAAGGAGCTCTATGCCCTCATCCGGGCGTTGGAGACGGCAGCACCCTACGACCTAAAGAGTTCGTGTCATCCACTGCCGACCGAGGCATTGAAGCACCTTAAGTCTCCAACAAAAGTTGAGCAAGAGACATGTCGGTGGGTCATTTGTGGAGACCTTTCCATATGTCATCAAGTACAAGCGGGCAAGACCAATGTGGTTGCCGGCACTCTCGGCGCTTATTCCCTACTTGCCATACTTGATGCCAAGCTTCTTGGATTCCACATGATCAAAGAACTGCGACAATCACCATGACTTCTCGGAGACATCTACAAACAGTGCTTCTCGGGTCAAGGTAAGTTCTTTATCCATGATAGGTTTCTTTTATTGCAACAACAGGGTTATGTATTACATGTTCTATTAGTAGACTACGCTAACCCATTGAGGCTCAAGGGGAGGTTTGATGGGACACTTTGGTGTCACCAAGACTCTTACGCTTTACGGGGAACAAATTCCTATTGGCCGGATCGCGTTGAGACGATGAGCAGGATAGGTTGGCGATGCACCTGCCACCGTGCAAGTCTAGACTTCAACCCTTCGGTTTGTATACCCCTACCTATTCCTTACCGCAGGTCGGGTTGATATTTCAATGGACTTTGTATTTGGTTTGCCTAGAGTAAAAAAAAAAAAAGTTCATGATAGCATTTATGTTGTTGTGGATCGTTTTTCCAAAATGGCCCATTTTATTCCATGTCATAAAACAGATGATGCTGTGCATGTAGCTGATCTTTTCTTTAGGAGATTGTTAGATGCGCATGGCATTCCCTAGGACAATAGTGTCCAGATAAAGATGTCAAATTTCTGTCCTACTTTTGGAAAACATTGTGGGGAAAGTTGGGAACTAATTGCTATTTTCTACATCCAGACCACCCATGCAAACGGGGTTGTTAACCTTACGCTATCCACATTACTTGAGGCATCATTAAAAAAGAATTTGAAAACTTGGGAGGGTGTCTCACCACATGTACAATTTGCATATAACCGTGACTGTGCATAGTGCTACACATTTCTCTCCTTTTGAGATTGTTTACGGTCTTAATCCATTAACTCCCCTTGATTTAATGCCTTTGCCTGTGTCGGAGCATGCTAACCTGGATGGCAGGAAAAAGGCAGAGTTCGTGAAGTCCCTCCATCACAAGTCCGTGCCAACATTGAGGCTAGGACTGCGATTACCACTCAAACATGCTAATAAGGGCAGTAAAGATGGTCTTTGAACCAGGTGACTGGTTTGGCTACATTCTGAAAAGAACGTTTTCACATGCGGTAACGCCGTAACAAGCTACTTCCGGGTGGAGGCTCCTTTTCAGTTGTAGAACGTGTGCAGCACACAATGCCTACAAGCTCGACCTACACGGTGAGTATAATGTGTCCACCTTCAATATTGCTGATTTGAGTCCTTTCTTTCAGGGCGATGAAGCAATTTGAGGACAAATCTTTTTCAAGATGGAGGAATGGTACCAGCGAGCGGTGAGCGGTCATGCCGCGATGGAGCAAGTGAAGGTGCCGTTGGGTCAATCAATGGCGGTGCTTGGGCCAAATAGCAGATGAGGGAGGCTTTGCAAACCCTCGTGCGGCGGCTCAAGTGTCCGTTGGGGAACACAAGGCTATTGAGGGCTTGAGGAGTCAAGAAGAGTTATTCTACCAGGTCCAAGAAGGGGCCCAAGCCTCTAAGTCCTCCAGCCCGTGGAAGAGTGCAACAAGCGGACCAGCCCAAGAATACGTGCAGAAAGCTCGAGTCGCGAGGCGAGTCGCGATCCCTCACTTCGCGGATCCATACCTCTGCGTTTCATGATCAGAGACCAGTTCTTGATCCAAGGACTAATCCAGCGAGCACGCATCGTGATCCACCTCGGATCGCCGGTCGCTAAATTTTATAATTTTTGTTTATTTTATTTTATTTTTAGAGTTAACTAGCCCAGCCCAAGGTTCACCCCCAGAGAGTCTGTAGTCGAACCTGGGCTCAGTAGTCAGTTAGTAGGTTAATTGTTAGGGAGTATTTATACTATTTTCTCATGTACGTTCATTATTATTCCTCAGATTAAGAAAACACTTCTGAGAGTCTCTCTCTTGCTTCTTGAAGCTTTCTTGAATATCTTAGAGCTTTCTAGGGTATTCGATTTAGACTTATCAATCTAGGAACGCGCTAGGTTGTGGCGTCTCTACCATATCAAGGGATCGTTGACCGCGTGATCAACGGGTTCTTGATTCTTCCGCCGTGTCGTCGTGTCAAACGCAGATTTAACCTTCTAGATCCGTGATAGTCTATACGGGTTTTGTCACAGGTTGGCGACGTTCGTATCAACAATGATGATTTGAAAAAGCACAAAATTGATTTTGATTGTAAAATTGATTTGAAAAAGAAGTTGAAAAATAAAACAAAGTTTTATAAAAAAATGTTGGAGGAACAAAATCTTTTAAAGAAAAAAATTAATGATTTGAAATCTTCTCTCCAAAAGGAGAAACAAAATATTTTACAAAGAAAAGAAAACCATATTTTACATGGCCAAAATGATTTTATTATTTCTAAAAAAAGAGGAACTAAATTTATTAAACCTACTTTTGTGAATGATTGTAGTATTATGTGTCATTTTTGTTGCCAATTTGGACATATGCAAAATGATTTCTATGTGAAGAAAAATATAAGAAAAGGCTTGAAATCTATATTGATTATTAGATCATGTTGTACTAACTCTCATTCATAATGTTCTCTTAGTTTTAAAAAAACAAAATTTTGGGCTATAATTCATTAAGTATTTTGCTTTTTGGTATTTTGTTCATATTGATGTTGGAATTGTTAAATGTTGGATATTGGTGTTTGTTAAATGTTAAATATTGGAATTGTGAAATGTTGGTTATTGGTATTTGTTCCTTTAATTTCGTTATTGTGATATTGATATTTGTATTGTGATATTGATATTGTGCTATTGATGATATTGGTATTGTAATATTGGTATTTGTTGAATATTGATTTTGGTATGTTGGATATTGGCATTTTGGATATTGGTATTCAAACTACTATTGCTCCTTTGATTCTTTTTGTGATGACAAAAAGGGGGAGAAATTGGTTGGTTTGAAGTTTAAATGTGGTTGAATTGTTGAATGGTTTGAATGACTAAGTGAGGGAGAGTTATGGTTAATTGGCTTGGATTTGGCCGAATGGTTTGAATTCTTGATTTATATAAGTTATGCTCAAAATATCAGTTGTGTACGATTCACCAAGTAAGGGGGAGTTATACATGTTTTCTTTATCCAAAGTTTTCATTTTGTCAAATGAATTCAATTGTTTTGTCATCATCAAAAAGGGGGAGAATGTCAATCTTGATCCCGGATTTTGATGTTTACAAAACAATTGGATAATTCAATTTAATGTTTTCCATTAAGTATATTGGCAGCTCAGGTTGTTAATACAAATGGTACAATTGAAGAACTCAACCAAAAGAAGCAAAGGACATTAAACTCTATCGGATGCTCGATAGGTTGTATCGGATGTCCAATAAAAGTCGAGAACACTCTATCGAACATTCAACTTGAAGTACCGGACGTTCGATAGACAGAGGAAGTATCGGACACTCCTATCGGATGCATATCATCATTATCGGACGTTCGATAGAATTAAAGATGAAATCCAAACTCTCTGACCAGCATCGGACGCAAGCTTCATTGGACGTAGAAATATGCATCGGCCATCCGATAAAGATCGGAACAACCTGTCGGACGCTTGCATTAGACGTACAACATTGTGTCAGTCGTCCGATAGTTCCAACAGCTATTTTTTAACAGCCATATTTTTGACCATTGGAGAGCTTCTTGAGGCCATTTCTCACACTCTATAAATACCCACAAGTTCAAGAAGATAAGAGACTTTTGCCTACATGAAATACAAGCTTACAAGTGAAATATTTGGGTAGAAATATTCTTTGTTTGTTGTATAGGTGTGGGAAAAGTGGGGTTTGTGAGGTTACTCATTAGGAGGAGTAAAACCTTGGTGAAGGTTGCCTCACTTGTAATAGTAGTTCTTAATTGGTTGAGTGAGTTTTCAATTGCAGCTTGTTGAGGGTTAACTAGGATAGTTGTAAAATTCATTGACTCAACTGAAGGCCTTTAGGATGAAGAAGGAGTGAACCTTCACTTGTACAAGTTGGTTAGCTTCACCTTCAATTGAAGAAGCTACTAGTGGTGTGTATCCAAGTTCGGTGCAACTTGAAAATTTGGTTTGCATTTCTTTTTGTAGCTCTTTTCTTTATTACTTAATTGTGACATCTTTATTGTGATTAATTTGACATATCTTTGTGCACACTTGAGAAATTGTTTGTACTTGGTTTATTGGGTGAATTGTTGCATATTTACTTGTCTTGTTAAACTTCCAAATTCACCTCCTTTTGGTTGCATTCAGAACCAACACTAGTCTCGGCCCTCTCTCTCTCTCTCTCTCTTTAAGCTCCAAAGGTTGGCCGAAAATGGAACAACAAGAAGCAAGAAGCAAGAAACAAGACTTTAAGGTGACAAAAGGTGTGGTTCTCCATAAATTGGGGAAAAAGTGGTCAAACTCCACTTTTTGTCGCGTCGACGCGTGACACTCTAACTTTTACTGGTTTTTCTCATCCTGACATTGTCCAACCTTAAACATATCTCTATAATATCTTCACATATGCACGGTTTCATCTTAGAGTTACTATTCATACTTCGGAACAAAAATCGACGCTTAAACTGGTCGAAACCAAACATCGGGAAATAATTCTTGAAAATTTTGCTAAATTAGAAAATAATAAATCAAAGTATAAATTCACCAATATTTTTGTGAATAAACATAATATAAATATTATTATACATTTTAAAAGAAAATTAGAATTTTGAGGCCCTCACAGATGGTTTTTTTGGAGTAAATAAAATGGTTTAGGGTTTGTAAAAATTTTACTACACAAATAATAAAAGTAAGGAAGGTATGTGATATTTTTAAAAGTTTAGGAGTACCAGGTGATATTAAGAGAAAGTTCAAGGAAGGTTTGTGATATTATCCCTACATATTAAACGTGTTCATTGTAATCATTAAGATAATGGAATGAAGCCTAATTGACATGTAAGATAGTCCATTAGCCCATTTGACATGTATAGTAGTGAAATTTGGACTCAAGCTCATGTGGCACGAGCGATGGCTAATTTCTCAAAATATTGGTGAAAACAATGGAAAAGTATGGCTCTAATTGTTAGCGTTTCAAAAATAATTTGGACTCAATGGCTACTTGCAGTAGTCATAAAAAAGAAAGTAGCTATTACACAGCTACTTGCAATAGGTATTTTTCCACTGCAACAACTACTTTCCTTCTTTTTGCCATTATAACAACTACTTGCAATAGCTACTTTCCTTCTTGTGACATTGTATAGCTACTTGCAATAGCTACTTTTCTTCTTGTAGTCGTTGCAACTAATTGTTGCAATGGTTGCTTTTCTCCTTGTAACCATTACGATGATTACTTTCCTTCATGCAGCAGTTACAATGGCTAATTCCTTTGCTTATAAAAGCCCCATTTTTCACCATTTTTAACCATGCAAAATTTTTCATACTTTCACTTCTATTTCTCTATATGTCCCTACACTTTTCTGTATATTAATAAGTCAAAGCCTTTAAAAACTATGAAGAGACCTTTTAATCTCAAAAATATATTAAAAGTCTTCTTACAAAAATAAGATAAATAAATAAACTCAATGAATAGATGTTGAATGGAATTAAAATATGTAGCAATATATCAATTATTTCATATGTATTAAAACATGTTACTTTAAATGATTCAGGTTGTGTTTCCAATGGTAGAAATAGGGTTGCAAAAGTGAGAGAAATAATAAAAGAAATACCAATTTTGAGGAAAAGGAGTAAGATTATCACTTTTGATTATTTAATCTAGAGAAGATCTAAACACTTCATTACATAAATTACTTAAATTAAAGTTTTGTTAACATGCAAAAATAACTTCATGAATATACATAAATGTTACCGTGCAAAAATTGTGAAACCAAATCAGTAAGAATTAAATGACAAGAAATTTAATATTATAGTTTGTGGTATTAACAAATAAATAAGATATATAAACCAAATTCTAAATCTAATATGGTATTTACAGAAAATGGACCTAGGGAAACAAATGAATGCACATTTAGTCACATGAGGAAAGGGAAAAATTTTCACCACACTGCTACTCAAATAGAAAGGGTGTTCCATCAAGAATACAATGGACCTAGTAAAACTTGAACCCTTGTTGCATTGGAGAATTCTAAGCTAAATAGAGTATTTTTCAGATATTAGTCATATTGATCATTTGCCAGATATATCTTTATCTATGATTGATATTTTTTCTTGCAGATATAGATATCCTTATAATAGATACGAGGAACTTGTGTTTTACTGTACAGTCGAGTTTCATCTGCTCTCTTGGGTTTTAGTGGTGATTTTGCATGCGAGTGTTAGAGGAATGATAGATATTTCCTGTTGCACTTTATATCTTTATCCTCTATTTGTTCATGAGTCATTTCATCTATTAGTGTTTTCTTTTTTATGCCCTCCAAAGATCCTTTTTGTACTGTGCTTCTTATGTACTACCTGGGTTTGTTGGTCATTTTACTTGAGCGACTAATCAAGAAAATCAAGTAAACAACACTTTTACCAATTTAGTTACAAATTTACCTTTTAAGATGCTGTTTATATGGACTGGAACATTTTAAATTGAGAGTAGATTGGGTAGACAAATTTTTTATTTCCACTTGTATGGTTTCTATGCTCTGGGATAGCTATTATAAGGATTTGACTCTTTCTATTTGCTTCCTCTCTTATTTTTTTCATCTACTATGTTGCTTTGTTGCTCCTCTATCATCTGAGATTTAATTGTTGTGTTGATTTGCTGCTTCATGATAGGTAATTTTGCTAATTTTCACTCGTTTGCTTTCAATCTCTGTTTTGAATTTTTGATTTCTCCTTTCCCACTCTTTTTTTCACTTTCCATATTTTGAGTTTTCTACATGTTTTTCTACCACTTTGGAATGATCAGTGTTTGCATTATGATTTCATATAAAATTTTTCCTTTGCTTCTTTGCCTATTATTTGGATGCATTTGATATCCAGGTTACTTCAGTGGTTGCATAGGTCATTTAGTAGCCACAAAATTTGTGTAGTGTTTTAAGCCTTCACTTGTTGTTCCGGGTATTCGGTCTATATTTCATGTTTTTATGTTTGGATCACGTCTACTACATTGGTTTTAGCTTGTTTGTTGTGGTAGTGTTTCAATATCTCTGGTGTTTATACCACCTTCTTTGTGGCTGATCGCACTAACTACATTGGTTCATTAGATGACTATTTACTTGCAATCCATTTGTATTTGGTGATAACACAGTGGTTATTTCCACTGTGTTTTGTAGTTATAATAATCCAGATTTTAGTAACATAATAGGATGAATAGTGTTACTGAGGCTAATAAGTTAGCTGCATGAAAGGAAAAGCACAATGAGAGGCTGAGAAACAAGTATGCCATGTTATCCGATGGGGAGAAGGAAATATGCTATCTGAAGCAAAGAGAGGCATACCAAAAAAGAAAGCTCAATAGGAATAGGATTACTCAAGCTAATAAAGCAAAAAGAGGAAGCACTGCTATGATTTTGGATCGTTCGGATACTGTATAGAGTCAAACTGAAGGTCGAAGATTATATTATAGAAATTTTTTGGATTCCATTGTTTATCAAATACTATTAATACAAATGATAATTTTTTGTTGTTTGCTTTTGTCGTAGGTATCTGTTTGGCAACTAAGATCCCTACTGCTGGAAAACATACCGTGCTCACATTCTAATAATAATGAAATTCTCAAGAAGCAGTTTGGGATAGCTTCTGATGTGAATCCCTCACTAGTTCAAGCATATGAGAGTAAGTATATGCTGGATAGATTTATTTTGTAGGGTTGGCTCATGGATTGTAGTGTCACTAAAAAGCTCATTTTTTGATACACTATATTTGATTTAGAGGTCCTTCAACTTCAATGGCTACATCATAATAGATACTAAAGGCTACTGCTCCTCAATTTTCTTCGCTTAACAATGATAGTATCTGTCAATAGGTGCAGCCTAGCATAGGTTTACATATACTGAATCCGTAGGCTTAATGCCGTACTTTATTGTCACTGAAAACTTGATTCTTTCATGTACTACATTCAATTTATAGGTTGTCTAACTCTAGATTTTGAGACTCAAGAAAAATTCAAGATTCTTGTGTCTCAATTTTCTGGACATGAAAAAGGTTAGGTTACCTTTTATCAATGGCTAGCAGCAGCTGCTAGACATTTGCAATGGTTACTCATTATTTTTTCCCTTTCATAATCATTTGTCCCAAGTTTATCTTCAAGGTTGCATTGTCTTTATTCATCATCTCAGATGAAAGCCTTGTGACATCCAAGTTAGTCTATACATTATCATTTAGATAAGGTTTTTTTGTAATGGTAGTTTATCTTACTTATTCTACTTTGACCTCTTTATTGATGGCTATTTTATAATAGATCAACCTCTGATTTGTGATTCCTGTTACAGGTTCCTTTCTGGTGCAGTAGAAGAAATCTCTATTGTGTCACCTTCAAGTTGTGTTACACTATCAATTGATAATGATGCAGATCTTTTGGCTAAAGGTTCCATATTTATTTTGGCTTTGATCAAATAGAATTGGCACAGAAAATCACCATGATAAATATCGTTTTGGTTGTAGATAAACACTCGGAATAAGCGTGCTCTCATACAATGTAGAAGAAAAAAACCATGAAGAAAAAAGGTTTTTGTAAATAGATGACTCTTATCCTTGATAATAACAATTTTTATTCATTTATCACTACAATTTTCTATTATTGGTTTATTGCCTCGTCGTTATTTGAGTGATTTATCTCTTTAAAACATAGGCTGCGTTTGGATTTAGTGTGTTGCTGAAAAACTGTTTTTGTAATTGAACTACAAGGCCCACAAAGTCACGAGTCATTTTTTCTGAACAGTTGTGGTGCCAAGAAACGACGTCGTTTTGGCTCGTTTATACAATTTGCCTGTTTTTCCAGCATCCTCTTCCACCCATTGCCCCAATACATAGCACCCTAAATCCCCCCTGTTGTTCCTCCCTTTTCCAACAAGCCTGTACGACCACCACTACAGTACACCAAACGACGCTCCGTCGACCGTCATCGCCGCCCCCACTCCCACCCCGAGCGGAAGAGTTGGACGATAAGCTGAGGCTGTGTTGAAGTGGCATAAGGAAGCAAACATTCCGTGGTTGCCCGTTCCCCCCTCGGTGGTTTCCGTTTGAATTAGATCGACGACTATAGAGGTCAAGCACTTTTACGACGGCGTACGGTGGGACTTGTCCGAAAAGCACAAACTCCACGTGACTGTATCAACCTCGTTTGCAAATCGGAGATGACAATCCTTCTTCGCCTCTGGTATGTCACGAATTTTACAATACTGTGCTCTGCTCGGGCAAGCCGCACGCACTTCATTCTGACTGCCCTAAGTAGCGTGCTCATAAACTTTAAAAATTGCTCGTCTTCCCCAGGAGCCACTTCTGCATACTTTGGATTTCAGTGAGCTCAGAAATACGTCTAAGGTTCGGTTGGAGGCCTGCCGGTGATTGTTGTCCGACTGCTCTGTGCCGTTAGACGAGGTGAGTTCCTCGAATTTCCAGTAGAAGTGTCCTACAATTTGGCTTTTTCCAGCTCCCTAATTTTAATGTTTGATTGCTGTATTTGCCGATGTTTACTTGGACGAAGAATTTTTGCAAATCAGCTGTATTTGTTGCTATTTAGTTGTTTGCGAAGATGCTCCATAGACTGAATTAGGCAATTCCTTCGACTGCCTATTCTACCCCATTGGTGGAATGAAAATTATTCCCCCCTCCAAATATGATGTCGAAGCTCTGAGGTTGTAAATTATGTGTTTCAATTTTGCTTACGACTTGAACGTGTGGGTTGGCTTGCTGCTGCAGTCTTGTTTGTGCTACGAATCCTACGCTCTTCTGTTAATTTTTGAAGCCGACCCTTACCATAAATAACTACTTTCTGTAAATTGTACAAGTTAACACCGCCTATTTGTGGCAAGAGTTTATAGGCCCTTACCAAGGAGAAAATGTGGCTCCAACTTTTGCCTTTAGTCTACTGACCAAATCCTGAGTTGTGCTACTTAATGCGAAAATGAAAGTGTGGCTGCTTGTGTTGACATTACTGTACACCCGTGCCTTATTCCCATTGTGTGCAGAACGCTGGTACGAACTTGAGGATCGAAGTATAATTTGTGCTTCGGTTCCCATTCTTGATTACTTTGTCTCAACCTCCGAATCAAATTCCGTATTAATCCTACAGTCGAACGATTAATTCTCGTCTACTTGTGTAGCATTATATCAGAAATGAGAAAACTAATATACTTTAGTTAGGCTGGTACTGCTCTGGTGGATCATTTCCTTCATGCCCCCTGTGACTAGAGCTGCTACAAAAGGTATGAATTTTAATAGCACGCTGCTTCTAATCTAAATGTTGCTCTACCGTTCTAATTTGATATTGGTTCGGTCCCACAGCCCTGAGTTCACGTCTTGGCCAATTAACTAGTACGACTTCAGCTTGGGGAGAGAACAATTTACGCGTTTGTGTGACTAATTACTTCAAGGTGTAGTCCTTATTTGTGATTTCTTCCCCTCTTCTCATTCAAAAAATGACTTGTGTGGTCATACCCCCATTGCTTTGTCGTTTTAAAATGGGAACATTTTTCTTATGTACACAAAGATGAGCAAGGCAAGGCGGCCCGTGTCAGACGAAGCTGCAGAACTTTAGTAAAGAGCATGAACTTGCTTTCGCCCAGTGCTTAGTCAATTTGCATAGGAAGAGGGAGATTAGTGTGAACAACATTAAAAGCTATGTCATTCCTCACGTTCAGAGGCTCTTCCAAGAAAATTATGATACAGACTATAAGACTGACGCACTACGGGCCAAGTACTATGCCTTTCATGATCACACCAAGCTCTACATAGACTTCAAGAAGAAGGGCACTGGCATGGGATGGGATAGCCAGAACTACACATTTGTGATGGATGATTCCCAATGGAGCCAGTTGGAGCAGGTACAGTTGTCCTCTAAATCTATGAAGATTCAGTATACCTCCGTTTTTTGTTGTTTTTTTTTAATTTTTTAAAATGGTTGTAGCCTATTATGATGTGTTGTTATTGATGACCTGAAGTTTATTTTCTGATTACAGGTCAACAAGAAGTTCCTTAAATTCAAAGGAAAAAACTGTTTTGTCTACCACTTGCTCGAGGAAGTGTTTCACTCCCAAGGGGCCACCGGGGATTCCAGTGTTGGCTTTGACACCTCACCAGTTAATTCCGAAGAAGAACGTAGAATGGAGATGGCATCCAGAGGTTCTACAGGAAAGGGCCGAGCTGTGGACATTTCTATAGATGACGACGACCCACTCCAGCAGCCAAACAAGGGGAAAGAAAAGAAGGGTAAGGGGAAGCGGAAGACGGGCGTGTCGAACATTGAATCCCCCATTCCTTGCCCATCCGGTGGGTCGTCAGATACATACTTTCAGCTGCTCGATGGCTTGCAGAGCCTTGTAAGTAAGAGGAGGAGCTGTAGTACGAGTTCATCAGTTAGCTCCCCAACCAAGAATGCACCTCCCCCAGCCTCAAAGGAAGATGAAATGAAGCGTGCCTTGGAACCACTATATGCAATGCAGCTGGACTTAAAAGTTAAATTGGTGGTTGCAGATATTCTAAAAAATGATCTAGACCGTGCCATTTGGTTCTGCCACAAGACGGACGAGGAACGGCTGGAGTTCATAAACCACCGAGGGTGCTTTCCACCGGATGCTTGAGTGTCGTTGTCAAATTTGAGTCCTCGTTAGACGCTTCAAGTAACATCTATCGTCCTACTTCCCCCAGAGGCGCGCTACTTTAGTCCGCTTATCTAATTTCCGTTTGAGGACGAGTGTTCTGACATTTTTTTAAAACCATTTCACACCGGCTTTGGACTAGTTTTTTATTTTATGCATTTGATTGTTGTCCTTCCCGATTTCACTCCGCCTACGGTTGGTAGGAGTTGTGGATGTTGTAACGAATGTTTAGCGTGCAACTATTCCGAACGAGTTGTTTATTCGATTTGTAGTTTAAAAAGTTCAAGTCCATTTGAGTAGTTGTGGTATTTCGTGATTGAGTGCCAAGTGGCCTGGAGAGTGCCCAGGTGCAATTGTTAGAATCGTGCAGAGTAGTACGAAAAAAGGTTAGGTATCATAGTCCTGTTCTTTGTTTGGTCTTGGAGTAGTTGTATGATGATACAATTACAAAAAAGGATTTCGTATATGCTACTCTCGATTTGGTTGTGGGAACAAGTTTCTGGTGCATTCTGCATTGTGGATTGTTCTTAACCCCTGTGTTATTTGCATATACGTAGCCGCAGGTCCGCAAGGCATGTATAAATTTGATGCGGCAGTTTCAGGACTTGATCCGCGAGGCAGATCCGCGAGGCAGTCGCGCGGATCCGATTCGCGGATCCTGTGCGATAGTCACAGGACATGATCCGCGTGCAGAGATCCGCGAGGCAGCCGCGCGACTCAGCCTCGCGTATCAGCCTCAGAAGCTGACCCCCGAAGCAGATCCGCAAGCCAGCCTCGCGGATCTGTCTCGCGGATCATGTCCTGAGCCTCAGAAGTTGATCCACTGCAGATCCGCGAGCTAGCTGCGCGGATCTGACCCTCGGATGGTCAAAACTTGCCCCGCGAGGCAGATCCGCGGATCAACTCGCGGATCCTGTCCTTCTGTGTCTCAGGACTTCATCCGCGTGATTGAGATCCGCGAGCCAGCATCGCGGATCCACTCGCGGTTCCATCTGGAAACAGACAATTCTGCGGCTCGTGCTACCAATCCTTTACTCTTTTTCCTACGTTTTTGCAACTTCAACATTACTCGACTCCGTCGAATTGATTACATATTGTTTCTAAGTGTTAAAAGAAGGAGATTAGTATGACAGTAGTACATTTGAAGTACTTTCTTTGCTGTTGCATGACTAAAGAAGGATGAGTTATGATTTCATTTCTGCTCTAGTTTGCAGTGCGTGATAAAAAATTGCTATACACTGCCTCTTGAACGCTTATATTCATATCGTCACACAAAATTCTCATAGCACCATAGTTTTTCATATTCAATGCTTGTGTTCTGACATTTTTGGTGTGTTGCATATTTTTTCATGACAACCAGGGGGGATTCCCATTGTTGTGATCTTCAGCATCACTTACCATATTCAAGATTTCTTGTACGTCGTGATCAAATGGATGGGAATATACATCTTCATGGTGGGGATCTTGAGGTAGAAATTGATGACGAAGCCCTTGACGCTCTGGTGGTTATGTTTGTGCTTGTGGGCCTTCAAATGTTAGACCGTTTCCATAATCGACGCCCCATGCGAAGGATTCGCGATAGTGCCCTCTCCGATAGTCAATGGGTTGTCGAGCTAATTAATGGGCACAGAGATCGAATATTTGACAACCTTCGAATGGAGGTTCCTTTGTTTATGCAATTATGTGCTGTTTTGGAGCAGCGTGGCTATTGGGAACCTCACCCAACTCAGAGGGTGGGCATCCATGAGTCAGTGGCAATTGCTTTGGTGTGTCTTAGCCATAATGAACGCCATCGGGTACTAGCCGAATGATTTCAACATTCATTAGAGACAGTTGATCGTCATCTGCGGCGAGTTCTAAGAGCATTGGTTCGGTTGGGGCGGGAGATAGTGAGGCCATCCAATTTTCATACTACGCATCCACGAATTTTAAACAGTGGAAAGTTTTGGCCATGGTTCAAGGTAAATATTCCAGGGTTAATGGTTTCAGAGTGTGGCTTCAGTAGCAAGAAATTGTAATAACTTGTTGATGGAACAGGATTGCGTAGGAGCGATTGATGGAACGCACGTTTCGGCGTGGTGCAGAGCCGAAGACAGGGACCGTTATCGAAACAGATACGGGGGCTTATCTCAAAATGTTTTAGCGGCATGTGACCATTATATGAGATTTGTTTATGTCCGTGTTGGTTGGGAAGGGAGTGCCCATGATTCACGGGTTCTAAGAGAAACATTATTTGATCCAAATTGCCATTTTCCCATGCCTCCCCTTGGTAAGTTATGACTACGCATCCAAATTTTGTAACTTGAGAATTGTTTCATACATTCTATGAACTGAATAACCAGTGACATATTATTCAGTTAAATATCGTTCCACAAGTAATATTATGTGGATTACTTGTTAGTGTGGGCCTTGCATATTTTTTACCTAAACGTATCAAATGAGGCTTCTTAGTCTAAATTGTGAACATAATGAGTGTCCCATTAGTATGATTGACATTAAGGTGTTCCCCCCAGTGTTATTTCATATTTGCTCATGTTACTTTGTCGAGTTCACATTAATGCAATGTAGTATCGTACGAAGCACTGAAATCGATTCCTATGTGTACAGGAAAATACTATGCCGTGGATGCCGCCTACACAAACATGCCCGGATTTATGGCTCCATTTAAGGGTGCACATAGTGCGCAACTCGAACGTGAAGCCAAAACCTTATTCAACAAACGCCATTCGAGAGTAAGAAACATCATAGAGCGGGCATTTGGAGTGTTGAAAAAGCGGTTTCCAATTCTAAAGGGACCAATGAAGAACTACATGATGGCAACACAGAATAACATAATCCTAGCGTGTTGTACACTCCATAATTTTATACGTGAGAATGTACCTAACGATGAATACTTTCACGAAATAGCAGAAGCAGGGGCCTATGAAGATGAATATGAGGACGGGAACCACGTACAACCTATTGATATGTCACAACAAGGGATCGAGCAATGGAATGAAAATAGACGGGCAATTGCAAATCATATGTACATCAGTAGAAATGTGTAACTTAAAGACCAATTTTGGGGTTTGAAGACTGCTCATTGAGTTGAACGCAAAATCCTGCACCTTCCCCATCTTTAGTGAGCATTTTATATTCAGGACTTCAACCTGTATTCAAGACATTTATCTTATTTTCAACAGTTCTCAACCTCTTAATCTTGTGTTAGGCTACGACTCGCAGATATTTTTAGGGCATAGCATCCTCTACACACACATCGACACGCTTAAGTAGAAATTGTGGTTTCAAATTGAGATGGACATCCACGAATTCCAATTTATAGAGCAACGGTACATGTACAGTATGATTGTGGGAAAAGCAGAGGTGTAGAATACTGAAAGTTGGGAAAAAATCATTTGAAATACTGTTTTTCAAATACTGCCTAATCCAAACAGGGTTGTATATCAAAAACAGCCTGTTATTCAAATACAGCAATCCAAACGACGTCACATGTTTTTCAAATACCGCTACAGTAGTGTTTTTCAAAAACAAACCCAAAAACAGCTAATCCAAATGCAGCCATAATTTTTAGGACCAAGCCTGACAAAGAGAATAGTAGCTTTAAAGTTTATAGCTGATGAACTAGATAAACTCCCTGAGGTTTCAGATTGCAAATATTATGGTGCTAAAAAGTTCTATTCCGAGACACCCAACTACTATTGTTCCGATGATGAGGTTATCCTCCATGAAAAACAAGCTACCAGATATTCTCATCAAACTGTAGATAGAAGAAACAGAAGACGTAATATCTTTCTAAACCTATGCTCGAACATACAATAACATGTTTGCGTTTACATCATTTGGAGTGCACTATCATATAGCTTTGTGTAAGAGAACAAATGGGATCAACACATTCAAGATTCAAGGACAGACGTATCAATTTATCATGAATTGATTCCATATAGAGGAATTGGAATGTATCTCCAATTATATTTCCATGACATAGGACATGAACTACAGAACAGGCTAGCATTTTTGAAAAAAGTTACAGAGAGTGTAGTGTGAAAACTCATGGACGTAATGAAAGATAATCCGTATGCTTGTTTTTTCTAATGCTTGCACAATGTTCCAATTCTAGACTCATATCAGATTGTGCTAAAGTCGCGTCCAAATACTGACTAAAGGATGCACAATAAGCCTAGCATTTCATAAGTCACAGCTTTATGGATCAAAGACAAATCCAAGTGAGGCATACAGTAGACAAATACAAGTATACAGAGAGGAAGGTCAAAGTCATCGTGTTCAGTACTATTACATTTGCTATGACCCTTTTCAGTATTCTCTTTTATATCCTCTTGGAGAAATTGGTTGGCATCTGAAAATTCAGAGATCAGGAAATGTAAATCCAAAAAGCGTAAAAGAGCTGCAAAGAAGAAAGATTGCACCGTGACATTAACAAGTTTCAAGTCAGTTAAAGAGCTTTTAAATTCAAAACAAGGTATGTTATCTATTCATGAATTATCATAAGTTCTAATTAGCGACAAAAGGAACTCTGATAACATCGTATATGTGCCTACGTACTTAAATCCAAAGAATTCAAAAGAGTTTGTGTCCATGAAAGAGTATTACTCTTACAAGTTTCAGATGTGAAAGCAATACAGCCCAAATATTCTGAACACTGGTTGTTTATTGTAGCAGTTTGCCATCGATATATACGTGAAGCTCGAGACCCAAAGAATAGACTTTTATAGAAGTAAACAACTACTGATTTGCAGAGAACAGTTGCAAGATTTGATGGATTTTGTTATTCAAGGACAAACTCAAGGTTCTAAAATCAGCTAGCGTGTGTTACTACCAACTTCATTCATAGGAGGTCCTCAAGACATACAAAAGAGATATGTCAATGCTATGGCACAGGTGTAGAAATATGGAAGGCTAGATATATTTGTGACAATGACATGCAACCTTTCATGGCCTGAAATTAAGGAAAATATGCTATGTACTGAGGAAGCTCAAAATAGGATTGATCTATGTGCCCAAGTTTTCCATGTTATGCTTGAAATGCTAAAAGAAAAATTATTCAAAAATGAAAATTTTTGGTGAGGTTGCAGTATACACATATGCTATTGAATTTTAGAAATGAGACCTACCACATGCTCAATTTCTAACAATTTTGAAGTCAAATTCAAAACTCTATTCTCCAGAGTCTTATGATCAGATTATATGCGCTAAATTACCAGATAAGAAGACAGATAGGCACTTATCTAAAATAGTTCATAAAAACAAGATGCTTGGATCTTGTGGAAAATTAAATCTGGGCAATATATGTATGTAGGGTAGAGTAGAAAAGAGGTGTAAAAATAAATATCCAAGGCAATAGGTAGAAAGAACTACTCATGGAGAAAATGCTTATCCAACATATCGATGAAGAAAGGATGGAAAAATCATTATTGTTCGAGGAAAAGAGTTAGATAATCGATGGGTTGTACCGTATAATCCATATTTTCTATCTAAGTTCAATTGCCATATCAATGTCGAGGTTTGTTCCACTATCAAAGTTGTCTAGTATATGTATAAGTCTCTTCAAAGGGAACAATAGAATCCATTTCACGTGAATGCTAATGGCTCAGAAAAGCCTATTGATGAGATAAAAGAATACCAAGTAGCAAGATAGGTCACTGGCATTGAGATAACGTGGTGAATATACAAATTTTGTTTGAATGAAATGCATCCCTCAGTGATGAATCTACAACTGCACCTAAAAAATTACCAGCTAATGACCTTCAGCAACAATGATGATATCAGAGATATAATAATAATATAACAAAGAAAAAGACTATGTTGATAGAGTTCTTCCACATGAATGCAACACATGATCTGGCAAAAGCATACAAAGAGTTTCTAGAGCACTTTGTTTGGCATTCGAATAAAAGATACTATTATCAAATGTTAGATGGCAAACTTCATTCGATGACCTCAAAACTATCGATGGTCAATATGTAGCCACGTTTTAGGAAGCAGGATCTCAGAGGTTATTTTGAATTTGATAATGTTCAAGAATAATGTCTCTAAGAGGCAACCCCACATCATATGCCACACATTTTCAGAAGACTATATGCCACTCTTTTGGAATATTTCCCCCCCGCAAATCCTAAGCAACCATGGGAAAACTTCGAGAGCACTTTATCAGAGAATTTTCATTGACAGTCCTGCTTATCTTCACATGAAATGTGCCTGAATGTTCTTCATGAAGTAGTAAATTTCTCCAATCGATAGGCAACATCAATAGCTATGCATTAGTTCCTCGAATTCTCAGATTCAATGAGCTAGATAAAGAAAGTAAAGACACTATTAGCGAAACTCAAGTCACTGTCTCGGATGAGGATATTGCTTCGATTACTCGGCTGAATGTTGAACAAAAAACTACATTCGATATCATCATAGAGATTATCTATACAAATCAGATAGGATGATTTTTCTTGTACAGACCAAGAGGAACTAGAAAGACCTTCTTATATAGAGCTTTGTTGAATGATATTCGATCCAAGGCCTGATAGTGCTAGCTACTACTTCAAGTGGCATTGCAACATTCATAATCCCTAGAGGATGGACTGCCCATTCTCGCTTTAAGATCCCCATTGACATGAATATCAAAAATATGTGTAAGATTAGCAAGCAGATTGCATTAGCAAAATTGCTCCAGCAAGCAAGGCTCATAATTTGGGACAACGCTCTGATGACACACAAAATAGGAATCAAAGGAGTTGAGAAGCTTTTAAGAGACCTCATGCATTCGGATGAGCTGTTTGGTGGAAAAGTTACAGTTTTTGGTTGTGATTTTCGACAAGTGTTAGCAGTTGTCAAGAAAGGATCAAAAAATGATTCTATACAAGCAAGCATCATAAATTCTTATATTTGGCCTCACTTGCAAAAGCTTCAGTTGAAGTACAACATGAGAGCAGCTGCTAATCCTAAATTTACTGATTACTTTCTTCGAATAGAAAATGAAACTAAACTCTTCATCAATGGTGGTAGCATCCAGATTCCTAACAACTTATTGATACCATATACCATTGAAGCAAATTTGCTTAGCCAATTAATCAAGGTAGTTTATCCCAACTTGCAGCAGTTCTTAGAAAACAATTACTGTTGCACTAATCGAGCCATAATTACCACAAAAAATG
This sequence comes from Gardenia jasminoides, assembly GCA_013103745.1. NCBI lineage: Eukaryota > Viridiplantae > Streptophyta > Magnoliopsida > Gentianales > Rubiaceae > Gardenia > Gardenia jasminoides. The sequence continues at coordinate 15,839,405 of CM023095.1, read as the reverse complement.
ATTTTGTTGACCAAATAAATGACACTCTGATAAAGGATTTTCCTAGAAATAGCATCGAATACATCAGCAGAGATACAGTACCAAACATTTCTCAGTAAGCTATTTTTGAAAATTTTGTTAACAATCTGACACCGAATAGATTTCCACCTCACAAAATACTTCTAAAACTGAGCTCTTCTATCATGCTACTGAGAAATATAGATCCACCGGAAGGCCTTTGTAATGGTACAAGGCTGATATGCCACTCATTGCGAGCAAATATTCCAAAGGTAGCTATAAGTTGTGGTGAATTCATCAGTAAAGAGGTTTTTTTTTGCATAGAATACCTTTCAAATTTAATGGTGATCCTGATTGTCCTATAACTTTTGAAAGAATGCAATTTCCTGTTCATTTATGCTTTGCTATGACAATAAATAAAGCTTAGAGCCAAACACTAGATTATGTAGGTATATATTTCTGTGAGCCAATTTTCTCACATGGCCAACTCTATGTAACTCTTTTAAGAGGTAAGAACTGCAACTGTGTCAAAATTTTGATAAAGCCACCTCTACTTGATGATAACTTGGATAACATAACTCTAAATTTAGTTTATATTGAACTTTTGCAATTAGCAAAGTCATAAAATTTTTATGATGAAGTAATTATATGATATTTGCATCATTAACTAGCTATTATGATATTTACTTTTATGACTAAAAATACCCTATCATCATTTCATCCTTTCTATTTAACATATATTTATCTGTATTCATATCCAATTTTGCATCTTGCTGCAGAAACAATCAATGGCAATTGATTTAATAACCTTCAATGATCTTGTTCTTGGAATAAAAAATTGGGCTGCTACTGTCCAGGTGATTGACAAATAGAAGCCTCAGCTATCAAGAATGGCAGGAGATATATGAAACTTCTTCTTTGTGACAAAAAAGTGAAATCCCTTAAAATATGGATTGATAATAACAAATTCATTGTGATTATATACTCAATCATATAATCTTGATGTTGAGTAGGCAAACAATATCAGTGCTCTGATTTATGGATCAGACATTGAATACTTCAGAAATCATTTCCAGATCTATAACCGATGCCTCGTCTCAAATGTGAGATTACAATATCTAGACGATGATCTGCTTGTTAAGGACAAAATATGAATTCTGATAATTGAACTCAACTGTCATTGAAGCTATCAACGAGCAAGAGCCACCACCCCTTCCACCACTATGTCATTTTACTAAGCTAAAAAAGCTCTATCATGACATTGACACCAACTCTGATCTTGATATTCAATTTCTTTTGAAATCTATTAAGCATAAACATTGGAAAAATTTGCTAACTATATAATATGCAGTTGTCATTGGAATTGCAATCTGTATCCCCATTGAGAAGCAAAGGAACTACTCCAATAAGGGACATTGTCATCGCGGCCATAGGTAAAATCTAACCACATTCTCTATCTAATTTATGTTTACAGTTAACTAAGCACAACTGATTTCGCTGTTGTTAGCTCTATTGCTATCATTCTTACATTGTGGGAAGAACATGCAAACAAAGCGAGGCAGATGCTGACTGACATGATTCATACCCAACCGCTTGATGCAGCTCTCAGAGTGAAGGTTACATCCTATCACAATAAATATACTTATACCCTTTTTCGTACAATATTATTTATCATCCATTCTCTGAAACACAGCTAAAAAATTCCCCTGCAGCCTTCATTGTGTCAACTAAGTTTGCTTTATGCAACTTAATTAACCCACCAATTGAAGAGGGACCACCTCTGAGACAATCGTAATTTCTATGTCTATTAATAGATAGCAGTATCATCATAATTATAAAAGCTAACTTTTCTCAACATATTACAACAATAGGGTAGTACAGAATCAACCAACAATCACAAGACTGATCACTAAGAGAGCATATGAAGATCCTGTTAATCTACTCCTAGCACTTGACGTAGAAGATATAACTCAGATTGGTGCCATTCTTACTATGCCACAAGTAAAGGCCTACAATTTTTTGCAACTCAAAATTTTAATAGGTAGTAAGTTATGTAACTTCGCTTTTAAACAACTAATCAATCAATTAATTACTTCATGCAGAAGAAAGCATTTTGGGTTCAAGGCAATCCAAACCTCCTGGATAGAGACCAGAAATTCTGACATTACGCTTGCCCCTTCTACCACAAGTCTGTGCATGCCAAACCTTAGGTAGCAATTAAGTACCTTTCCTATGAATGACTGGTACACATAGTTCGAAAGTAAAGCAAAAAAGTAAAAATACTTCCCTCGGAAATATATCCTTCTAATGCATAAACAGCCTCTTAGTAATAGTATAGTATGGAAATGTTTGCACAAGCACAGATATTTTTTATGCCTTTTAGTTGAAAACAACTCGTCTCACCTATTATAATTTTTCTTGTTATTTTCCCCAAGTAACTTTTATCTCTGGTACTTCATATACGATACTCAACTTTGTTATTACAACCTAATTATGAAAATCTATTCTATCCATTCCCGGCCTAGACTAACAATGGACTTGGGTGATTAGAGTGGCAATATAACCCTTGATCTATATGGAAGAGATGCACTCCTAATAAGTCCTTACAAAATTTAAGAAATCTAGGAACAAGAGGCAAAGGTAAGCATGGGCACTCTTTCATCATCATACAAAAAACAAAATAATACACATTTCATTACGCGACATGTACTAAAATTACAACAACTCAATGCACGCAAAATGATGTTCAGTATAGAGCAATAGAATAATCTATCAAGAAGAACACCATTATCTGCTTCATAAAGAAAGCTTCATACATCTATTGTAACAGCCCCACCTCTCCCTAAGGCTAACCTGAGGGGTTAGCGGACTGTCTGCCCAACTCTCGCCAGGACTCAAGCATTCGAATCATTTCTAACTTAAACGTGCAAACTTCCCCATTTAACATAACGTTAACCCTAAAACTGAGAATAACATTTAAACTTAAAATTTACAATCATCCAATTCACATGGTTACAATCCTCGAGTCAAAGCCCATACACTTCCATAATCTCAAAGTACTAAACATCACATAAAAATATACAAAATGTCTTCGCCCTCGAGACCAAAAATCCAAAAGATCAAGACGTTAGCCTTAACTACGCCTCGGGATTCTCTTCACCTGTTAAGGAAAATAAAAGGGAACGGGAGAGAGCTAAAAGCTCGTGAGTTTTCAAAATTCATGCACAGGCACTTAAAGCGGTAAAATTGCAAGTAAATAATTAAAGCACATAAATAAATACAATTAACACACAGTGAGGATACAGGGGCTCTCAGGAGCCAATTTCCACTTTTCACAAGCAATTATCGTAGTCGACACTCCGTCGACTTTCAAACCAAGTAGACGACTCTTCACGCCAACTCCAACCACCTTACTCCCCCTACCGGGCCCGCACGCCACATAACTCAATAATATACAGTAAACAGGAATTACTCAAGGCATACGGGCAAGAGTAAGTACATTTCACGTTTTTCATTTCCCCGAGTTCAATACATGCAAAAATCAAATTTCCGACTCTACAAAAAGGGAGCAATAAAGTATTCCCTCCTTTAAGTGAGCGGTCCATTAAATTCTCAGTTTCACATTCCAATCAAATAACAAGTCATGAAGCACGTGTATACATCAAGCATTTCAATGAAAGCGTTTTAACATGCATTGAAAACTCACTGACAAAATAGGGGTCGGAGTCCAAGTTTTGATCAGTCGCAAAATCAGCACTTTGACCTAAAAATAATTAAAAGAGGACAAAAATGAGTTTTCCTAATCATTGGTGAAGTTTAATTCAAAAAGTCGAAAGTTTGAAAATTTTCCAAGTTGAGCTGTAAATTTTGAAAAATCAAAACTCAAGTTTTACAAGTCGGAATTTTGCTCATTTGGTACCGTTGGAATCCTATTTAAAAGCTCTAAAACTTTTCAGAAGACATCAAATTAAAATTATGGACGAAATTAACCCAGATTTCCGTTGAACATTCAGCTACAGTAAGACGACAGTGTTCGTCAGGCTGGTTATCTAGCACATTTTGAAAATTCTCCAAAAATTACAGAAAATTAATTAACCTCTGAAATTTATACACAATATATTTCTACATAAGAAGTTTCAACAGCCACTGACAGAACTCAATTCCGACATCCGAGCATGAAATGACAACAGTGCAAACAGAGGCCATTCGAAATTCTGCAGTGCTGGAATTTTGAAAATACAGGGCAGCTTTCAAGTTGCTATTTGAGTGACGAATTCAAGTCCAAAAATTATCAAATTTGGCACACTAACACGTCCATATATCAACTAAATTCACACCAAATTTCAAATTAAAATACCACCTGGAAGGCAGTTTTCTATGTGCCTAAATTTCGTCCAACTCATTCATTCAAAACTGGAAAATTTGATCCCTCACTTGTATCATCTAGTTCATGCCTCAAATCACAACCAATTTGCCTAATTTTCGAAACCAAGCTAGTATTGAACTTCCTAAGCCTATTGATGATCAAAAATGGTCACATCTTTTGGCAAGAATATCACAAAATAAATCCTCAAAATTCGGACAGCATTACCCCTCAAATTTCCAGCTTTCACTTTGCAACTTATTCAACCACATAACATCAACTCTTGAAGAGATTTTTGTGGGTCAAAATAGCAGCTTAACATTCATCACTTAAACATCAAATTCAGCCTCTTAACTAGCCAAAAATGCAGCCACTAAAATCATAGAAAAATCAGAAATTCAGCCCCCAAATTTTCCCTTCCTTAGCCGGTTTTCCTCTTTTGTTTTTCATCAAACTTTTAACCATCATCAACATACATAATGCACTTAAACAACATCATTTAACCATCTAACAATCAATTTCACACATTTGGTGGGAATTCAAGAGCCCACCGTTTCTTGCTCATGATCATCAAATTCCACAAATCAACTTCATAATCAAAGCTTTAAACACATAAGTCAAGGTTTCTAAAACCCTTCAACAACCCAACCTAACAACATGCTTTTCAATTGAAATGGATGGAGGAAAATTCAAGTTTTCTAGTTTTACCTCTTGCAAAAAATGAGTGAAAGTTCTCCAAGGAAATGCCAAACAAAAGCTTCCAAAAGCTCCTAGTCCAAGCCTTTCCACCAAGCTCAAGCTCAATCCAAGAGTGTTGATGTTTTTGTTGGTGATTTTAGCAAGAAATGAAGGAGAAAAATCGATGGAAAATGAAGAGAAGGAAGAAGAGAGAGTTCGGGTGAAGGGAGAAGAAAGCACCGGTTTTGGGCTTTTTTTTTTTTTTTTTAAATAAGGAAGAAAGGAAGACAAGACACAAGTCTTGTCTTGCCTTAATGAGGGTTGACTATTAAGCCATTCTTATCTATTTGGAGGGAAAATTAAGGGGCTTAATTGTGCTTGAAATTAAGACTAATTTTCGGCTAGGAGGGGGAAAGGAAGAATAGGAAAATATTCGTAGGAGCTAGAAGGAATCGGTTGGCAGAAATAATTAGTTGAAATTCTAAGCTTAGCGAGGTTAATCCAAACCCTAACAAAAAAAATTTCAAAACCCTAATTATTCACCCTCAATGTCCCAAATCCAGTCATTTAATCACACTTCCAACTTATCCGTGATCATCCCTACTTATCTCCACTAGTTTACTCACAGTCCGAATTTACCTCGAAAAACGTGCCTTTGACATTTTATCACTAATAAATGTTACAAGACGTAAATAACAGGAAAATAGAGTTAAAATTAAATGAGGTATTATAAACGAGGATAAAATCAAATTTCACAAGATAAGTAAAGATTTAATTATATAAATAAATAATTTTTTGAATTTTTGAAATTAAAATTAATTAATTAATTTTTTTTTTCAAAATTTGAGGCCGTTACATTCTCCCCTCCTTGAAAGAATTTTGTCCTCAAAATTCTCACCTTGTTAAACAAATAATTCTGGATATTTCTTCTGCATTTCCTCTTCCACCTCCCAAGTTGCTTCCTCCACATCATGGTTTTTCCACAAGACTTTAACCAGAGGAATTTTCTTCGTCCTTAAATCCTTCACTTCTCGATTGAGAATCTTTACAGGTCTTTCCTCATACGAGAGTGTCTCATCCATCTCAATCTCGTCTAGTTGCAAAACATGGCTCGGATCTGGGTGATACTTCTTGAGCATTGAGATATGGAAGACATTGTGAATCTTGGACATACTAGCTGGTAAATCCAGTTGATAAGCCACTTTTCCAACCCGCTTAAGTATCTCAAACGGTCCCACATACCTCGGCTTCAATTTCTTCCCCTTTTTAGACACTACACCACCTTTCACGGGCTTCACCCGCAAGAAGACTTTATCACCTACTTCAAACTCCAAATCTTTTCTTCTATTATCCGTGTAACTCTTTTGCCGACTCTGGGCTGTTTGAAGCCTTTCTCTAACTATCTTCACTTTTTCATAAGCCTCCTCAATCCAAGGGATAGCAGTCGGATTAAGAACTTTCTTTTCCCCTACTTCATCCCAATGAATCGGTGATCGGCATCTTCTTCCATAAAGTGCCTCATAAGGTGCCATTTGAATCGTGGCATGGTAACTGTTATTATATGCAAACTCGACCAACGTCATGTACCGACTCCAACCTTCACCAAAATCCATTATACACGACCTTAACATATCCTCCAAAGTCTGAATGGTCCTCTCAGACTGACCATCTGTCTGGGGATGATAAGCTGTACTCAAGTTTAATTTGGTCCCCAAGGTCTCTTGCAACTTCTGCAAAAACCTCGAAACAAACCTAGGGTCTCGGTCGGAAACAATATTTACTGGAATTCCATGCAATCTCACTATCTCATCCAAGTAGAGTCTGGCCAATTTCTCCAAAGGATACTTCATGTTTACTGGTAGAAAATGCGCGGACTTAGTTAGTCGGTCTACGACCACCCACACGGCATCATGTCCCTTTCCACTCCTTGGCAGTCCAGTGACGAAATCCATAGTAATATGTTCCCATTTACATTCAGGGATTTCTAAGGGTTGTAGAAGTCCTGAAGGCTTTTGGTGTTCAGCTTTCACCTGTTGGCAAGTAAGACACGTCTGCACATATTTAGCCACATCTCTCTTTAATCCATCCCACCAATACAGTCCTTTCAAATCTTGGTACATCTTATTGCTCCTAGGGTGAATAGTATACTTAGACTGATGTGCTTCTTCTAGAATCTCTCTCTTTAAAACCTCATCATTCGGCACTACTATCCTCTCCCGGAACCTTAACACCGCTTCTGGTCCAGTTTTAAAATCCTGAGTCTCTCCTTTACTTAGAAGCTTTCTAGCCCTAATACCCGAAATAAGGGCCGATGAAGCCAACATTCCTCTAACATCCAATCTCAATGTCGCCTCCCCCGGCATATCAAATTCCACAACTTTCAACCTACAATCCACCTTGGCATGGTGTTTAGCTAAGCAATCCATCCCAATAATCACATCATACCCCTTAATATCCAGGCTTACCAAACCAACCATTAATTTTCTCTCTCCTATCCACAATTCACAATTTTTATACACCAAACTCGTAATCAAACTTTTGTCCCCTGTTGGTGTTCTAACCTCTAGGTCAAAAGGTAATCTAACAGGTTTTATATCTATACCACAAACAAATGCAGGATTAACAAAAGAATGAGTGGCACCGGGATCAATTAAAACTCTAGCTAAGCGATGAAAGAGGGGAATGGTACCTTCGACCACTTCAGTCGACGCAGGCACCTCTTGGTGATCCAACGCATAGACTCGAGCTGGTACTCTCGTCCTACTCCCCACCGAACTAGCTTGGCTCGGGTTCGTCTTCTGGGCACCACTCCGATCTCGGGTTTGAGGACAGGAAGATATTTGATGGTCTGGACTTCCACACCTTAGGCATTTTCCTTGCTTCTTCCAACATTCATTGGCGGTGTGGTTTGGTTTTCCACAAAACCCACACGTAAGACCTGAATTGGAGGCTTGGCTCCCTTGTGGAATACTCCTAGTTGGGCCCCTACCGCTGATAGACCCTCTAGATGTCCCTCCTCGAGGAAAAGTTCCTCTTGATGTCCCCGAGGCACTGGCCCCACTTGAGCCCCTCCCAAACTTGGAAGGTAGGGCACTCGAATCCATTGGACCCCGACTACTAGAAGGGGTACTCCTCTTCTTGGCATGAAAGCTCTTCAGTTGAGCCTTGGCGGTCTCGATCCTCTGGGCTTTCTCAATAGCCTCACTAAAACTGTTAATTTGGGTCGCCGCCAATCCTTCTTCAATCTCCAAATTTAAGCCCTGAATAAAACGTCTAATCCTTCTTGGCTTCGTAGCCACCAATTCTGGGGCAAACTTGGACAACTTGATAAATTGCGCCTCGTAATCCGCAACACTCAGGAGCCCTTGTCGACATTTAATGAAATCATCCTCCCTCTTTTCTTGTACCATGGGAAGAAGAAATTTAGAGTAAAACTCCCGAGTAAAATTCTCCCAAGTCCCAGGAGTCCGTCCCTATCCCATTTGGCCCGAATCATGTTCCACCATGATCTCGCCGCTCCTTCAAACTGGAAGGCGGCAAAAGATACCCGCCTTTCCTCAGTATAATTTAGGGTACCAAAGATATCAGAAATACGCTCCAGCCATCCCTCAGCGACCTCCGGATCAGGTCCCTCAAAGAACTTAGGTGGGGCGAACCTTTGGAATCGCTCTAAAGCCCTATCCTCGTCCACCTTGGCCCCTGCTGATTGACCGACCTTGTTGGTCCACCGCGAGCCAAGATGCCCGTCATCTGGTTTATGGCGCCACTTGTTCCCCGAAGTCTACCCCTTGACCTTGTCCCAAACCTCGTCCTTGACCTTGGTCAACTGCTGACCCTCGGTCGCCTCCCTCATTTTGGGGTTGTCCTGCCCCGCGCCCTCGACCTCGACCTCTATCTCGGCCTCGGTCTCGGCCTCATCTACCGTCCATGTTTTCTATAATAGGTAGACATAATTAAACACAAATATAATATGAAATAAAAATTTTATACATGATAATACGGAACAAGGTAAAATGAGATAGAGGAGAAGAAAATGTAAAGAAGTAATACAAAGTAAAATAAATAATTTAACAAATTAAACCGAGAAGAAAATAAGAGAATTTTGCTAAAGTTAACCAAATTTTCATATATATAGCCGTGGGAATTCAGTACACTACAGTGGCATGTTTATCACAAAAGAGTACAAAAAGTGCTTTCACAGTCAATTTACCACACAAAATTTAATGGTGAAAGTAGTAGATGAACATGCATCCCAAGGATGAGAATCCCCCGAATACCGTCTTTCCTACGTCAGATTAATAAAAACCCTAATCCTAATAATCTAAGACTACTCCTCTAGTCCTCAGCAGGACTATCAGGTGGGGTACCCTCAGACGGGTCCTCCTCCTCCTCCGGCTCAGCCTCCTCCGAAGGGTCATCCCATCGGATATCCTCAGAGCTCCACCTCGACGAGTCCTCGCCGAGGCCCTTCCAAAGGCATAGACTCTGCAATCACATCAGCTACAGTATCCTCCGTGGTGTTGAGGTCAGCCCTAATCCTAGCGGCTTCATGGACCTCGTCGGACATCCCTATCAAGTCGGGCTGAAACCTCGGACTGATCACAGTGGCCCTAGTCCTATCTCTCGGTGTCCACTGGTTCTCCAAGAGCCTCGACCCGATCCTCCAACTCTCGGATCCACTCCTGACGATTAGCCATGATATCTCTCACCACCACATTCTCCTCCTGCAGCTCTCTAGGGGCATCCGAACTCCGGCCATCGTCCATAGATAAAACCACAGCATTAGGGTAGGAGTACCGGCTCCTACACGGGCACCTCGAACCTCCCCCTCGACATGGGGTGAACAACAAGCTGGTGTGGTCGTCCCCACTCATCCTATACCGAACTGGCCTAGCAGGTGGCTCATGGCCATTGGCACCCTGCCCATTAGCTCCCATAGCTCCATACCTACACCAAAAATCAAAACTTAAAGTTAGGACTTTTTCAATATTCAAAGTAGCAAAAATATCAAACTTAAAATACAAGAAACCATTCTAAAAGAATTTTTAAAATTTCCTTTACAGACTTCTAACCTAGGCTCGATACCACCTAACCCCACCTAAGGCTAACGGAGGGTTAAGCGGTGACTCTCGCCAGGACTCAAGCATTCGAATCATTTCTAACTTAAACGTGCAAACTTCCCCATTTAACATAACATTAACACTAAAACTGAGAATAACATTTAAATTTAAAATTTACAATCATCCAATTCACATGGTTACAATCCTTGAGCCAAAGCTCATACACTTCCATAATCTTAAAGTACTAAACATCACATAAAAATATACAAAATGTCTTCGCCCTCGAGACCAAAAATCCAAAAGATCAAGACGTTAGCCTTAACTACGCCTCGGGATTCTCTTCACCTGTTAAGGAAAATAAAAGGGAACGGGGGTGAGCTAAAAGCTCGTGACTTTTAAAATTCATGCACAGGCACTTAATGCGGTAAAATTGCAAGTAAATAATTAAAGCACATAAATAAATACAATTAACACAGTGAGGATCTGGCTCTCGGAGCCAATTTCCACTTTTCACGAGCAATTATCGTAGTCGACACTCCGTCGACTTTCAAACTAAGTAGACGACTCTTCACGCCAACTCCAACCACCTTACTCCCCCTACCGGGCCCGCACGCCACATAACTCAATAATATACAGTAAACAGGAATTACTCAAGGCATACGGGTAAGAGTAAGTACATTTCACGTTTTTCATTTCCCCGAGTTCAATACATGCAAAAATCAAATTTCCGACTCTACAGAAAGGGAGCAATAAAGTATACCCTCCTTTAAGTGAGCGGTCCATTAAATTCTCAGTTTCACATTCCAATCAAATAACAAGTCATGAAGCACGTGTATACATCAAGCATTTCAATGAAAGCGTTTTAACATGCATTGAAAACTCACCGACAAAATAGGGGTCGGAGTCCAAGTTTTGATTAGTCGCAAAATCAGCACTTTGACCTTAAAATAATTAAAAGAGAACAAAAATGAGTTTTCCTAATCATTGGTGAAGTTTAATTCAAAAAGTCAAAAGTTTGACAATTTTCCAAGTTGAGCTGTAAACTTTGAAAAATCATAACTCAAGTTTTACAAGTCAGAATTCTGCTTATTTGGTACCGTTGGAATCCTATTTAAAAGCTCTAAAACTTTTCAGAAGACATCAAATTAAAATTATGGACAAAATTAACCCAGATTTCCGTTGAACATTCAGCTACAGTAAGACGACAGTGTTCGTCAGGCTGGTTATCCAGCACATTTTGAAAATTCGCCAAAAATTACAGAAAATTAATTAACCTCTGAAATTTATACACAACATATTTCTACATAATAAGTTTCAACAACCACTGACGGAACTCAATTCCGACATCCGAGCATGAAATGACAACAGTGCAAACAGAGGCCATTCGAAATTCTGCAGTTCTGGAATTTTGAAAATACAGGGCAGCTTTCAAGTTGCTATTTGAGTAATGAATTCAAGTCCAAAAATTGTCAAATTTGGCACACTAACACTTCCATATATCAAATAAATTCACACCAAATTTCAACTTAAAATACCACCGGGAAAGCAGTTTTCTATGTGCCTCAATTTCGTCCAACTCATTCATTCAAAACTGGAAAATTTGATCCCTCACTTGTATCATCTAGTTCATGCCTCAAATCACAACCAATTTGCCTAATTTTCGAAACCAAGCTAGTATTGAACTTCCTAAGCCTATTGATGATCAAAAATGGTCACATATTTTGGCAAGAATATCCCAAAATAAATCCTCAAAATTCGGACAGCATTACCCCTCAAATTTCCAGCTTTCACTTTGCAACTTATTCAACCACATAACATCAACTCTTGAAGAGCTTTTTGTGGGTCAAAATAGCAGCTTAAGATTCATCACTTAAACATCAAATTCAGCCTCTTAGCTAGCCAAAAATGCAGCCACTAAAATCATAGAAAAATCAGAAATTCAGCCCCCAAATTTTCCCTTCCTTTGCCGGTTTTCCCCTTTTGTTTTTCATCAAACTTTTAACCATCATCAACATACATAATGCACATAAACAACATCATTTAACCATCTAACAATAAATTTCACACATTTGGTGGGAATTCAAAAGCCCACCGTTTCTTGCTCATGATCATCAAATTCCACAAATCAACTTCATAATCAAAGCTTTAAACACATAAGTCAAGGTTTCTAAAACCCTTCAACAACCCAACCTAACAACATGCTTTTCAATTGAAATGGATGGAGGAAAATTCAAGTTTTCTAGTTTTACCTCTTGCAAGAAATGAGTGAAAGTTCTCCAAGGAAATGCCAAACAAAAGCTTCCAAAAGCTCCTAGTCCAAGCCTTTCCACCAAGCTCAAGCTCAATCCAAGAGTGTTGATATTTTTGTTGGTGATTTTAGCAAGAAATGAAGGAGAAAAATCGATGGAAAATGAAGAGAAGGAAGAAGAGAGAGTTCGCGTGAAGGGAGAAGAAAGCACCGGTTTTGGGCTATTTTTTTTTTTTTAAATAAGGAAGAAAGGAAGACAAGACACAAGTCTTGTCTTGCCTTAATGAGGGTTGACTATTAAGCCATTCTTATCTATTTGGAGGGAAAATTAAGGGCTTAATTGTGCTTGAAATTAAGACTAATTTTCGGCTAGGAGGGGGAAAGGAAGAATAGGAAAATTTTCGTAGGAGCTAGAAGGAATCGGTTGGCAGAAATAATTAGTTGAAATTCTAAACTTAGCGAGGTTAATCCAAACCCTAACAAAAAAAATTTCAAAACCCTAATTAATCACCCTCAATGTCCCAAATCCAGTCATTTAATCACACTTCCAACTTATCCGTGATCATCCCTACTTATCTCCACTAGTTTACTCACAGTCCGAATTTACCTCGAAAAATGTGTCTTTGACATTTTATCACTAATAAATGTTACAAGACGTAAATAACAGGAAAATAGAGGTAAAATTGAATGAGGCATTATAAACGAGGATAGAATCGAATTTCACAAGATAAGTAAAGATTTAATTATATAAATAAATAAATTCTCGAATTTTTGAAATTAAAATTAATTAATTAATTTTTTTTTCAAAATTCGAGGCCATTACATCTATGCATCCTCTAGCATTGAGAAATGCACAACCATTGTTGCTCATAGGCTCTCACTTAGTGGCACCAGTACTGCAGCAATAGCCGAAGCAGGTAATGGCACACAAGAACAAGATGCAACAGTTGACACAATGCAAGTAGACACCCCAATAGAAATCTATGGAAAAATACCGAGGATTGAGGAAAACTTTTAACAACACTTAAGATCATTGGGAGTCCTCCAAAGAAATAGTGCACTGCAAAATCAGATGAGGACGAGTAATCCTACCTATTTCGTGCAAGCAAAATAAATTTTGAATCTACTTTTGCCATGGATGCAATACACATACAAACTCAACTATATGTGTCTATATGTATATATAAGAAACTAGGAAAAACTATGTGTGCTTCCAAGTGAACATTTTGATAGCAAATAATTCACCAACCAGTCAAAAAGAGAACAAGACACTACGTATCTCTTAAGCAAATTGGGGTGAAATCTACTAAGACTATGATCTTCATGACATATATGGTATGTAGTAGACTTACTACTAAAATCCATGCTCCCTCTGCTCATCTTCAAACTCAAGAGCACTATGAATTGCCTTTTCCTCCTCTCAAACCTCCTATTGCATCTGTTTAGCTATAATCCTAAGGAAAGGAAAATTACCATGAATACCCAAAGTACGTTCTAAAATTTGAATCCATTTAGGAAATCTATAAAATTACTTGAACAACTCATATATCTCATTCCTTAATACAACATTATTAGCTGCCTAATGGATTCTAGGATTAGAAACACCATTATCGGCACTTTGATTATTTGCAACATTTTGTCCATCAATAGCTAGCCCATTCAGCTAATCCATTAGATCCGGATAATGATCTTGCATATTAGACAACGAAAGTCAATTGTAGTCCATCTGTTGGAACTTAATCCAGGATCCCAATATCAAATATTTGAATACAGTTACAACAAGTACTATTGCGGAAGCGTACCTGAATTCATATTGACTGAGTACTTGACGAATCCTTTAGATCCTGGGGTGGCCTTCCAGATCTGCACGTACTTGCTTTTCCTCTTAAGGGAGCCTTTTAGTCTCTCTCTAGGTATTATTTCTAGAAGATGGGATGTCTAGAAACTATGACGACTAGGGTACGTGTGACGTGGGGACCATGACCTATTTATAGATAACTTTCCTGTTACCTGTTGGAAACCCTATTTCAGCCCATCATTGAAATAGGAAATCCCCTTAAATCTCTACACATTAAAGGCCCACACCTTATTAGATACATTAAAACCCAAGCCATAATAGATCACTTTATATGGGCTAACCTTATTTGACAGCCTGCAATACATAAATATTTACATATAAGTCCAACGTTGGATTAAGGATCCAACAATCTCCCACTTGGACTATATGTGTAACTCTATAATTATGTTTTACAAAATAACCATACGAGCTCAGAATTTGCTGCCATAATCAAAATATATCTATAACTAATTCCGTCCATCAATTACACCAACATAGGATCAAAGCGGCCTTTGTTACAATTTTCGTAACTCGACCCATCAATGGCCATGTATGCTAATATAATTGAATGACATGAATTATGGTATGGATGTGTAGTATGGAAATTTAATGTAATGTGATCTTAACATGCCTATTGTCAACTGATCCACTTTAACTTTATGAGATCAAGCCAAACCAAAATCAGAGTGGAAATAAACTAAAACTTGATTTATACAGAAATATCCTTAGATACAAACAACTAAAAAATATCAATGTCTCAAGAGCATCTAAAATAACGAACTCCCACTAAAACTGAATATCAGCTAATGCCATTACACCCATATGAGTAGTGTGCTCATGAAACATCTTGGGTGGCAACCCTTTAGTAAGTGGATCCGCAATCATGGAGTTTGTTCCAATGTGCTCTATAGACAACTGTCCACTCTAAACTCTTTCTTTAACAACCAGGAACTTGATGTCTATATGTTTTGACTTCGTTGAGCTCCTGTTGTTATTGGAATATTGAAATGTTGATTTATTGTCACAAAATAGTTTGAGTGGTCTATCAATAGTATCTACCACACGTAATCCTGTGACAAAATTTCACAGCCAAATTCCATGGTTGGACGCCTCATAACAAGCTACGAACTCTGCAGCCATAGTGGAAGAGGTTATGAGAGACTGTTTAGCACTCTTTCAAGATATGGCACCCTTAGCCAATAAATAGATATAGCCTGTTGTTGATTTCATACTGTCTTGACATCCAGCATAATCGAAATCAGTATACCCAATGATCTCGAGCTTATCTGATCTTCGATACATGAGCATGTAGTCCTTTGTTCCTTGTAGGTACCGTAAGATCCGTTTGGTTGCTTTCCAATGATCCAATCCTGGATTGCTTAAATACCTACCAAGCATCCCGGTAATGTACGCAATATCCGGACGCGTACATACCTGAAGATACATTAGACTCCCTACTGTAGATGCATAAGGAATCTTCTGCATCTCCATTTCCTCAAGAGCATTTTTGGGACACTGATCGAGACTAAATTTGTCTCCTTTAGCCACAGGGGTATCACCTGATTTGTAATTTTTCATGCCATATCGTTTGATAACCTTTTCGATATAGGCCTTTTGTGATAATCCAAGAATACCCCGAGAGCGATCCCGATGTATCTGAATGCCTAACACAAAAGATGCATCACCAAGATCTTTCATCTCAAAATTCTTAGTTAGAAATCTCTTGGTTTCATACAACAATTCTATATCGTTGCTGGCAAGAAAAATATCATCAACATACAATACCAAGAAAATATACTTGCTCCCATAGAACTTATGGTGTATGCATTCATCAACCAGATACATCTCAAAGCCAAACGAGATGATCACTTGATGAAATTTAAAATACCATTGTCGAGATGCTTGCTTGATCCCATAGATGGATTTTTTAAGTTTGCAAACCATATTCTTTGGATCTCCTGATACAAAGTTTTCTGGTTGCACCATATAAATCGTCTCAACAATGTTACCATTGAGAAACGCCATTTTTACATCCATCTGGTGTAACTCAAGATTGAAATGTGCCACTAGTGCCATTATAGTTCTAAAACAGTCCTTCCTTTTGTGTGAAACCTTTAGCGACAAGACGAACTTTGTGCCTTTCCACATTGCCTTTCGAATCCCTCTTAGTTTTAAATATCCATTTACAACCAATAGGTTTCACTCTTTCTGGCAATGGGACAAGATCCCAGACGTCATTGTCTTTCATAGATTTCATCTCTTTATTCATGGCATCAATCCACTTTTGAGAATTTGAACTTTCCATGACTTGACGGAAGTTGATTGGATCATCTTCCATCAATCCAATGTCATCCTCATGTTCTTGGAGAAAAGCAATGTAATCATCTGGCACTGCACTTCTCCTTTCTCTTGTGGATCTCCTTAATGGCACTAATTCTTGAGGTGGTAGAGTGTGTTCCTCTGGAGTAGGAGATTGTCTGACATTGTCTTGACTTGCTGTGTCATTAACAGTGTTAGGAATAGGATCCTGAACGACGCCAATAACACCTGTGGGAATATTAACATATTCCTCTTCAAAAACAATATCTCTAATTATATCTTCTCCCCCAAACTCGACATCCTCAAAGAACCGAACATTTCCTGTCTCGAAAATTGATTTAACTGTGGGATCAAAAAATTTGTAACCCATGGATCTTTCAGAATATCCAACAAAGTAACAACTAACCGTTCTTGAATCCAGTTTCTTTTCATTTGGTCTATAAGGCCTTGCCTCAGCTGGACAACCCCAAACACGTAAATGCTTCAAACTAGGTTTCTTACCAGTCCAAAACTCATAAGGGGTTTTGGTAGTTGCCTTAGTTGGAACTCTGTTAAGGATGTATGCTACAGTCTTAAGTGCTTCGCCCCAGAGTGATTCTAGTAAGGTAGAATGACTTATCAGACTTCTCACCATATCCTTAAGCGTTCAATTTCGTCTTTCAGCAACACCATTCATAGTGGGTAAACCCGGCATAGTCTACTGTGGGACGATACCGCATTCCTCTAGGTACTTAGCAAAAGGCCCTGGACATTGTTCACCTGAACCATCATATCTACCGTAGTATTCACCACCACGATCAGATCTGATGCTTTTAATCCTTTTGTTGAGTTGATTCTCAACTTCAGCTTTAAAATTTTTGAACACGCCTAGGGACTGTGATTTTTCATGAATGAGATATATGCAGTCATATCTTGAAAAATCATCTGTGAACGTTATAAAATATTGTTGACCATTCCAAGCAGACGTAGGAAATGGTCCACAAATGTCTGTACGTATATGTTCTAAGACGTCTGAGACCCTATTGGCTTCAAATCTCCTTTTATTGGTTTGTTTTCCTTTTATACAGTTAATACAATCACCAAAATCTGTAAAATTTAAGGGGTCAAAAATTTCATTTGACACAAGTCTTTCTATTCTCCTTTGGGAGATATGACCCAATCTTTTGTGCCATAATGTAGCTGAATTCTTGTTGGTTAATTTTCTCTTTACACCTCTGGTACTTAAATGCAGGGATTCATTATATGAAACAATTGTGTCAACTAAATATAGATTATCACAATATGATAAAGTACCGGAACCAACCAATTTTGAATCATGAAACAATCTAAATTTTTCATTTTCAAATGAACAAGTATAACTAGATTTGTCCAAAAGAGAAACAGAAATTAAATTCTGTCTAAAAGACGGTACAATAAAAGTTTCATTAAGATCCAAATAAAATCCGGTCTTTAGTAATAATTTAAAAACTCCAATTGCTTCAACTCGAACTATTTTGCCATCGCCCACATAGATATATCTTTCACTATCATTAGGCTTTCGGCAACTCAGGCAACCCTGCATAGACACACTAATGTGAGTTGTTGCACCAAAATTCATCCACCAGTGTGTCTAGGTACCAAAGTTAAATTAACCTCAGAACAAATCAAATTAAGAAACATACCTTTCTTAGCACGCCAAGCGTGATAATTGATGCAATGCCCTTCAGCACCACAGAAGAAACAACCATTTTTTCCTGGTTCAGCCGGTTTCTTTTGTTGTTTCTTTGGAGGTACTGTACCTGCAGCTACTTTATCCATCTTTCTTTTACGTCCCTTCCCTTTATTATTAGTGGTAGAGACTAGGTGAGCACTCTCTGTCTGATCTTGTTTCAACCTTTCCTCTTCCTCTACACAGTGTGAGATGAGTTGATATAGAGACCAAGTCTCCTTTTGACAGTTATAACTCATCTTAAACTGACTAAACTGTGTAGGAAGAGATATCAAAATCAGATGCACTAACAATTCCTTAGAAATTGTAAGGTTTAGTGCACCCAATTTAGAAGCAAGATGAGACATCTCCATGATGTACTCCCTGATGTTGCCTTTACCACTATATCTCATTGAAATTAGGCGTGTCAAGAATGTACATATTTCAGCTTTTTCATTCTTGACAAACCTCTTTTCAATGTCCTGAAGGAACGCCTTGGCAGTAGTTGTCGTTTTAGACATTGTCCCTCTAAATGCTTCTGGAATGGCCTTTTCATGATCATTAGACACATGCGATTTGATCTCTCCCACATTTCCAAATTCCTCTTTCCATCAGAGGTATTGGCGTCTGTAAGTGGTAAGGGAGTATCAACCCTTAACGCAAGGTCTAGATCCATGACTCCAAGAACTATCAGGAGATTCTCCTTCCAGGACTTGAAGTTAGTGCCATTTGATAAAGTAATATTGCTGATGCCAGTCATGATATTTGTAGGATCATTCACAACTAAACAGAAAACAACACATATAATTAAAACAAGCTCACATAATCCAAAATAATAATTATAAATTCAAATAAGGTAACCCCATCTCAAGATATCGATATTCCATTAATATTTTGTCTTTGGACGAAAATATTAACTTCTTAGTGATATCTTGTGTAGTAACAAACACTGACAATAAGAACATGTCAAAAAAATAAATTTTCCTTTGAGCCAATTTATAAGTTACATGTAAAATCCAAATAATCATCACGTGTTTATTACTACCAGTGCACGTATAATTCCGTCAAATATTAATCTCCCTTTGGGGTGGTTAATATTCACAACATTATAAATACACAACTAATTATATTTTAAGACAAATTAATTTCCACAAGAGAGGTCACTTTGGTGACATGTTGTTTCAATTAAATTTATCCCAAAATATATATAACTACACAAATATTCGAATTTAAAATTATACAAAATTTTAGGCCAAGGTCAACATTGATCAACCAGGGCCAATTTGGTCAAACTTGACAATTGGGTTAAAACTTATTGCATCAAAGATCCATATCCATAATTTAGACCCAAAAGTTGACCATTTAAGCCCGTAATTTATTAAAGTCCATAAATACCTTTTTTTTCTTGATACCAAATCTTTGGTGGGCCAACCTTTTGGACTTTATAGGGGTTAAAGTTCTTATTTAACTTTATTAGGATTTACCCAAATTAGCAAACCCTAATTTCCTTAAACATAAACACATATACTATATTTCCTAATCTTTAATTACATGAAATAACATGTAAACCAAAATTCTAATGCATGAAAACCGCGACTAGAAACATGAATTAATAATCACATAATATGCGGGCCCTATTACAATAGTGAAGACCATGCATGTGATTATGCTCTGGCAACCAAAACTGAAATCATATGCGGCCAAAATCAAGAATTGCAGAAAACAAGACTATGCTCATTCGGGTCCCACGCAAGTTCCAAAGAACCAATCACCCGACAAACTAGCCAAGATTCTGTACAATGACTTTAGCCATACAAACATGAAATCAAGCAATTCAAGTTACTGTACAAGAACCGAACTTCGGACATGCAAATACTCAAAGCATAATGCATGTACGGATGCCAAAACTGAGAGTGCTAATCTACTTCATATATCAATATATCATTGCATGGAATCGTGATTGCATGATACTAAAGTCATATAAAATAATTATGATATGAACTGGACCATGCGACCGATTCAGCCATCATACAAACAACCAAAACAGTAGCTTATATGACTAAAGGATTCTTTTGATAAGTATTAACTTTAAACTTTAACGATTCAAATCCTGATATTAGGTGCTCTGATCCAGGATCCCAATATCAAATATTTGAATACAGTTACAACAAATACTATTGCGGAAGTGCACCTGAATTCATATTGACTGAGTACTTGACGAATCCTTTAGATCCTAGGGTGGCCTTCCAGATTTACATGTACTCGCTTTTCCTCTTGAGGGAGCCTTTTAGTCTCTCTCTAGGTATTATTTCTAGAAGATGGGTGTCTAGAAACTATGACGACTAGGGTACGTGTGACTTGGGGACCATGACCCTATTTATAGATAACTTTCCTATTACCTATTGGAAACCCTATTTCAGCCCATCATTGAAATAGGAAATTCCCTTAAGTCTCTACACATTAAAGGCACACACCCTATTAGATACATTAAATCCCAAGCCATAATAGATCACTTTATATGGGCTAACCTTATTTGACAGCCTGCAATACATAATTATTTACATATAAGTCCAACGTTGGATTAAGGATCCAACACCATCTGCATATATCCACCACCAAAACTAAAAAACTAAAACAAATAGTGACAACCTTACCTCTAAACTGCAAAACAATGACTAAGAACCAACCAATTTATAACGAAATGAACAGTAAATTAATTAAAACTTCTACTATATACACGTGAACCAAGATTCTAGACTCATACTAAATGTACCAATAAAAATACAGCTAGCAACATAGCTTTAGAAGAAGACTTCAAAGATTTCAAACTAACAACAGTAAATTTGTCACAGTCAACTTCATAAAGTACTTAGAACAAATATCTAAAAAAAAGAATCTAGTTACATCATAAAAATAAATTTTCCTACACAGAATCAAGACAAATAGGAAACTAATATCCAAAACAAGAAGGGGAGAAAACAATACACAGGCACCAAGCCTGCGCCTTGCGTGGGAGAGACCCCCTGGTCCTTATGCTATATGAGAGGTTTTTTACGCACTGTTCATAAATTTTCATCTGCTATCCCTTGGGGCAATTTAGTCTAGAAGATGCTCTTACCTTTGCGTGGTGTATAATTTGTATTTGCATGTGGTAGATGTGATTACAGTTTTGCCTTTGAGCTTTTCATCTTTGAACACTGGCCAATTTTCATCTTCTCCTATAAGGGCTTCTTTGGAGTTTTCAGCTGCATTTGGTGCTGTTGGTGCTTTTGAATGTCTGTGGGAATGACCTATATTTTCAAGCCATATTACATTTTTATCCCTTGGCCATTGATTTTCCCCTTATGTACCCTCAAAAAGATCCTTTTTGTATCATTGCTTTAGTGTCATTGATTTGCGATTTTTAGTCAGTTGGTTAGATTTGATGCTGATATACCATTTGTCCGAAGGCAATAGCCTCTCCCTCTTTTCCTCTGAAATTTGTTGAGATTAGATTCATTAATTACAGAAGTCACCATCTTCATCTTTCTTCCTAGGGGTGGGCACGGGTCAAGTACCCACCTCATGAGGTATTTGGCTAACTCGACCTACATCTTTCGTGTCAATTATTTTTTACCCTTGTCCGCCCTGCATATTAATGAATACCCAATTATCAGGTACCAACTAAAAATAGATTAGGTTAGAGAGTACCTGCCTCGCCTCTCTTATCAATTAATTTTTTAAAAAATAATGTATACTTATTTATATTTTGC
Source organism: Gardenia jasminoides (assembly GCA_013103745.1). NCBI lineage: Eukaryota > Viridiplantae > Streptophyta > Magnoliopsida > Gentianales > Rubiaceae > Gardenia > Gardenia jasminoides. Next base: position 15,817,464 of record CM023095.1, on the reverse strand, counting down.
ATATTCATCTAGCATTCAATATAAATTCTACACAAAAAAAAATCTAATGCTGAGAAATAAACATGTAAAGAGAATATAATAAAAAGGAAAATAAATGAATTCAAAGGTAAATGAAAATTGTTATAAGCAATGCTCCTTTTTTATACATATTCTATATTAATTTAACTTTTTTAAAAAGAAATAACATCATGACCTCTACAAATAAATCTTGTAAACAAATAACAGGCGCTTATACTTGGCGTATAATTTGTTCAATAAAATTGCTTAGTTAACTTTAACACAAATATTTTGTGTGTGTGTGTGTGACGACCCCACCTTCCCCTAAGGCGGACCGCCTGCCCAACTCCTGCCAGGACTCACTCACTTTAACAATCATGTACTTATCCAATTACAACTTCGAATACAATATAAAAGAACAATGCCTTACAAAATCATAACTTTAAATTACAAATCCAAAGTACAAAAATACCATTCCTCCATACAGTTGAGTATCATGATACAAAAGCTCTCACTACTTGCAAGTTCAAGATCTTAAACATCTTTACAAAAGCTTTCAAAACATTCAATATAAGCAACCCTAACACTATGGGTTGGCTCCTTTATTTGGACACACATTTCCTGCTAAGGAAAACAAACGGAAAGGATGAGCTAAAAAGCCCGTAAGTTCCCAAAAACATGCAAATCACTTAGCACACAAACAAAATTCACTTCACAAGTACATTTGGAAATTAAACAAATAGAAAAGCGATTAACAATACAATGTAGGATACGGGGGCCCTCAGGGGCCAAGTTCCATGAAGCTCATCCACGAACCAAGTAGTTGACACTCCGTCAACTGTCATAATTAACCATGTAGACCGTCTCTTACCCCTTACTCCTCCGTAACCCCCATCGGGCCCGCACTACAAGCACTTTTCACTTCACCTTGATTGTGTACATTGTATTCATTTCCGAGACAAGTCCGCTGCCAAGTCTCGAGTACACATCATTTCACTTCACTTCACTTGTATATATATCATTGGTTTGATGCTCTTTTGGAGACAGGTTCAAGAACCAAATCTCGAGCATATATCACTGGTCAATAACACTGGTTTGATGCTCTTTTTGGAGACTGGTCCGTAAGCCAAGTCTCGAGCATATAGCACTGGTCTGAGTCATTGGGCTTTGGGACTTTTAAATAACCCTATGGCTCTTCCCTTTCTCCTCAACCTAGGCCAAACCTCTGGCTCGAGTCGAAGGGTTCACCGATAGGTCTCAGGAATTTCCTGACCTTTTCAAACACATGTATTCACTATATAACACTGTAACAATCAATCACTTCACTACACTTTCACTTTCGTTCGCTACAAAACACTTTTCATAATTCTTTCCACTCTGATGAAGGTAAGTGCGATAAAGTACACACTATCTCATTTGAGGGTTCAAAACCATGTTTCACTGTACAATCACTACATTAATCACAATTGCAATCATATCACTTAAACACATAACAAGCATGGAAACTCACCGAAGTAATAAGGTTCGGCTTCCACGTAGGGGTCAAAATCACTTCCTTGTGCACTTCCTAAAACAATTTAAAACAATGGTTGAGATTCACTTCATCTCTCATTCACGAAAACAATTTGTTTTCACTTTTTTAGTTTCTATCAACATTTTTCCCAAAATCCCCTCGAGGAAAGATTTTCACTTCATATGACATCGTATTTCAAATACCTCTTCGAAAATCCCTTAATCAATCCGAATAAAATGTTTCAAATGGATCTTTTGAAAATCACTATCTCATTTCAAATATGAAACATCACCGATGTACTCTCCAAGCACTATTTTCACATTTTCTTTACTAAAACACTTAAGTGAGGTTTATCACCTCAAAATCACTTTTAACACAAACTCAACTTTCACTCTTTGATAGTACTTTAATATAACTTTAAAACACATCAAACCATATCTTTATTTTTAAATCATAAGATTTGGTCACAATACGATAAATCCCTCAAATTCATTTAAATGTCATTTTTCATTCAAAAACTCACAAGAAACTTCACTTTTATCTTTTAAAAGTCATACACTCACGATTGAACGTCACATGTAGTTTCTTAGGCAAACATTCTCCAAGAACAATCACATGATTTCGAAATCAACCAAGTATGGGTTTGGCCATCTCATACATTTTTCTATCACCATTTCCAACAACAAAACCCTACTCTCTAACCACAACATGATACATTTCACAAATATCATTCAAAGCCACAATCAGGTCCTCAAGTCCGCTACCTAGAGGCCACCTCAAGTCCGCTAGCTAGGTTGGAAATTCAAGAGTCCAACTTCATCTTTTTAGATGAGATCATTTTACCAATATCAACCACAGATCTTAACTATTTAACACTAATAAAGCTATATTTACGAGTTTCAAGGCGTATACCTCCGGATCTAACACAATCTAACACGATCAAAGATGATCTCATGAGTTTCCTCTTTCCAAGAGTGCTTCCAAGCCTAGCAAGCTTCACAAGGTTTGATCTCAGGCCACGATCTACAAGATTTGTTGAGGATTTCCGTCACCAAGCTCAAACCCAAGCTCAAGATAATCACCCCGAGCTTTTCTTTCCTTTCTTTTTCTTCCAAAACTTTGGACCTCACTCCCCAATCTCTCTCCTTGGTTTGGCTGCCATAGAGGGAAGAATTCAAGCCAAAAACCTTCACAAACTCAAGGTTCTAGTTGAAGAAGAAATGGAATATTTCAACCACAAAAACTCACCTTTCTTTCTTCCTCCAAAATCGGTCCAGCCCTTCACTCTCCTCTCTCTCCTTCGGCTGCAAGAAGTGGTGGGGAGGATGGGCTTTAATGGTGGTTTGAAGCTTGAAAGGAACAAGGAAGAAGAAAGGAAGAAAACTAGCAACTATTTCTCTCTCTCTCTCCCTTAGAGCTCTCGGCTCTCTCTCTCTCTTCACTCCAAGATGGCCAGCTGGAAATGAAGCTTAAAGGTTGCAAGAAAGTCAAGCTTTATGGTGCCAAAAAGTGCTTTTCCATGATTTAAGGGAAAAAGTGTTTTTTGGCACGTTATGTCGTGTCACACGCGACAATCTAACTTACACTGCTTTTACTCCATTCTAACACTATCTAACCTTCATAATATTTCCATAATATCACTACATATGCTCGATTTCAAGTCCAAGTCACTATTCACACGTCGGGACAATTTTTAATGCTAATTTTGGCCAAAACCACACACCGGCAAACAATTCATATGAAATTCGCTAAATTGGAAAAATAATCACTTTAAACACATATTCACTCATATTTCAATAAATAATCACAATATAAATAATATTATGCATTTTTAAGATAATTCTGAATTTTTGAGGCCCTCACAGTGTGTGTGTGTGTGTGTGTGTGTATATGTATATATGTGTAAAATATAAAAATAAATATATATTGGCAAGTCCGGTATCCACAAGTTTTTAATCCTATAATCCTAAACTGCCCTGTGTATAATCAGGTACTCGACCCTCTTTTGACCAGAATAGATAATATGGATCGTGTACTCTATTTTTTGAAGCAGATCGGATTGGATCTCATGGGTTAACAAGTATTTTTACCCACCTCTATTTATTCCTTATATCATTCTCTCTCAAACGCTGCTCAGACCACAAGAATACTCAAACAATGTTTTGTTCTCTTCTTCTTCTTCTCCTCAAAATCTTGGAGATCTCTTTCCCTCAAAATTTCTTCCCAGGTTGTGCGGTTTGTCCTAAGTATTCTTTTTCTTTGTGTGGATCAGTTATTAGTTCTTATGTAAAATACTTTCTCCCCCCTTTTTTGCTTCATGCATTTGCTACATCTTTTTATTTATTCATCTCTAGTTTGCTTCTCTATATTTTAATACGCTGATGTGTTCACATGAAGGATGATGATAATTTGTAAAGAGATGCCCTTCACTGGTATCAAGCATTTGGTTCCTCATATCAATTTTCAATCAGAAATATTTTGATATTATTTAGAATTTATGTTAAATTACTATTTAGAAAAGAGTAACGATGCTTTTTTAAGGAAAAAGATTGGCTTATGAAGTGTTGTATGGGTCTTCATCTTTAATAGTGTTGCTACAGTATATATTGTTCAAACCAGTGCTGCAAGAAAAACAAAATAAAGAGTGGTTTGAGTTCTTTTGCATTTGCCTTCTTTGCACTTGTGTCTACTTAGATTATTCATAGTTAAACATAATTTGTCTAAAATTAAGAAGAAGCCAAGACTTTTTTCATTGAATTATTTTGAAACAAGTTGTCACACTTTGACATTCAATTTTTTCTTGCAAGCCTTCCTCAAGTCATGATTTTGACTTTTAAAGGTAAGATTTTCAATATTTGTTATAATACGCCTTTTTGCTTTTTATGGGCTGTGTGACGAGCCCACTATACCCAGAGGCATACCAAAGGGTTTAGCGGATCGCCTGCTTAGCTCTCGCCAGGACTCGATAGCAAAAATGATAAAAGCGTCAAATTCTCACAAAAGTACGATATGTACATTATATATATACATAATATCCACTACAAGACCACGAGAGTCAGAGAGTAACTCCCGTTAAGGTTTCTCACACCCACTATCCAAAATACAATATACATGGCCAAAACTTCAACCCAAAGCAAGTACTAAAGCTAAAAGGCTACTCTATCCCTCCCACGCGTCAATTCCCGCTTCGGCCCCCTGCTAAGAAAAAACAAATTGAAAAGGGGTAAGCTATATGCTCAGTGAATAATCAGAGGGGGGCACACGTAAATCACATTTCCACAGATATTTCAAATCAATAGCAAAAAGTAACATCACAAAATAAGGATACGGGTGGCTTTAATGCCATTTCAATTTCCACGCTTGATCTTCCGTTGACACTCTGTCAACCGATAATCCGTAGACCCCACTTGTACTCCTACCGTCCACCTTATCAACCCACTCTGACCAGTCTACAGTACATAGTAGCTTGAGCAATAGTAACAGTGAGATCCCAAAGGCATTGAGATCAGACCATCTATTTGGTCAGAGAGTAACATTTACCATTGAGACCCCAAGGAAACCCTTGAGATCAGACCATCCAAGTGGTCAGAGAGCAACATTGATATTGAGACCCCAAAGGCATCCCTTGGGATCAAACCATCCACTTGGTCACTTATCACTAACAATATCACATTTCACAGATCATATATCACACAACACGTGTTTTCAAGAACCACATATGGAGTTTAGGCCAAGTGCGATAAAGTACACTCTCGTCCAAGTGCCCACTTATCACATTTTACAATATAATCACATATAAAGTCCTAATTACTCACCAAAAATAGTGTACAAAAGCAAACAGGTCAGAAAGGTTCCCCGGTCTCCTTGACCTCGTCACCTCCTATGAAAAGTTAAGCCAAAAGATTACTCAAACAATCACTAAGATGCCAAAACCACGAAAAACACTTAACACAGCAAATAAGGTACATGTATGGGCGTTCGACTAAAAACGGACGAGAATGGAACAAAAATGAAAATCACACACTAAAAGGTGTAAAAGGAAGTTTTGACACCCTATGCGCTTTTACCCATAACTCATGCTGCAAGTATCGGATTAAAGTACACGAGGTGCCGTTTTGAAGCTAAGAGAATAAACTATAACTTTCATGAAGACATCAAGAACTCAAATAGACTCCTTCCCAGTCATATCAGGCCGAAACAGTAGCCAAATGAACTGTCCATATAACTTCAGTTCATTTCTGAACATTTTGAGCAGCTTTAAGTGTTTTAACTGTTTCTTAGGCTATCGATTTCCAAATGATCTGAAATTTAACAGTTAGAAATAACACTCAACCTATACAACTTTCATGAAGAAGTCGAAACCCAATTCCATCTCGAACTAGGTCAAAATTGACCAAAACAGTGGCTTGTTACTCTATCGCAGAGATATGAGCAGGACAGCTTCAGTTGGCCATAACTCGACACTCACAGCTCCAAATCGAGTGATTCTAAAGCCGTTAGAAAGCTAACATATAAGGCTAAAATGCTTAAGAAGACATCAAAAACCAAAACATTCATGTTCCTGGTCAAAATGATCCATTACAATGGCAAAATAATATTTCGGACAGAAACCGGGCATTGGGGCCATTTTAGTCATTTCACATGCTACAGTGCTCCGATTCATCTGAAAATTTACAGGTAGAATCCTCACTCAATTATCTACAATTTCATGTTTTGTGCTAAAGCTAATTCAGCCTCCATCATATTCGAATAATCAGACCAAATTCGGACAGAAAATTTGAACAAAAATTTAATACTTGGAGTTCATCCATACCAACGAATTTCCAGCCATCCAATTCAGTTCCTAGCTAAATAAATTCAACTTCCAATCATCAATTCAAGGTCTACTACAAGAATCTAGGGTTATTGAATCCATTTACCTCTTCTCCTTGGGACACCAAAGCTGAACGGAAACTAGAGCAGCCAGCTTACTCTTTTCCCCTCTCTTGGTTTCAGCTGCTTGGAGCAAGGCAACAAGCCGGAATTTTTCCTAGTTTTCTCAAGATTTGATGGTAATTTTTGGAGCAAAATCTCTCCCTCTCCCTCCTTAGTACTCTCGGCCACAGCTCACCCGACTCTCCCCTCTCTTTGATCTCTTAATTTGTATCAATTTGGTTATAAGATAAAGCCCAAGAGATATTTAAGGGATTGGTCAAAGGGTTGGTCAAAAATATCAAGCCAACCCTAGCAACTTCAATGATCTTTCACCTTGGCCCCAAGTGATTTCATTTCCTAGCAATTAAGTCCACAAGTTGTAAATCCAACTTAGTCCAATAATACTTAATTACACCTAGTTAGGTCGCTAATCACCCAATTACCGTAATTAACTCTCGTGAGCATGCAAGTTCACACCGAACTTATTATAAATAATTATGGTGAGAAAATAGGGAATAAACCGGGTCCTCACAGGCTGTTCAGACTTTTTCTTTTGTTTTAGTTTGTTCTAATGAAGAGGAAAAGTAGATTACTTGTAGTTTGTGTATCTTGGTCGCCTAGCAAGTTTCTGGTCTACATACCAGTTTCATTGGTTTTTTTTTTATTTTTGGTGCTCCAATGTTGTGAAAATAAAAGATTGTTACTAACATTTGCTAACCTTGTTTTTTATTTACATTCTCTTTCCCATCTTTATTTTTTTTATCTTATTATTGGCTGTGCATAGGTATTTTGAGAATTACATTTTTTTATATTTAAGAATATTACAATTTTGAATGCTGCTAACCTTTAGATCTGAACACTACCCCTTCTAATTTGTAAGAGCCAGGTAATTTTAGTAATTTGGTCTTTCTGGATAGATTTGATTGATGCTGAGATACCTTAGCAATCGCCTCTCTCATTATATCTTTGAAAACCCACTCAGACCAAATTGACTCAATAATTTTACCAATCACCTCCTTCGTCATATTCTTTGGATCACTTTGTTTCTCTCTCAAACACTGATTAGACTAGATGAATACTTAACCGAGTTTTTATTCTCTTTTTTTGTTCTTTTGGTTTTTGTTTGTTTTGTCTGATGTGGGATGAAGTAATATCTTGTAGATCTCATCTACATCATGATTTTTTTCCCTTTAGGCTAGTCTCTAGTAAATATTCTTACCTAATTTTTTTGCTAATTTTTTTCCCTTCATTCATTTGTTTCTTCTCGTTGTTTATTTATCTCTAGTTTACTTTCTTACCACCCAAAAAAATCATCTGGTTTGCTCGTCTATATCTAAATATGTTGATGGCTTTGCGGAAAGGATAATGATAATTTGTAGATAGATCCCTTTCAGATTTCATGATTTTAGTTCTTTATAGCTATTCTCGGTAAGAAAATGTTTGATATACTAAGAATTTATTTGAATTACTATGTAGAAAAGAGAAACTACACTTTATTCTAGTACTTGTATTTTCTCTCGCGCTAAAGTGCTAGTTTGACCAGATTTCTTTTTGCTAAGGAATTATCTATTTTTTTTATTGAAAGGGGTTAGCTAAAATGATAAGTGGGTGTTAAACAGGAAAACTGACTGATTTTTTATTTTGTGCTTTGTAGTTATGCTAAAGGCTAGCAAGTGAGAGTGTGTGGTCTTTGTTTAGCGAAATTTTTTTAGGCGGGAATTTGGTGTGTTAATTGATGAGAAAATGATATTTAGAAGGGATTAAACTATTCAAATCTAGCGCAAATGTGTCGAGAGACATTACGGAGTTTTTGTTGAGGAATAAACATGCATGCTGACAAAGGCAAGATGGTTGGATTGAAAGCTATGGTTTAAGTGAGTTTACAAACTTGGTAAACTGTGTGTAAAGTGGTGATTGGAGTTGGTTTTTTGTTTGTGCATGCCTTTTTTATTTGGCGTGAGGTGGTTGGTAGAAACAGTCATCTTTTTTGCATAGATGCCAACGAAGATGGTTTGGATTGCCAGGTGTTGTAGCTTAATGCACATGTGTTAGAATTGCAGCATGAATGGTGGTTAGTTTTTGTCTAGTGTTTGCATGAAATCTATAAATAGGTGGTCCTGTGGATGGTGGTTGAAGTAAAGGAAGGGTAGATAGATTATAATGCATGAGTTTGGTTATATGGTTGATTTGTAGTTTTAGTTACTTGGATGGTGTATAGCTGGTTAGTATGGAAGGGAATCATCTGAGAATTGATCAGTTACATGAGAATGCGAACCAATGGTATATCTGGGTTGTGGTGATAGAAAAAAGTTTCATTCGGAATGGTAGTCTCCATGCTCGAAGATACCAGTGATATGCTCGTACGGATAGTGATGTGAATAATTTTTTATTGGTGTTTTCTTTTTGATTTTTGGTGTTTTGTTATGCGTAATGCTGTAATTTTTTGCAGGGGGGTCAACTTCAAGGAATAGCTTGCTTGAATGATGTCTATGTGTTTAACAATGCTCTTCAGCTGCATTTGATGTATGATATCATGAATGGAATTATTCATTGGTTGATGAATAGGTCCATTATGCTTGGCTCGATTGAATATGAGTTAATTCTCACACAGCGTTGCTTTGTTTAGATTGTTGGGGAAGCTGTAGTATTGCCTGTTGATCATTTATATAATTGGACTCTATTCAGAAGTCTTCCATTACTGGCACAATCTTCTGATGCTGTTATAAGTATTATGATTCATGACTCCTTTTGTGTAAAGTAATGAGGTGTTATGTTTTCTAGTCTTTATTTTGTTTAACCTATTTATTCTTTTCTATAGCTATTTTGGCGGTTGTTATTGAAGTGTTGCCATTACAAGTGTTTGTTTTTGGGGGAAGGTTTGTGAGAATTCAAGAGTTCATTTTATTGAACAAGGGGTTAAGTGTTTGAGGCTTAATGTCTTGTGGTTGAACTTAGTTTTCACTGGAACTATTTTATGAAAAAGAGTTGTTTTTCCTTTATTCTTTTTGCAGGATGAGCCCAACTAACTTTTAGGTGTAGAAAGAATTTATAGATAGTAATGGACTCTATCTTGCTCAAAATAATAATCGACATCCAATTTTATTGATTTGCAAATCTTGTATTAGCCATTTTCATGATATTTCTTGTGGGAGTTGCAGAGAAATTAATTGGCTGAATTATTTTTATAATTTCAATTTGTTTGCATTTTTAGGTGTTTCATTGGCTACATAGCGAGAGAGTATAATTATGTATGATGTTGATATTCCTCAAGCTCATCAACGAAGGCAATGATATAACTCGTTAGGAGGAGATTAAGTTGGTTGAGGGATTATCGAAGTGTAGCATAAGTTGTGTATATTTGATGGTCATGCTAATGGATTGATGTAATTTTGTACGCTGAGCATGATAATGTATTTTCTTTATGTTATCTAGTTAGTGTGATGGCTTATAAAGGATTAGCTTGGTTATGATTTTGTACTTGTGAAGGCTTGAATAATGGCTTGTAGTAGAGCGTATGCTTATTTTTATGGTTTTGTTGAAATTGGTTTACTATGTTTAAAATACTTGAGTTTATGTTAATAATTGATTTTTCTTATAGAGGTGTTTTAATGTTTATTTGGTGGGGAAGATGCTTGGAGTGTAGTAATTTTGTTTATATAATGTCAGGTATTCTCCATGCTAGGGTCTATTAGCTAAATATCGAGTATCAATTTGGTAAGATTAGTGTGTATGTGTGGCGTTTTGGGTTTTAGCAATTACATTTGTATTTGTGCCTTGTTTCCAAAAGGGAAAATGTAAATGCTGGTGGTTTCACCAAGTAATATTTCTTTTTTAGCTAGGCTTTCTTTTTTGGCTGATAGTATCGGTAAGAGTAGAAAGTGATAAAATGACAAAGGATATGTAAATCATAAAGTGGATAGTTTAGGAAGATAGGCTATACAAACAAAAGTATACAAAAAGGGAATATTTTGAGTTTGATGTGGGCAAAAGACTATCTGGTTACTACCTATTGGTATCATGGATTGATAACAAAGCATAGATCTAACATATGAAGGTAATTGTTTTGAAACCAAGAACAATAGCATTACTTGGTAGTCAAGGAACAAAAGTCAGCTATGATCTAGTTGAGAGAATACCTAATGAGTAGTATTGAATGATCTATTGGTAGATCGGTATGGTGAAGAGATTCAAAGTCTTGGAGTTTGAAAGGGAAACAAAAGGATAGTAGGTGTGAGCATGATCCTTTGGTGGTTTCCTTTTATTGAGACTGATCACTAGATTCCATAGTTTTGCTTTCTTTTTTGCTTTTAGTTGATCAACAGGAGTTTCAGCCTTGGTATGGCTTTGTGATCCTTCTTGTTGCTGATGGGAGTAAGCATTAGCTCTGGTTGTATAGCTGTGGTGGTAGAACTATAGTTCGATCCAGCAAGAGAATCGTCACTGGAGTCAAATGCTGATGAAGGACCTTCAGTAGTTAGGGGTAGGCATAGAAGTTGTGCATTGATAGCAAGAAGGCATGGTAGTATTATATAACGTGATGGTTGCATTTGCCTTGCTGTGTTTCTAACTGAATATAAAAGTTTTTATTTTGCACATCATTGTTAATGGAATTGACATCAAGTGCTTCTCCCCGCAATGTATATGACATGATTAATGGTGATATATGATGTAGATGTAAACAATGTTAACAGAATCGTCGAGTTTTGTACTTTTTCTTACATATGCAGAATGGCATCAGCTGAGATAGGACAGACTAATTGAGCATTAGTATCATCGATGGATGCGTTGAGTATAGCTGATCCATCAAAAAGTTGTACATCGAACCGAAGCCTGGCAATAAAAAAAACAAAATTAGTTAGCTTTGAATAGATATGATTTTGCTTGCCCGATATGTGCTGTGGTGATAGGTATGAAGTGGAGGTTTTTCGTTTTGTTTAGTACCTTGGCATTGGCTATGGGGAACTTTTGTGGCAATGTAAACATATGAATTGCATGTCAATTTGTGCACCAGTAGGCTTCTTGCATCCGGGTTTGGACATTTGAGGGGCGTTAGAATTCTGAGACAGATTAGAGATGTGGATATCAACTCGAATCCAGCATGGTTTGCCCTGTTATGAGCAAGAAATAGTTGGACAGAAAGGTTCAGTATTACTGATTGGCTAGTTCGATTGTAAGAGATGTTAAGCTTACCGTTCTTGGCGATGCTATTATATAGCAGATTTTTTGGAGCTGAGCTGTAGTAGGTGGGTGAAGAGTCTAGTGAGCTCAATCGTAGAGCCTATCTTTGATAACAGTTTCTGTGTAAACTCTATTTGCTTTGATCCTGACACATATATATGGTTAAGAAGCTTTCTATATGATTGGTTAGAACTGATTAGCTAAATACATACCACTTTTTAAAAGCATATACCTGCGGTATTGGTGGCTCATACGTGATTATTGTTGTCGCCTAGGTACTTGCTGATAAAGCTAGAAAAATATATTTTGCAAAAGTTATTTAGAAGTTTGAATATGTAATAGATAATTTATTGGAAGGAAGTAACTTACTATGGAGTGAATTTATTTTTGCTCTTGCGATAAATATTATTGGATAATTTGCCAAGATTATTGATAAGTATGCTGCTTCAATGCGAACAATTCATTCTATATTGTGAATGTTATTGGTTTCTTTCTGTAGCAACAATAAAATATGTGATTTTATTAGAAATGGTATGGAGTTAATTAGTATGAAAGGGTTAGATATATACTCTTGGTCGAGAATTATGAACTCTTGTATGAGGGCATAGTCATCCTCATGGGATTGTCCGTTAAGGCAGAGCTTGAATGGCAGCACAAAGTATATCTGCATTGTAATAAAACCGCAGATTTGATGGAAAGCAATGAAGTATTGTATAGCAAAGGATAGTATTGCTGATTGCTATTGAGTAATTGTTTACTTATTTGTTCTGGTAGTTTTTTTGTCAATCATCTTGTGCAAATTAGAAAACTAGGTAAATTGATAACATTGCCGATAGTTTAGCGTTAGATCTAGTTGAACAGGTCGGATGAAAGTGCTCTTTGTGAGTGTTAACTGAAATTGGGATGTGCCTTGGAAAAAGTTGTTTTTCTATCTTGGAAATTCTTGCGTTGCTAATGTAGAACGTTGAGTGGAGTTGTAGCAAAGGATCAAGAATGTCAAGATCTCTAGCATAGAAAATTGCCTAGATTGCATTATTCTCTGGAAGGATAACGATGTAAATAGGATTATGAGCAAAATTAATGATGTTAGAAAATTGCTTTGAAAGGAAAGGCTTGTGAATAAATCAGGCCTGTAATGTCTGATAATAAGGAAAATTAGAATCATAACTGTAGCAATTTTTTACCTCATTATCACTAAAAACAAGCCTCTGATATAGGTTTCCTCCATGCTTTCCATAACGAACAAGAGTCTTTTCTACAACTATTAGCTTTGATATCCAGTTCCTTGCTCCTTCGATTAATGAAGGGATTGGAATACACCATCTTTCCATTCCTGAGATGAAATCTATGTGTGTGTAATTAATCAGTGATCTATTATTTGTATTGTATAGTAAGTACCTTGGGATAATGTTAACAAATAGAACAATAATTATAGCTGTTCATATCGCTCTGCAATCGGTAAGATAAGTTTAAGAAAATCAGAGAGAAGAGAGAACAAGTGGATAAAGAAAGTGATGACGAAATTAAGAAACTCTAGTCTTTTGCAGAAGATATACCTATGTTAGTCAATTCATAAACAATAGCAAGTAGAGTTGGACAAAGTAAGTTTATCAAATATAATTTGTAAGTCGAGAAGAGAATTAGAGATGTGAATAAGGAAATGGATAGTCTTTATTGTATGCTTGGAGATGGATAGAAAAAAAAGATTGGTTAAAGTACAGTGTTGCTATAGTAAATGGTGTGGAGTATATATAAAATATAGGATGCGAGGTAATAGCAATTTTCTGAAATGAAACAAATCAAAGACATTGAATGAGATCAAAAGTACGAATAAGAGTTAGGAACAAAAGTGATTCATGTGATCTAGATTCTGTTAGTAAAATAGCTTGATAGTGAAAAGGAACTCAAACTGTTTATATAAGTATAATAGTCATTAGAACAAAAAAAATGTTATGCCAGCTAATAATATTAGTAACTGATTCGATAATCCATCAATAAACACATGATTTGATATGTAGGGAAGAGCACAAAAAAGGTAAAATTGAAGGGCATTTATCAGGGAGTGAGGTAAAGCAAAAGCATAGTAAAAGTTTCTGTTCAAGCAAGTATAGCATGCAGACAGAATATATGTAACATAAGATCATATGCAGTGTGTATCGTATTCCAGGGAATGAAAAAACTTGTTAGAAGAACAAACAATGATCAGAGTTAGAGAAAGGATACTACAATTGTGGATATAGGCATAAGAGTGATGAAAAGCAAGGAAAAACTGGGCAAGCTAATCATGTTAAGAATCTGCACAACAAACAATGAATAAACAGATCATTCTATATGCAGGGAAGACTATAGAGAGAGGAACATGTAAGGGTACATGTTAGCGAGTAGGGGAAAGAAAAAGTATAAAAGAAGCTATTGCTGAATTAAGTACTTCTGACATATGGCACATGTTTTCATATCAATTGATGAATATAGCAGATTAGCTTTACCTAAATAAATTTAGGACATAAAATATAGTTTTCTATGATTATCTAGTTTGCCTAAGCAGTTAATAAAATTTCTCTATAAACTATATTTTTGGCCTCATTAGAAGATGAAGAGAATGCAGTTAATGGTCTGAGCAACACTTTGACATTTTCTCTTTTTTTAGCTCTAGAAAGTGAGACATATAACTGTTCATGGGAGAAAACAGGCTCTTTCAGTTACAAACAGGCATTATCTAGAGTTTGTCCTTGCGATGTGTTAATTGTCATTGCAAAACATAATCTGAGAGGAAATTGTGTTCTCTTAAAAGGAACAGAGCAAAACTGATCATCGGCTAATTCTAAAGGTGTTCTTGGAATAAGAACATGCTTACCAGCAAAAGATCCAAATGATATATCTGCCAGGATCACATTACTTCAGAAATCTCTACAAATCAATCGAGTACCATTGGACAAACCTTCAACTGGATTCACATTTCTAATGAGCATAAAAGGGCAATTTTTTTTAGTCTCAATTCACGTGGTGGTAAACCTTTTGGAGTAAGAGTATTCAAGAAGTCTTGGTTGTCTAAATTTTTTGAAGAATCAATGGGCTAATCAAAGCTCAAGTATACTTTTTCAAGACCTGGGAGTTGTTTAATTATCCTATCATTGATTTCATGGACGTAATCATTCCTTCTTGTTAAAATAGCATGGTTTACAGTGTTGTGTACCTCATTTCCAAAAATCTCAAGTGATGGGAATACCGTTTTAACCATATTTTTGATTGAAGAGACATCGTCATTATAAGGAATTATCATCCCTGGAGGAATTGAAATCTCATTTGCTTGATTCATTTGCTGAATTCTATCCCCAACCCTTAGTACTACTAGGACTAGTCCCAGAAAATTGACGAAAAAGTTCTTGACAATTGCAAAAGATAAATAACAAAGCAAAATTAAATTAAACAGAGACACAAGATTTACGTGGTTCGGTCAAATTTACCTACATCCACGGGCAGAGGAGGAGCAAAAATTCACTATGAAGAAGAGGGTACAAAAGCCTTAAGAAAGTGTTCCTAAATCCAAAAGCACCTAATACTAAAACACAAGAGTGTCCAAAATAATTTTACTACAAAAGAGGCTTAATGACCCAAAGGCCCAAAAAACCCACTAAGAATTCTCTTGGTTAATTACACTTAATCTCACCATAAGCCCACTATATTTATAGGTAACACAGGGAAAGGCTCCTCAATAAAATAACCGATGTGGAACAAGCCATACACAACAAGCCCTCATGTTTTCATGGAGCTTTATATTTTTTAGATCTTTCCAAAACGGACACATGACAATGTTGGCATCAACAATGTCTTGCCTCTGCCCTTTCATGATAACTGGCAGTGTTTGGCAAACATCTCTTCCAAACACAACAACTTTACCATCGAACAACTGATCACTTGACATAATATCTTGTAGCAGGTAATCAAACATTTCAGCTCCTATTCATTTTGCCATTGTTGCCATATCCCAAATGATTAGTTTAGCATCCTAGATAAGTTGAGCTATTGCTATCTGCTTTCGATATTGCAAGTCTTTGAATCATCATCTTGAAGTGATATTTTAAACCTTGAATGTGTGGTTCATCTGCCGGGCAATATCGAAGTAGCAACACTTAATGTTGTTGTTCCAAGGGCAATATTACCATTTGATCGAATAGATGCTAACAGTGCTTTATATAAGAATGTTTTTCCTGTTCCACCTGGACCATCAATGAAAAAAGCTAGTGGAATATTGTCTGCTACTACACTAAATATTAAGTTGTATGCATGTTGTTGCTCAATATTTAATTTGCCAATTGCTGACAAATCTTCCTCACTGACGACAATGCTTCTTTCTGCTTCAATTTCTCGAGCAATAGCGTCATGGTGTATAACATGAAGTGGTATATCAATCAAATGAAAATTCCTTAGACTCTTTCCCATAGCCCATAAGTGAGTGTCTAGAATCTATAGCACTTTCATTCTCACTTTATTCCCTGGGATTGATTTATTATGTATAAGATCTTCAGACATACAATCTTATGCCTTAACCATAATTCTTGCCGATTTCTGGGGAAATAATTGACTCAAGGATCCAGGTATTTGATAGACGACTGCTTCTTCAAGACATTGGACTGCTGTATCTTCATTCTGCAACAAGCCAAGTGCAGGTGCAACCTCTTGAAATGTAGTTTGTACATGACTGTTAATGGCATAAAGGTCTTTAAAGCTCAAGAGCTTTATCCGATCCTTGTTAGTTTTCACCATTCAAATTGCTCTTCATTTTCTCCTCATTATATATATATATATATATTTCACGGTCCTCCTGTTTGATATTTCTTGTAAGCATCAAAATTTCATGCCCCCTATTTCACATCCAACTTAATCCTTGTTGATTGCTCAAGTCCAAGCCCACTTATTTGATCTATCAACTTCACATTATCCTTATTACTCCAATTTTGTGCGCTTGATCAATCAACCTCATATTATTATTGTTGATCCAATATTGTGGCAGTCAAGATCCATGAATTATTCCAGATTCATCCCTTAACCAGTGGCTACTACTCTTGGTTTTCCACTTCAACCACGCAAAACACTTTCAGACATCTTCCTCAATTGGCCAACTTTGGTTTGTCTACAACTTATTTGCTCTAAATTTTCACATATTTTGGCTATTACTATAGCTCAAATTGATGTGTCTTAACCTATTCACATCATCCTTAATGGTACTAATTATTCTCATTAGTTTCAAGCATTTCAAAATTTTCTCCTTAGTCATAAATTATGGAAATATATCACTAGTAATATAACTCTTCCTATTGCTTCTAATGGAGAATCCTCTGAAAAGTTCAATGCACAATTTGAAGAGTGGGATAGTATGCTTTTGTCCTGGCAATAGATCACCTCTTCAAATGTATTGATGCTGCTAAGGGAGTCTAGGATTTTTTTGTAGACCGACATAGTGCTATTGATCTTTCTTGACAATATCAACTTTTCCTTCAATTGCATGCTATGAAACAGTAGCCTGGTCAATCTATTCAGTACTTTTACTCTGATATGGTTTACATTTGGGAAGAGATTGCTGAATTTGAACCCCAGTGGACCTGTTCTGATGATGTAGAAAAATTCTATACTTACTGTGATTCTCAGTGTCTCATTCAATTTCTTATGGCCTTACTTAACGAGTTTGAAGCCACACAAATAGCTATTCTCAATAGAAAGTCACTGCCTTCTCTTGATGCTGCTCTCAAGGATTTGATATCTGAAGAGACTCGTAGGCACATAATCACTCCATGCCTTACTAACATGGTCCTCGTTGTTTCTCGTTTGACCAACTCTACATCTCGACTACTTGTATCTTTTGCTCCAAAGTCCGCTATTGAGTGCAAATATTGTCATCATTTTGGTCATGATATTTCTGAATGCCGCAAACTCCAATGCAAAAAAAAAAAAGGAGTCAAGGACAGTGTACTTGAATTCTTCTCCACACACTATAGTTGCTACTGATATCAATGACTCTATTGCTGAATCTACTATTAATGCATCTCCTGGATCTACATCTCTTTCTATTGTTGATTAGAGGCTATAGTTTCTCAAGTTCTTGCAACCACTGTTCAACCTTCTACTAATGCCTTTTCTGCAACACTAAGTACTTCTGCATAGTTCATTAATTTAGGGTGCTATAATCATATAACTTATAACTCTGACATTTTTTGTTTCAAATCTGAACCCTCACAACCAATTTCTATTTCTACAACTGATGGTTTTATTATCCCTGTTACACATACTAGTACAATCTCATCTAATAACATTTCACTATCCGATGTTTATTTTGTCCCTTAATTGTCTCTCAATTTTCTTTCTGTTGGCCAATTATGTGATCTTGGTCTTCACCTATTCTTTTCTCATGCTGGTTGTCTTATTCAGGATCCAGTGACGAAGACAACTATTCGGATCGGGCATAAGATTGGCAGACTGTTTGAATTGACATCTCTTCATCTTCCACCTTCTTGTGCCCTTGTTGCTTCTGTTCTGTCCATATGACATTCCAAATTAGGTCATCTCTCTCTTGTTAGATTAAAATCTTTAATTTCTGATAGAAGGTTAGGAATTATTAAATCTGAAACTTTTGATTGTACGCTATGTCAATTGGCCAAACAACCTGCTTTATCTTTTAATAAGAGTGATTCTCATTTTGGTTCATTCTAATATCTGGGGCCCAACTCCAATTCCTACTTGGGGGTTCTCATTATTTTGTCATTTTTATTGATGATTTTTCCCGATATACATGGACATATCTCTTAAAATTCCATTCTGAACTTCTTTCTACTTTTTGTGAAATTAATGCAATGGTGCAAATTCAGTTTTCTAAGACTATAAAGTTTTTTAGATCAGATAATACTCGTGAATATACCAATGGTGATTTTGAATCTATATTAACTTCTCAAGGCACTTACCTCATTTGTCTTGTTTGGGAACTTCTCAACAAAATTGTAGAGTCAAACATAAACATCGTCATATTTTAGATACAATTCGATCTCTATTCATTTCTACATCTTTACTTGAACTATTTTAGGGCGAAACTGCTCTTACTACTGTTTACACTATCAATTAAGTTCCATCTCCAATCCTTCAAAATAAATCTCCATACGAAGCATTAGTTGGTAGCATTCCTGATTACTCTCATCTTAGAGTTTTTGGCTGTGCATGTTTCATACTTCTTCACTCTCATGAACAATCCAAGTTATCGCCTCATGCTCGTCTTTATTGTTTCCTTGGGTATGGGATTGCTCATAAAGTTTATAGGAGTTATGATTCCATATCTCGTAGGTTGTGTCTCATAAGTCCCTCAAGTTTTCGCAAGGCATATTTCGAGATTGCTCATAAAGGTTACAAATGTTATTATCCCACTTCTCGTAGGTTGCATATTTCTTGTAATGTCATTTTTTGGAAAAATAAATTCGTCACTACTATCACTCAAACTACTTCATCACCTTATTCTCTACCACCATATTTTACTAATCCTTCTGCTGACTTATGGTTTGAGTATTCATCAAATCCTAAATGTTCCTCTAACGACTATACTTCTCCTATTCCATAATAGTTCGTTATGCCTTCTAATAATTTGCCTTCTTCAATCGATTCGTTAGCTCCTCTTCCCCATTTGTGACAGCCCCACCTCCCCCTAGGGCGAACCAAAGGGTTCGGCGGGTCGCCTGCCCATCTCTCGCCGGGACTCACTACAGTCCTCAATTCATTACAAATTACAACTCCAATAAATAATAATTACAATTCTAAAACTCCAAAAGTACAAAAATTCTAAAAGCTACAAGTACGTCCCAGTAGTAAATACAACCCAAGTTCTCCAAAATTACTAATAAGGCCACTACACATGCTTCCGATCACCTCGATTCCTGTGGAGGGAAAATAAATATTTTTGGGGTGAGCTAAAACTCAGTGAGGTTCCGAGAAAATAAGTATTTTAGAATTTCACTATTTTATCAGAGTACAAAACATTGGAACATTCAAATCTTTGAAATCACGGGAAGAGTGTTTTTCACTAGAAATTTGCAAGACGAAACAATTCACGAAATAATTCACTTTATCACACAAGCTCTTTGACAAATAATCAAGCACACTCACAGTACACTTTTCAACTAGGAGATAACAATACTTGGGCCGCTTCGACTCGAAGATCAGTGCTCACGAGGAGACTTGCTCGGATTGTCTCAACTAGGTGATCAGTGCTTAATAAACATTAAATCAATTATAAAAGGATACAGTGCTCACTTGGAGCTATTTCACGGTCCACTTCACCTTATAACTCGAAAGCAATCCCCTTAGTTCATCCGGCCATCGCCTTATCCCTCCGGAGGTAATACTCAAGTATACCATACCGCCTCTAAGTACCAACCCTACCCGACCGAGTCCGGCTCGAATGGGACGATAACGAAGGGGGAAAGGCCTTATTCAGCCAATGTGTTAAAGTACACATGGCCTACATCATGCATAAGTAATATAAAAATGATGGAAAGTAAATAGTTGAACAGCTAATACAGGTTAGATTGAGTCGATAAGGTACACACTCGCCTAGAAACAAGTATTTCACACTTATGAAATCAAGTAACATCAAGTATTCATCACGTAGACATGTAATTCATACAACATACAAGGAACACTCACAAACTCATTTCTTTGCAAATATAAGTCGAGTAAATCATTTCACAAGTCATTTTCACATAATAGTAAAATATTTAACTTAAAACGGGTTTGAACATTCATAAACTTTTCATAAATGGTTTCACTTGTAAAAGCGTTTTACTTGGAAATAGTGGTAAATCACTTCCTTATAATTACTAGCCAATCATCTCATCAAAACATTCATTTGTAAACAATAATAAGATTTTCCATTTTAAAAGAGGTTGGGACACTCACCACGTGCCTTGGTCACCCTCGATCACCTTCGAGTCCTACGTACAACCAATGTATATAACCATCAACTCAAACCAAAACAACACTTAAAATCACTCAAAACAGCAAAGAGAGCACATGCAGGGGTGCTCGAACTAAAACGGACGACACTAGATTCAAACGGAAAACACACACTAGAAGGGGTGAAAGGCAGATTTGACACCTTTTGCCATTTTGATCATAACTCATGGTACGAGTGTTGGATTGAAGTGCATGAGGTGCCATTTCGAAGCTAAGAGAATAAGCTAAAACTTTCATGAGGAGGTTGAGAATCAAATCACACTAAAGAAGGGTCGAAATAGCAAATCTCATGGAAGCAAGAAACCTGTCGGGACAACTGTAGGTTGGTCGAACAGTCTCGGGAAAACAGTCATAACTCAATGTAGGAAAATCAAAATCAAGCTCTGTCAGCGGTGTTTAAAACTAGGTTCATAGAGCTTTCTAACGGTATAAGGTTCGGATGGTAATTTATTTTCTACAGTGAACAGTAACCTCGGGAAGTGGACTGATTTCCATTTCTGATTTCCTGCAAATTTTCAGATTTGGTGCATTTTCTTCTATCAATCCTTTAAAGTCATTTCCATCATTTGCCAAGGTATTTAACAAGCTAACACAACAATTAACTCCATCATCAAAGCATCACAAAACCACAATCAGTTTATCAAGCACTTGGTAACCCAAGTTCTTGGACCAAGAAATCAACTAGCTTAGATTATATCAAGCAAGAACAAGCCCCAATTTATTCTAAACCATAGCATAGACATCAATTCCCAACTATGAATCTTGAAATCAAGAACCCTAATTCTAACCCTAACTAATTTTCATAGCTAGGTATAAACACATAGAAATCAACTAATCCAATCCGTAGAATCATCTCAAAAGCTATCAGTAATCATGAATTAACCCAAAACAAGAACAAACCCATCATGTTCATCAAAGTAAACCAATTTCCAGCTTATATATAAAGGGAAAATATACCTTCTTGGCTTATGTTCTTGATGAAATTGCAAACTCCCAAGTTAGTCCACTTCCTCCTGGCTCAACTTCAAGATTGGGTGGTTGGAACACAAGATTTCCTCTTGTTTTTTCTCCCTTTTTCCTCTCTTTTCTTTCCTTTCTTTTCTCCTCTCCTTTCCACGGTTTTTTTCTCCTCTTGTTTTCCTTGGTTTGGCCGGCTCTTTGAAGCCATAAAATGGCTAAAGGTTATCATCACTTAGATATTTAGGCTTTGGTCAAAGTTGGTCAAAATTGTCATACCAATTAAACCTCACAACTTAGGTTATTTCCACCATTGCCCAAGAAATTTCCTTGTCTATCAAATCACTCCATAGATGCTTAATTCGACTTAGTTTATCAAAGCTTAATCACACTTATTTAGGCCACTAATCACCTAGGAACCTTAATCACTCCTCTTAATCATGCATTAACACACATAAAATCCAAGGGTTAACAAACTCGTAGTTGGCCATAAAAAAGGTTTTCCAGAAATTGAGAAAAATCGGGTTCTCACAATTGATATACGAATTTCAAATATTTCAAACTCAATTTATAAAATAATGTTGTGCAAATATGGGATTTTGCAATTTATACTTTAAATTGGTAGTACGGGGCCTCACACCATTGATATCCTTCTTGGGTAAGAAATCAACCAACTATCTTAGTATTATCATTGTTGTTCTATTTTAGTTTCTTTACATTAGCCTATTTCTTTTTGCGAAACTCCCTCTAATTCATTATGGCAGAAGGTTATGCTAGAAGAGTTAGATTCTTTGTTCAAAACTCATACTTGGGATCTGGTCAATTTACCTCCTAGCAAAACTACTATTGGCCGCAAATGGGTTTATAAAATCAAAACTCACTCTGATGGATCCATTGAACATTACAAAGCTTGTCTTATTATGAAAGGTTACAGCTAGGAGTACAGTATTGATTATGACAAGACTTTTGCTCCCATTGCTCGTCTCACAACTATTTGTACTTTTATTGTTGTTGTTGCTATTCGGCGTTGGTCTCTATATCAAATGGATGTGAAAAATGGCTTTCTTAATGGTGATATTATCGATGGAGATCATATGAAACCACCTCCCAGTTTTCCCCATCTATCCCACAAAATCTATCGTCATCATCGGGCCTTGTATAGATTCAAAGAAGTTCGAGTTGGTTTGTCAAGTTTAGTTCCACACTTATGAAACTAGGTTTTGCATCCAATTCTCATAAGCCTGCCCTTTTCCTGCACCTTACAGCAACTGGTACCCTTGTCACTTTTCTATGTTGATGATATGATTATTGATGATGATGATTTGGAGGATCTCTGAGTCAGTAATTTGAAATGAAGGATCTTGGACTATTTAATTACTTCCTGAGTCTTGAGGTATCAAATGGATACTACTTATCCCAGACAAATTATGCTTCTGATCTTTTAACTTTTGCTAGTTTGACAGACAGCCAAAATTACTTCTATTCCAATTGAGGCAAATACTCATCTTACTCCTATGGGTGGCACATTATTGGATGATCCCACACGATATTGTCGCTCATTGGTAATCTCATCTATCGACCATTACCAGACCTGATATTGCTTATACCGTTCATATCATTGGTCAATTCATGAGTACTCCTCATTTTACTCATTATGCTGCAGTTTTAGAATTCTTTGCTATGTCAAAGGCATTATTTTTCATGGAATTCATTTCTCACCCATTTATCTCTTGAACTCCATACTTACTCTGACACTGATTGGGTTGGAGATCCTACTGATCATCATTCCACTACTGGGTTTTGCTTCCTCTTGGGATATTCTTCAATTTCCTGGCATAGCAAGAAGCAATCCATCACTACCAATCTAGTTCTAAAGCTAAATTTCGAGCTTTAATTGACACTTCTCAAGAGTTAGCTTGGATTTGTTGTTTACATGAAGACTTGGGTGTTACTCAATCTTCTCCTACTATCATTTATTGTGATAACCACAGTCCTATCTAGATCGTACATAATGATATTTTTCATGAGCGTACTAAACATAACGAGATTGATTATCATTTTGTGAGACAGTATCTTGTTCGTCGTATTTTAAGTCTATTTTTAGTTTGTTCAGCGAACCAAATTGCTAATCTCTACACAAAGGGACTATCTTCCGGTCGCTTCCATGATCTTGTGTGCAAACTCAAATTGGTTTCCTTACAACCACTTTAATTTTGAGGGGGGATGTTGATGTGTAAATATTTTGTTGTATCAATTAAAATCAATTAGGATATCAATTAGGATCTTGTCTTTTATGATAGGCATCTAGATTTATTATGTATCGATTAGTATTATTAGCACCAACTAAGATCTTGCCTTATATAATAGGTGTCTATAATTTTTAGGAACAGGATATAAATATAGGCAATGTATTGTTGTATATAATTCAATGAACATTTTTCTCTCAAATCAATTCTTCAACAATGTCATTGTCCAAAGCAGAGTAATTATATTTGAGCCTTAGAATATTCCAAAATTTTAAAGTTAACAAAACTGGGGCTTAAACAAATTTTACACCCTAAATTGTAGCACATTTTGTACTATACACACTCCAAAAATTTTTAATAATTAAGAAAATGTTGAACAAAATATTGATTACAGAAAAAAGTGAAATAAAAAAGTCAACACGCACGGTTTTTTCCAATAAAAATTCCCACCAACACAATACAATTGAAACCGGGAACCAGACGCAGCTACAAGCAATCAAGAGGGAAACAGCACAATCCGAGAAAGTCCACCACATTTAGTGCTTGTATTTGTGTGCCACTAAAGACCCAGAATTAAAGATTTGTTGCTCCTCTAGAAGTTCACGAAGAAGGAATTTCGCAAATCGGGACTTGTTAGCTCCTTTCGTTATCAACACTAGTGTTCAGTTTTTCAATAGCTTGAATTTTTTTTTTAAACATAACATTTTTATAACTAGTCCTAGACTAAGTGGAGGAGAAAGAAAGATGGATTCAACTAAGTTATTGAAAATTCAAAAGGAACTAATCTATTTTTGAAAATATTTTAGGAAATTTTGAACGGAATATGCAGGAAAGGGTTCAAACAATAAGTCTTGCAAAAAGAAAAGGGACCAAGTGGGGAGATGAATGTAGCTATTTGCTAGGTGTCTTAAAAAAAAGATAAATCTAAATCATCAAAATCAATTTGGATCCATCTGAAAATTTAGGAAAATGGACCGATGAGTTACGAAACCAATCAAAATACTCGAATTGTAATAGGGGTAGTTCTTGGTTCAGATTTTCAAAACTAGGAGTAGCCGGAAAAGATTACATGCCTACACTTTGAAAATTGCAGGTAACTGAAAAGATTACATGTTTATATTATGTAAACTTAAGCATACATTAATCTATGTATAACTAATCAAAGAAAGCTGTGTTTTTTGGTACCGCATGTAAATTCAGAAGAAAGCTGTTTTTTTGGGTACCTGCAGATGTAAATTCGTAAGATAAAACATATAGAATATATTTTACACGCTAATTACTATTATCATTTTAGATATTAAAGACAAGATATGATACTAATGTATACTGCAGTATATGCTAGGACAAAAAAGGACAATTCTAACGATTGAAAACTATGGCAACCAATAGTTAAATACAAAACAAACTAACTTGATTTATAAATTGATGTGTATTTTATTAAGTTGAGCATTCGAACCGCTTTTAATGGCGCTGACGGACCTGGTGGGGCTTAAGCCCACCAAAGTCACTGAAAACCCCTATATATTCCTCACGCACCAGCCCCACTGGACCTGGCGATTGTCTGCTTCGTGGCCGACCGCACCGACTTGTATGAAGATTGAAGAAGACGATCTGCAAATGCTTCATTTTTTTTTCCCCTTTAAAGACAAAACGACGTCGTTCCATTATTGCCTTGTGAAGCGAAAAAAAAAATAAAAATCAGATGAAGCCCTTTTAAGGGATTCATCGACTTTCTTAAGCAAATCAGGAGGAGCAGCAGCAAGCAGGAGCAGCAGCAACCATGAAGCCAAGCCTCCATCCAAGACAAAGTCCTCCAGGCTCCAGCCGTCCGGTCCAGCGGTCCAGCCTCCAAGGCAGCTCCACTTCTCCCGGCTCCAACTTCTCTCCATCTTCTCTCCAACTTCATTCAAGCCTCCAAGCCCCAAATCTCCAAGACAAAGTTTTAGGTTAGTTTTTCAATTTAAAACTTTAAATTACAATCTTCATCTTTATATTTTTGTTAATTACATGTTTGATGTTTAAATTAGTTTTGAATTTTGAGTATCTTGATATTAATTTTGATTAAGATTAATTTTATTTATTTTATGTTAATGTAATTTAAGAATTTGAAAGATTACATAAAGAAATTTATGGATATTAAATTTAAATTAGAAATTAGTTTAGAAATTGTATAGATTTTAGATTGTATTTAGTTGTAAGGTTCAAGTACCTTATACTATTAGATTGTATTTAGATGTAAGATTGTATTTAGTTGTAAAATTCAAGTACCTCATACATTTTAATAGCTCAATTATTTATAATTTTATTGAATTTAATCTCAATTATTTAATTGTGATTTGTGACAGAAAATGGAGAGATTCTTTAAACCTAAACGAATCCTTAGTGGTGAATCTTCAAATAAACCTAATATTAGTGAACCAGTTCAAAATCAATCTCGTGGAATTGAATTTAGATGATATTGTCGTGATCCGATTCAAAACCAATTGAGGAATTTGATATTTTTCTTCAAGACCATGTCCGAAGAGAGTATTTGACTAGGGGACCTTGCCAACCGATTGGCCATATGTATCCAAAAACATCATTTGGTAAACAACATAGAAGTTTTCAAGATGTTTGGTATAAAAAGTTTGTATGGTTAGAGTATAGCATATCAAAAGATGCGGCGTTTTGCTTTTGGTGCTTTCTTTTCAAAACACAAAATAAGGGAGGTCGATATGCGAGGATGCCTTTACAAAATGGGATTCAAGAATTGGAAAAGGCAATGGAAAGATTCAATGAACATATTGAGGTGTGAATAGTTGTCATAATGATGCTAGAATACAGTTTGAAAGTTTTCAAGATCAAAGGCATAGTGTGTCAAATATGTTACGAGCAAATGGGCGCGAAATAGATCTTGCATATCGCACCCGTTTAACTGCTGCTTTGGATGTGACCCGCTTTCTTTTGAAGCAAGGATTGTCTTTTCGTGGAAATGATGAGTCAACTAGTTCTTCAAATAGAGGCAATTTTCTTGAATTGTTTGAGTGGTATAGCCAGCGAAATAATGAGATTTTTGAGGTTGTAAATCAGAATGCTCCTGGAAACAATCAACTGACTTCTCCAAAAATTCAAAAAGATTTGACACATGCTTGTGCCTCAGAGATCACAACTGCTATAATCAATGATATTAGAGGCAATTTTTTTTCTCTAATGGTTGATGAGTCTCGAGACAGCTCAGTGAAAGAGCAAATGGGAGTTGTTTTGAGATATGTGAACAAAGAAGGCAGATTGAACGCTTCTTGCAATTGTACATGTGCCGACACCACATCTCTTTGTTTGAAAGATGCAATTGATTCTTTATTTGTGCAACATGGATTATCATTATCCAAATTGAGAGGTCAAGGATATGATGGAGCTTCAAATATGTAGGTGAATTCAATGGTTTGAAAGCCCTTATATTACAAGAAAATCCCTATGATGTACATTCACCGCTTTTCTCACCAACTCCGCTAGTTATTGTTGTTGCTAAGGGAAATGTCACTGTTAGTGAATTCTTTGTCTATGTTTCTATGATTGTCAATTTAGCTGGAGCATCATGTAAAAGGAGAGATCAATTAAGACAAATAGAACATGTGACAACCCACCTCTCCCTAGGGCGTACCCTAGGGTATCAGCAGCCGCCTGCCTAACTCTCGCCAGGACTCACTCACTCTATTATAACATCACTTATCAAATTCAAACTTGACATTACAACACTCTTAGCCCAAAATAAAAGAGTACAATGCTTTACAAAACATAACGTTCGAATACAACCCATAATACATAAACCATCCATCCTTACAATCTAGTTTCATCATACATGAATTCTCTAAAGACACTATTCCAAGTTCTCCAAAACGTTAACCCAAAAGTAACCCTAAGCTTAAGGGTTGGCATCTTCATCAGGGATCTCATGACCTGCTAAGGAAAACAAATGGGAAAAAGGGTGAGCTAGAAAGCTCGTGAGTTCCCAAAAACATGCAATTCACATAACACATAAGAACATTCACTCAACAAGATTTCACTTGAATTTAAATCAGATAAGAAAGCATTTAACAATACAAGTATGGATACTGGCTCTCAGAGCCAAAGTCCACGCCGCTTGTCCACGAACCAAGAGTTGACACTCAACGTCACTATTACCATATAGAACTCCACTTCCCTTTACTCCTCCAAAACCCCAATCCGTCCGCTCTCCAAGACAAGGTGGTAATAGTTCAGTGGTTAACGATGGTTAACAGCCAAGAGGGTAAATAGCTCAAGGTTAATGCAGCAGGCTCAAGAGGGTAAATGGTGGTTGGGTTGGTTAACAGTTCGGTGGTTAATGCCTGAGGGTAACATTCAGTGGTTAACAGTACAGTAGGTTTGAGTACTCTCCATGAGGGACAAGTCCATATGCCAAGTCCAGAGTACTTTTCAGCCTCAGCCAAAGGTTGGTTGGTTGCTCTTTTAGGAGATAGGTTCGGTTCCAGAACTCAATCTCGAGCACAGTACGGTGGTCTAAGTCACTGGGCTTTGTGACATTGAAATAACCCTATGGCTCTTCCCTTTCTTCTCGACCTAGGCCTAGCCTCCGGCTCGAGTCGAAGGGTTCACCGATAGGTCTCAGGCATTCCCTGACCTTTTCAAACACATGCAGTCACTAAGTGGAACTGTAATAGTCAATCATTTCAGTTTACAATCACTTTAAAGCATTTTCATGGCCGTTTCACTCAGGTAAGAGTAAGTGCGATAAAGTACACACTACCCTATCTGAGAGTTCAAAACCAGTTTCCACAGTACAATCACAACAGTAAACACTATTGCAGTCATTTCACATAAACACATAGCAGGCATGAGAACTCACCAAAGTAATAAGGCTCAGCCTCTACGTATGGGTCGAATTCACATTCCTCCTCAAACCCTAAACAAGTAAAAACAGTAGTTGAGAATTCTGTTCTTTCATTCATTAATCAAAACAACCCATTTCCACCTTTTTAGTTTTCAATCAATGTTCTCCCAAAAATTCTCTCAAGGGAACACTTTCATTTCAAATGCGATGTTTAAAACGAATCTTTGAACAATCACCATCTCATTTCAAAAATCACACGTTACCGATGTACTCACTAAGCACTTTTCCACATTTTCGTGAATAAAGCACTCAGGTGAAAATTATCAACCCAAAATCACTTTTAACACAAACTCAACATTTCTTTCTTGAAAATGCTTTAATATAACTTTAAAACACTTTAAACTATAACCTTTCTTACAAAATTCATTAAAGGAAACCATAACACTACAAAACCCTCAAATGACATTTTTCACCCAATTTTCATGAGAAATTCTATTCTTTATCTTTTCAAAAGTCATACACCGATAAATGTGCATATCATATATTATCTTAAATAGAAATTCATCACAACTGAATACAAAATTTCAAAATCAAACATAGAAGTTTTCAAGTGTGGTTTCGGCCATTTTAATCATTTTTTTTTCCTTCAAACTTTTCAACAACTAAAACCCTAATTTCTAACCATATCAAGGCAAGTTCACAAATAACAATCAAATTCCCAATCTGGTCCTCAAGTCCGCCACCTAGAGGTCACCTCAAGTCCGCTTCCTAGGTTGGGATTTCAAGAGCCCAATGTCATCTTTTCAGATGAGATCTTTTCACCAAAATCAACCACAGATCTAAGCTACTTAACACTAATAAGGCTATATATACAAGTTTTAGGACTTATACCTCCGGATCTATCAAGATCCGACAAGATCTAGCAAGATCCCTTGAGCTCTCCTTCAAGAAAGTTGCTTCCAAGCTTGATGACTTCCAAGAACTTCGATCCTAGCTCCCGATCTACAAGATTCGTCAAGGATCTCTGTCACCAAGTTCAATCTCGAGCCCAAGGCAACCACCCAAGCTTTTCTTTCCTCTCTTTTCCCTTCAAAAATGTCGGACCCAACTCTCTCTCCTCTCTCCTTGGTTCGGCTGAAATGGAGGGAAGAAATCAAGCCAAAAACCTTCACAAACTCAAGATTCTAGTCGAAGAAGAAATGGAAGATTTAACCACAAGACTTACCTCTCTTTCCTTCCTCCTTCTCCCACTCACTCATGGCTGCCAAGGATGGATGATCGAGCCCAAGAATCCTCCACTAAGATCTTACACTTCAAGTTGATGGATGATCAAGAAGATTGAAGTTCAACTACAAGCTTTTTCTTCTCTTTCTTCTCCACCAAGAATCGGACCAGCCCCTCTCTATCTCCTCTCTCTGTCGGCTGCAAGAAGTGAGGAAGATGATGGTGTTTGATGGTGCTTGAAGTTTCAAGAAGATTTGAAGGAAGAAAGGAAGGAACAAGAATGAAATCTCTCTCTCTCCCTCCTTGAAGAGTCTGGCAGCCTCTCTCTCTCTTCTCCCAAGTTTGCAGCTGAAAAGTGAAGCTTGAGGATGCAAGAAAGTCAAGGCTTTTATGGTTGAAAAAGTGCACTTCCGATTTAAGGGAAAAGTGCATTTTGGCACTTTATGTCGCACACACGCAATGTCCTAACTTACACTGCTCTAGTCCATTCCGACACTGTCCAAACTTATTAATATTCCCAAAATACCACTTATGCTTAATTTCAACTTAAAGTCACTAATCACGCTCCGGTAGAAAAATAAACACTTAATAAGGCCAAAATCGCACACCGGCAAATAAATCGTATAAAATGTTATAAATTGGAAAATATTCAATTTAAACACAATTTTACTCATAAATAAATGAATAAACACAATATAAATAGTATTATGCATTTTTAAAATAATTTTGAATTTTCAAGGCCCTCACGACCTTCCCCCCTTAAAAGAATTTCGTCCTCGAAATTCATATCTTGGTGTACAAACCACTCTGAGTATTTCTTCCAAAACGCCTCTTTTTTTTCTCCAAGTCAATTTCTTGATTTAATGATTCCTCCATGGGATTTTAACCAAAAGAATTTTCTTAATTTCCAAATTTATACTAATACTCATTGCATTGATAATAGCATACATTTAACATTTATGAGCAAGTCATCACTTAAGCTTTCCAGATGTGCATTTTTCCCCGAAGGACACCCTATTCCAATTATGCTCCAACCGAAGTTTACCCTCCATAGATTTTGACGCATAATATTTCTTTCTGAAGGATTGCAGTACTACCTTCAAGCGTTATTCATGCCTTTGTCGAATCTTAAATGTACCATGGCATCCTTGATAATTTATCACAACATAATCCGAATAAGGTTTACATGCTACGTACTAGCCCCATAAATGCCACTAATGCTATGGTTAGTCTTCAATTGGCCAATGATAACACTCTTAGTATATATCCTTACTAGTATTCAATTGACAATATTCTTATAATTTCCTCTTGAAAGAATTTCCGTTACCTACACTAAATCAATCCATTCATAATTACACAACAAAGGTATTCACCCTTTGATTAGGGGTATAATTCAAATCCAATGATCCTTGTACGTATCATAAATTCTCACGTAAGCCAAAGAACCAACCTTCTTACATACACTTACAAATCCACATATCTTATTAATTAACCCATCCAGAGTAACAAAAGATCATTTACTAATTAAACTCATTTTCACCTTAACACAACAATCAAAAACCCTTCTTCTTAACATAATCGAACCTTGATATGAAACATGATATAATAGGCCCTTTACTAATTCTCGATCCACAAGAAACAAGAGTTTTTACTTCCATATCTCATTCAATTTCACCAACTTTAATCTTCCAAACTGAATTCTAATCTCACAAGGCCTTGGATACAAATCGTGGGAAAGTTTACAATTATTTCGAGGCAACCATCAAACTATAAGAATAGAGTGAGAAAGTTTTTTGGAACCAAAGGAAAGTGAATTAAACCAAGGAAAGTAAAGGCAAAAATGCAAAAGAGAAAGGGAAAAGTTAACAGCTTTGCTACCTTTTCGATTTATCTGGAACTTCATTTATCGAATTGAGAGGCATTTTATGCCATTTTGAGGCTAGGACACCATGTCACATTTCATATGGAGACTTTGGAATCAAATTCATACATTTCTGTGATCGAAACAACAATCACAAAAGTGTAGAAAAACTGTAGGATTTGAATTAGGTCACTTGAGTAATTGACCATAATTCCAAGTAGGATTGGAATCAGATGCCATCAGTGGCATTTCAAATTAAATTAATAGAGCTTTCAATGGCATAAAACTCAAGCTCCAAGTCATTGCCAGTTAATATCAGAAAATCTACGAAGTTGACCGAAATTGATCCCTGAAGAATTCAAGGTAGAAAATGTATAGTTTTGGTTCACTTTCAACATACCAGTGAAAATTGATGTTTTGACAAGTTCATTGAACAATAACTTGCCCAAAGTTATCAAGGAAATGTGGAAGTCATAGCTGATTTACTTCCCTTGTTTTGGCCGTTACTAAACAGGATTTCCATCAATAGTCCTTTATCATTTAATCCACAATTCTTCCAACTTATCCAAGCAGCTCCACAAGATCCTCTCACTAACATTTCAACACCCATCTAGTCAAGATCCTTGACAAGTGTAATCACGAAAATCTGCACATGAGCGACCCTAATTTAACTTGTCATCTTGAGCAATTCAAATTAATAACTTAATCCAGGAAATGCAAAATTCCTCTTTTAGAGTTATTCCTTGTTGTTTTCAAATTCAACGTCCTCCCATCCATGATAAGAGTACTCAAGAGTAAAGTGTATTTACCTCAAATCTTTATATCATGTCCTTTATTCATATACATTATTCTTCATTCTTAGAGGGGTCTAGTTTCTCGTCCTCAATCTCGGCCTCTTCTACCCTCCATAATTCTTTAGAGGGCAGATATTATAATATAAACATGAAAGTACAATACACTATTGGAAAGTCAAATCAAAAAGACAATTAAAGCACTTTATACACAACTCATAATAGCGAGAAATGTCGAGTACATCGGGATGAGCATGCTTTTAACAAAAGATACACATAGGTCACATCAAGTTCACAAATACTGCTTAAACAAAGTACAGTACTTGAAAAGCTAGTAAGCATGCAATTTACAGGGACTGAGAACCACTCTAATGGCTTTTCTCACAAAAGGTTACACACAATCCTAACTTCATGCTCAGCTAGTTTATCAAGCTTTAAAAGCAAAAGTCTCGAAGGTAACACTCTCCAAAGGGTCAGACTCCAAATATTGGGGATGCTTGGCCCATGGCATCCCTCTCATGTCCTCATCACTAGTCACTGTATTTTCCTCAATTCACTTAGAACTTAATCAAACTTAAGCATCACTAACAATTTAAACATCAATAGTAGGTATCTCTTACATTCCTTCCAAACCTACTAAACCCTCAGATACTCAATGACTCAATTCTCAACCATTCATTAAGTGATAACACCTTAACACACAATCAAATCCCACGGTCTGGCATCCTAAGAAATGAAACCAGGGTTTTCTCACTAAGGATTTCCTTCAAAAGGTGATTTGTAACTTCATGGAGGAAAAATCAATTTTGTCTCTTTTTCTCTCAAGTTTTGGCAAGAAAATAAAGTTAAGCAAGTAGGGTTTCTTTTCGCTTTTTCCCCCTCAAAATTTTATACAATAAAATGAAAGATGATGGAAAGTTCGAAAGCTTGGTTATTTATATTATTTGATCAAGGCTTTAGCTATCAGTTTGGTGACAAATGTCAAGCTTTCATTATTTCCCCTCTAAAATATCTTTGAAACTTTGCCAATAAACCCTTCTTTTACCTTCAAATGTAATTTGCATACTCAAATAATCCTAACTAGTTCACTTGAACCCTTGCAAATATTCGTAAAACAATTGAACGAAAACAAGATGATATGAAACAATATGCATATATAAATTATTTTTCAAGCACTAAGAAATAAATTTTATTCAAAGTAGAAACTTTGAAAATGCAATTCAAAATCATTTTTAACTTTCGGGGCGTTACAATCTATTCCCATTAAGGGTATCGTCCTCGACATTCCAACTCATACTAGTCAGGGTTATGACAAACCTCAAAAGTCAATCAGACACTAAGAGTCACTCTTATGCCTTAATCACTGCAACATCAAACTCTCGATCAAATCAATTCATATAAGAAACTCTCAAGTAACTCTCACTAACCATCAAGTACCAGAACACTCTAGTCTTACTTTCCACAGGCCAGTATCCTAAACTGTTAGCCTAGGATACATTACAGAGATCTGAAGCCTAAGCTCTGATACCACCTGTGACAACCCATCTCTCCCTAGGGCGTACACTAGGGTATCAGCAGCCGCCTGCCTAGCTCTCGCCAGGACTCACTCACTCTATTATAACATCACTTATCAAATTCAAACTTGACATTACAACACTCTTAGCCCAAAATAAAAGAGTACAATGCTTTACAAAACATAACGTTCGAATACAACCCATAATACATAAACCATCCATCCTTACAATCTAGTTTCATCATACATGAATTCTCAAAAGACACTATTCCAAGTTCTCCAAAACGTTAACCCAAAAGTAACCCTAAGCTTAAGGGTTGGCATCTTCATCAGGGATCTCATAACCTGCTAAGGAAAACAAATGGGAAAAAGGGTGAGCTAGAAAGCTCGTGAGTTCCCAAAAACATGCAATTCACATAACACATAAGAACATTCACTCAACAAGATTTCACTTGAATTTAAATCAGATAAGAAAGCATTTAACAATACAAGTATGGATACGGGCTCGGGAGCCAAAGTCCACGCCGCTTGTCCACGAACGATGGTTGACACTCCGTCAATCACTATTACCATGTAGAACTCCACTTCCCTTTTACTCCTCCAAAACCCCACCGGGCCCGTTCTCCAAACAAGAGGGTAATAGTTCGGTGGTTAACAATGGTTCAAGCTCAGGGTAAATGGTGGTTAACGATTGGTTAACAAGACAGAAGAGTTAACAGAGGTAATGCAGTTGGTTAGCAGTTGATGGTTAACAGACAGTAGTTAATTCAGGTAGGTACGGTGGTTAGCAAGACGGTAGGTTTGAGTACTCTATGAGGGACAAGTCCATATGCCAAGTCCAGTACTTTTGATTCGGTCACCGGTGGCAGTGGTTGGTTGCTTTTAGAGATAGGTTGGTTCCAGAACTCAATCTCGAGCACAGGACGGTGGTCTAAGTCACTGGGCTTTGTGACATTGAAATAACCCTATGGCTCTTCCCTTTCTTCTCGACCTAGGCTAGCCTCCGGAGTCGAAGGGTTCACCGATAGGTCTCCATTCCCCGACCTTTCAAACACATGCGCACTAAGTGGAACTGTAATAGTCAATCATTTCAGTTTACAATCACTTTAAAGCATTTTCATGGCCGTTTCACTCAGGTAAGAGTAAGTGCGATAAAGTACACACTACCCTATCGAGAGTTCAAAACCGGTTTCCACAATCACAACGAAACACTATTGCAGTCATTTCACATAAACACATAGCATGAGAACTCACCAAAGTAATAAGGCTCGCCTCTATATGGGTCGAATTCACATTCCTCCTCAAACCCTAAACAAGTAAAAACAGTAGTTGAGAATTCTGTTCTTTCATTCATTAATCAAAACAACCCATTTCCACCTTTTTAGTTTTCAATCAATGTTCTCCCAAAAATTCTCTCAAGGGAACACTTTCATTTCAAATGCGATGTTTAAAACGAATCTTTGAACAATCACCATCTCATTTCAAAAATCACACGTTACCGATGTACTCACTAAGCACTTTTCCACATTTTCGTGAATAAAGCACTCAGGTGAAAATTATCAACCCAAAATCACTTTTAACACAAACTCAACATTTCTTTCTTGAAAATGCTTTAATATAACTTTAAAACACTTTAAACTATAACCTTTCTTACAAAATTCATTAAAGGAAACCATAACACTACAAAACCCTCAAATGACATTTTTCACCCAATTTTCATGAGAAATTCTATTCTTTATCTTTTCAAAAGTCATACACCGATAAATGTGCATATCATATATTATCTTAAATAGAAATTCATCACAACTGAATACAAAATTTCAAAATCAAACATAGAAGTTTTCAAGTGTGGTTTCGGCCATTTTAATCATTTTTTTTTCCTTCAAACTTTTCAACAACTAAAACCCTAATTTCTAACCATATCAAGGCAAGTTCACAAATAACAATCAAATTCCCAATCAGGTCCTCAAGTCCGCCACCTAGAGGTCACCTCAAGTCCGCTTCCTAGGTTGGGATTTCAAGAGCCCAATGTCATCTTTTCAGATGAGATCTTTTCACCAAAATCAACCACAGATCTAAGCTACTTAACACTAATAAGGCTATATATACAAGTTTTAGGACTTATACCTCCGGATCTATCAAGATCCGACAAGATCTAGCAAGATCCCTTGAGCTCTCCTTCAAGAAAGTTGCTTCCAAGTTTGATGACTTCCAAGAACTTCGATCCTAGCTCCCGATCTACAAGATTCGTCAAGGATCTCTGTCACCAAGTTCAATCTCGAGCCCAAGGCAACCACCCAAGCTTTTCTTTCCTCTCTTTTCCCTTCAAAAATGTCGGACCCAACTCTCTCTCCTCTCTCCTTGGTTCGGCTGAAATGGAGGGAAGAAATCAAGCCAAAAACCTTCACAAACTCAAGATTCTAGTCGAAGAAGAAATGGAAGATTTAACCACAAGACTTACCTCTCTTTCCTTCCTCCTTCTCCCACTCACTCATGGCTGCCAAGGATGGATGATCGAGCCCAAGAATCCTCCACTAAGATCTTACACTTCAAGTTGATGGATGATCAAGAAGATTGAAGCTCAACTACAAGCTTTTTCTTCTCTTTCTTCTCCACCAAGAATCGGACCAGCCCCTCTCTATCTCCTCTCTCTGTCGGCTGCAAGAAGTGAGGAAGATGATGGTGTTTGATGGTGCTTGAAGTTTCAAGAAGATTTGATGGAAGAAAGGAAGGAACAAGAATGAAATCTCGCTCTCTCTCCTCCTTGAAGAGTTCGGCAGCCTCTCTCTCTCTTCTCCCAAGTTTGCAGCTGAAAAGTGAAGCTTGAGGATGCAAGAAAGTCAAGGCTTTTATGGTTGAAAAAGTGCACTTCCCTGATTTAAGGGAAAAAGTGCATTTTGGCACTTTATGTCGCGTCACACGCAACAGTCTAACTTACACTGCTCTAGTCCATTCCGACACTGTCCAAACTTATTAATATTCCCAAAATACCGCAACTTATGCTTAATTTCAACTTAAAGTCACTAATCACGCTCCGGTAGAAAAATAAACACTTAATAAGGCCAAAATCGCATATCGGCAAATAAATCGTATAAAATGTTATAAATTGGAAAATATTCAATTTAAACACAATTTTACTCATAAATAAATGAATAAACACAATATAAATAGTATTATGCATTTTTAAAATAATTTTGAATTTTCGAGGCCCTCACAGAACATGATAGGATTGTTGCACTTTTAGATAGTGGAGATATTACTCATGGAAAAGGCAAAAATCAAGAAACTAGTTTAGCAAGACCAGGAGATACTCGTTGGGGATCACACTATCTAACATTACTTCGTCTATTCTCTATGTGGCTTTCAGTGATTGAAATATTGGGAAATATACAAGATCATGCCACCACTCCTGACAATAGAGGTATTGCCAGAGGTTTGATTGATAGAATGAATGATTATGAGTTTGTTTTTGCGTTGCACCTGATGAATTATTTATTGGGAATCACAAATGACTTGTCACTTGTTTTGCAACAAAGGGATCAAAATATTGTCCAAGCAATGAGTTTGATTGATACTGTGAAATCTCAATTGCAAGACTTTAGGGAAAAGGGATGGCAAATAATTTTAGATGAAGTCAACAATTTTTGTGAGTTGAATATGATCCCCGTGCTTGATATGGAAGACAATATAGCAATCCGTGGCAATGCCAGGCGCAGTCGCAGAGGTCAAACCATCACTAATTTTCATCATTATCGCGTGGAGATTTTTTGTGAGGTATTATTTTTAAAATTATTATTTCTTTACATTTGTTAGCAGATTTTCTTAGTTATTAATTTTATTATCGTTGTGATGTCAGGTTGTTGATTTAATTATACAAGAGATGAATAATCGTTTCTCGGAAGTTAGTACGGAATTGCTTAGTTGCATAGCATGTCTTGATCCAAAAAGTTCTTTCTCTCAATTCAATGTGCAGAAACTACTCCGTCTTGCTGATTTATATCCTGAAGACTTCTCAAGTAATGATTATTTATATCTTGAGTCTCAACTTCGAAATTATATTTATAATGTGCGACGAGATCCTCAATTTTTAGAAGTTGGAGATTTAGGAAGTCTTGCTCAACAAATGGTTACAACTGGTAAAAGTACAGCTTTTCCATTGGTTTATCGTCTGATCGAGTTGGCATTAGTTTTACCAGTTGCGACTGCTTCTGTTGAAAGAGTATTTTCTGCAATGAATACTGTGAAGACTGATTTGCGTAACAAAATGGGAGACCAGTGGATGAATGACTGTCTGATTGTATACATCGAGAAGGATATTTTTGCAACAATTGAAAATGAGCAAATATTGCAGCGTTTTCAACGGATGAAGACTCGTAGAATGCAATTGCCTCCCCTTTGTCATTCAAGTGCAACAAATACCACTACTTCAAGTGTTAATCAATAACAAATTTTTAGGTATGTATAATTATATGTTTTTATTGTTTTTATAATTATTGCTTCAAAATTTTACTTATTAAATATATTTATTTCGTTGCAAAAAAATTTAAATGTAGTTTAGCCCCCACCAAAATATATTTCTGGGTCCGTCCCTGTTTAATGGTCACCAGGTAACTAGTCAAAGCGGTTTGAAAATGTCTTGTCATTTCTTTAAACGGAAAATAGAAAAATTAGAGACGCTGTAATTTTAGAAATCACAAACTACTTTTTAACCACCAAATTTTCAATTTCTATCATTGTCTAACTCCTTATCTCTATATTTAAATTAGGTATTTTTGTTCCCTAACTTTTATATAGTCTCATGATTATTTAATGTTTCAAGTGATGCAAGTAAATATTTAGAGGGCTTATATACATATGTGTAAAGATAGTATATCATACTAATGTATATTTCTGCACGTATATTTGCAAGGAATAAAAAGAACAATTCTAGAGATTGAAAATATTAGCAAAATTCCAACTCGCCCATTGTTCTCTTGTGAGGTGAGCACCCACAGACACCTGCCTCGGTTACCATCGCTATAAATGTCCCAGCCAGACGTGGTTGTCTTAAACTGAATTATGTTTTAATTATTCTATATTTTGAAATAAAGTTGATTTGTTAGCCCGCATGCGTATCCTTTTTCACTAGTACTTGGTATAATTTTCTTTGTAGTTGTACAAACATAGATAAGTGTAAAACGTTCACTTTGAGAGAGATAAATCTTATACATATCAAAACTTGTCGTATATAAGTTTTAGTTTATGTAAGTTTCAAATCAAATCGTAAAACTTTTATTGAATTGCCAAACCTAACTAGTAGCTACACAATATGTACAGACATGTACTAGCTATTGTTTTACACAAATTGTCTGATCTAAGTTCCAAGTTACACTTAGCTCCCAATTCTCCTTGCCTCTACAAATAAGTTCCTTCTTGAAAAAGATTGAAAATCAATCCCCCATCTCAGTAGTCCATGCCTTTCGGTCCCAAGCCTGTCAAATATGGTACAAAGTAACAACAAAACTCAAGCAGTAAAACATTAAGCCCTTTAAAAGAATTGGGGTTTACAATGAACACAAAGCTAAGCTGACTTAAGATTCCAAGAATATCTTCCTCAACAAATGTTCCGCATTGCCTGAATTTCTGTCCAAATTATTTAAGAAAAAGCACACCGGAAGAACAAGTAATTACTAGTTTCCACAACTTCATGACATAGCTTACGTAGCTCATCATTTATGACTAACCTATAATACAACCTAGATTTGGTATACCATCAACCTCTTTTAGGGAAATTTTCAATTCTTTGAAGAAGACAATTACTCTACCTAGTTCATAGAAGTAACTGATGGCCAATTCAGCAAAACATGTACAGGTCGCATTGATACGGTTTATGAAAGTGTGGAGTGTCTCCTTTCTCCCTTTCCCCTTATAAGTAAGGGTTATTAATTGGGTTTTATAAGTTGAATTTTAGTAAATCCAAACTCGACTTAAAAAATGTATATTATTCGAATTATTAAATTTTGGGTCTCAAGCTCATTCTATGAGACCCGTACTCAGCTCAAAATATAGTAGGTCCTCAAGTATAATTCAAGTTCATCTAATCTATTAAAAATACATAATTATAATTTTGATACTATACAGCAGTTGTAAATTTATGTGAAAATATAATTTGTTATATGTTTTAATGTATAATAATTTGAATTATACACATTCTTATATGTATAAGGGATATATCTATGTAGAAATTATTTAGATCGAGTTTTAATTGAACCAGCCTAATAGACCAAGGCTAGTCTTCAAAATTTTCAAATTGAATGGGCCAAACTCATGTTGGCCCAGTCCCATTTACAATCTTATTTACAAAATTTAAGAGTCTTCCCTTCAACCCAAAAATAATAAATATATAAACAGCGGTATTAAATTCTTTTGTACAATGACGAGTGGCTTCCTATTTTGAGTTTGCTTGTCATCCGAACAGAACAATCAAATGCTAACACTATTCTAACCCAAAAAAAGAAAGAAAAGTGTGAACGTGCTCTACCAATCGATTTATTTAAAAGCAAAAGTAGAAACTTATGGGAAAGTCGTGGCTGCAGAAAAGAAAACCTCTGACCAACTCTTGGTCGGCTATATTTTACTGGACGCGGGGCCGGAACGGTTACCAGGAAAACTGTTCCGGATGGTTTTGTGTATTTTACACAGTATGTAATTCCACTTACATAGGACGTAACTCATTTTTCACAACGTGTAATTAGAGAATAAATTTGTGGGCCCCACACACGGTGTGAAAATGATGTACACGAAGTGATTTGAACAACACATTTTTTTTTGGTCAAATCTGACCATGAACTGTTCAGGAGCGGCCCTTCTGATGACCGCTCCTACCCCAAATCCTATTTTACTACTGTCTTATCCCAACAGTAGCTAAGCCCGCTAGGGATCAGCAATTTGTTGAAATTTGAGGCCTATGGGCTATGACTTTTACTTGTTCTTGAACCAAGACGGAAAAAAAAAACATTTATTATCTGAAAACAGCAAAA
This sequence comes from Gardenia jasminoides, assembly GCA_013103745.1. Classification (NCBI taxonomy): domain Eukaryota; kingdom Viridiplantae; phylum Streptophyta; class Magnoliopsida; order Gentianales; family Rubiaceae; genus Gardenia; species Gardenia jasminoides. Next base: position 15,776,414 of record CM023095.1, on the reverse strand, counting down.
AGTAGGATAAACATATTTTGGTTAAAGATACACAGGAGTAGGCTTTGACCTTCGGGTTGTTATTGCCAAACCATACACTGGCCCTGGTAGCTCAAGTTTTTATTAAGTTTGTATAAAACGTGTTTGTTTCTTATTTTAGTTATCGGAATCTTTAAAAACTTCCAAATTTTAGCTTAAACTTTTATCAGATTTGTATAAATCTTGCTTGTTTCCTACTTTAATATAGGAACTCTCTAAAAACTCTCAAAATTTTTAATATATCATCCCAAAACACGAAAAAACTTCGCTTTCAAAGTTTTTTCTACAACTCTGATAAGTTATGAGTTTTATACAAACATCTAAAAAATTAGAAACCATACAGTAGTAGACTAAAAACCAACTGGTCTGGCCTTAGACCAGTTGGCAACCAGAACTTTGCTTTGGGTGTAGTTGGAGAGATCAAATCTCCCCTCCTACATTTAAAAGGTGTCTTAAGTACACCTGTTTCTTTTCAAATCTACTCTGGTCCAGAGGCGGTTTAGTCGACTTTGACTTAGGGTGGCTGAATACGTTTGTTGGAAGTTTAAGGCATATGATATAGTAGGATAAAACATTTCATTGTCCAAGAATCGGGTTAAATCACAGTGCTAGGTATTCAATTTCTAATCAAGTCAAATTTTCCCTTTCTTTTTCTGGTTTATGAAGGCATTGAGGGAATTTGAGAGAGATTTGGAACATGTGCAATTGTGCTATTTGTTAAAAAATTAGTGCACATGAATAATAATGTATTCTACATATATTGTGTATAATAATATTATATGATCTGAAAACTATATATCCTATACCAAGTATAACAATTGGATTAAACCACCTATAACAAAAATGTACCTCTTCAAGTCCTTTGAGAGGGATGAGTGTCGATTTTTGTGTGTGTGTGTGTATGTGTGTGCGTGTGTCCAAATGAGTGTCGAAGTGGTGGGGTTGGATTTGGGTTCACTTAGGGGCTAGGACCAAAACCTATCGCTAGGAACAGATATTGTTTACTATGAACAACCACAGTGATCCACTTCAGAAAAGGGAAAAATCGCAAACTACTACTCAAAGCACAGTTTTTCTTTTTGAAGTGACTAATCATTACAGTGCCGATGGATAACTGAACTACAGTATTGCTATACTAGAGTTTGACCACAGCAGCAACTTCGCCTTTACAGTACTGCTATACTAGAATTGAGTATGTCGACCGCAGCAACTTCGCCTTCCATGTTCATTGAAAACTAAATGCATTTCAACCTTGCAAAGGACCCTGATTGAATTCTGTCCAACTTTGTCTATTTGACATAATTCTTGTAATGCTTGGTTTGAACTCACATAAATTTGGTATAATCACAAATTTGTCAACTCATATAAATAAGTAAAATTTATAATTATACCAAAGTAGTACAAGTTTATATCAAATGTGTAAAAATTTTATTAATCGGACTGAATCGAACAGACCTCTCAACCGGAGAGACATTGTTGCTGTTGGGGACTGCCATTTAATTCTGTGGGTCAAGTGCCTTCAGCACACGTAGCTTAAACACGTCTGAAACATGTACTTGTATCTCATGGCAAAGAACAAGTAGATGAGAAAACTGATTAGGCATAATATTGAAAGTAACCAATAGAAGAGGTTCAAATGATTTCTGTTAAGATTGTTTCCAGCCAACAAACCTCCACCCTTGTAATTTCCTTTGTTGCATGGTTTACTATCTTGACAACTATGGTGCTCAAGTAATACCCCAAGGTCATTGAGGCTGGTATGTTGATCTCGTGACTAAAAGAAAATTAATGACATAATTGGATGATTTTATAAAGTTATAGTAATTTAAACATATTCAGATGAGACACCAAAGGAGAGAAATTCAATAAAGAGGGTTCTAGCCCTATTGATACTCATGTGAACAGTTTTTCTTTTTTGAAATGAATGTTTATTACAATGCGAATTAATAAGTGAAACACTTATTTTTCTTATCCTGCATTGAGTATCTCTACAATAACAACTTCGATTTCCATGTTTACTGAAACTAAGCGCATTTCAGCTCTGCTGGATTCCTTTTTAATTCTGTGGGTCAACTCTCTTCAGCTCATTTAGCTTAGCCTCGTCCGAAACATCTATGCTTTGTGGCCTGTACTTGTATCTCATGGCAACTAACAAGTAGATCAAAAAATTGATTATGCTTAATGCTGAGAGTAACCAGTAGAAGAGGTTCAAATGGTTTCTATTGAGATTGTTCCCGGCCAACCAACCTCCACTTTTTGTGATTCTCTTTGTTGCACCATTAACTATGTTGACAAGTATGGTGCTCAAAAAATACCCAATTGCCATTGCGGTCCACAAGAAACAGGAAGAAAGGGCTTTTAGCTTTTTAGGTGTCTGAGAATAGAAAAATTCAAGAAGTCCAACATACGTAAACATGTCAGCTATCCCAAATATAAAGTACTGAAATGATAACCAAAAGACGTGGATGGGCAATGGCTGGACTACTGGGATTGCATCAAGCATGTTGTGAGATCGTGCAACGTCTTTTCGCTTAACTTCCACAAGTCCAGCAACTGCCATTGACACGGCAGAAAGAACCAGGCCGATGCCTACTCGTTGTAGATAAGTTATACCAGTGGGGAGACCAGTGAATTTCCGGATAAGTGGAACTATTAATCCATCATAGATGGGTACAAGGATGATCAGGAAAATGATTGGAATGATGGGGAGAGAAGCAGGTGGTACCTGAAAATGGTTACCAATGTTCGTGTCCATGGTGATGCCTTGCAGAACACTAAAAGTTTGAAGTTGGGCTAAGCAAAGGGTCATAATGATGGAACAACAAAAGATAGGAAGCATCTTCAGAAGAATCTTTGCATTTTCTACTTGTGTCACTTTGCAAAGTTTCCAAGGACTTATTTTTTCAGATTCTGTTGTTGACGTCTGGATGGCTGCTTTGTCTAAGAACCTACAAAAAGTAAAAGTAACATTTTTGTCAGGGAAACAATGAATTGAAAGACTGATTGCATTCCTTATTTACTATCGATCATAGATTTTGCACCAATCTCAAAAACTTACTTGAAATCGGCAGTGTGAGGTAGAAATTCTGCTTTTGTTGCAGCTTCATTGTCTAAACTCACTTCATACAACTTAGAAGAGTCGTCTTCGAGTTGAAGCTTTCTATTACGGAATGCTGCTACATAGACCTATAAAACAACAGAACACATCCAGGCAAACAAAATATTCAATATACGAGTACAGACAAACCAGCTTCATGAATGAAGGAAAAAAGTAGCTTTTCTCGATGAACCTGGATGACTTCAGTGATGGCGTTACTTCCTGTCACAACGTGTATGCGGTAATGCGGCAAACCAGCAACAAGAACTACAATGCCGAGGAACATGGCAAAGGTACTTGAGCCTAAGCCTATATCCCAACCTTTATGGTCTTCTATCCATACTATAAGAGTTAGGCTTATCGCCCCACCAATGCATGCGACTAGTAGCAACCAATTGAAGAATGCTGACATGTGCTGTGCTTCCTTTGGGTTATCCTCTTCAAATTGATCAGCACCATGTGACGGCAGTGCAGCTTTTATTCCTCCGCTTCCTAATGCAACTAAGTAGAGGGCAACAAACAAGATCACAGCATCACCACCATGCACTTCAACACAATGCGCATTTGGATCATAATTGTTGCAGATGGGTGGTCTCAGCTTGGCATAGTGAGCTTGTAGGGCTAATAGTCCAAGTCCCTAGAACATAGATCAGACTGTAAAGACAAAGCCTGTATACGGTACAAACATCATAAATTACTTTTACAGATTTTCGAATAGCTTAGCAATAATGTATGTTGATACTCAAATAAGTAAAGATAGATCCAGGACAACGATTTAACATCTCCACAGTTGAGCAGATTTTGTTTGGTCACAAATCGCGATCTTTTATTCGTTTTAATGAGATTTAAAAAGTCAAGGTGAGCGTCATTAAATAATATGTGAGTGTTAAAAGATTCATTCAGGATCCTCAAGAAGAATTTTGGACCCTCTCAAAATCTTTGTACCACTTATTTCCTCAAATTTCTGAATCCATACCTCAAATTATAGGACTAGTTACAAATGAAGAGTACTTACGAAAAACTCAGTGCATGCTGCTATGAGAATGGCTTTAAATCTTCCAAGATAGGTGTCCGCAAGGGCTGCCACCAGGATGGTGAGGATGTAGCTAGTGCCCGAATAGTTTGTTAGTTGGTTAGCTGCATCAGCTATACTCAAGTTCATAACCCCATGGAAGTATGTCGTCCCATTTACTGCTATTGACAAATCCGCCATGTTCCCGAACATGAATGTGCCTGTAGCAGGACCCATAATACAGCAAAGGAGATGAATCACAATCATGTTTCTATTGAGATTGAAAAACTGTCAAACTTAGCTTGTTTATCATCCAAGGGAATAGGTTGACCTGAAAAAGTTCAATATAGATTTAGCCGATCCAAAAATCTCCTCTACTTCTAAACTTTTTTTTTTCCTTAAGTGAAAAATGTTGACAACCCCTCCCATCTTACTACCCAACTCAGCTTTCCCCCTTGTCTACTTCTACTTTTACGTAAAGAAATGAGGATATTCAATACTAATATTTTATAGGTCCTTCCATATTTGATAGGTGTTGTGCCACTTCAAATTTTTCAGGGAATACATAAATATTTTTTTCCACATTTTGAACTAGGATTGTCTTTAGGATCGAGTGGATCTGAGCTCGTGCATCTGGCCTTACAAAGTAAATGTTAGGATGTCTTTGTAGATGCATTGGATTGGATTTGGGTTTGGAATATAGATCCAAAATTTAAATGGGGCGAGTTTGGGTAACACCGACTTTAACTTAAGATATACCTAACCTAGTTTGTATATTAAGTTCTAACTGAGAGTATTATAATATTTTTACTATATATAAATCATTATATAAAAAGTTAGTACTTTTTATGAGATTTCGTAGTACAAATTAAGACTGGTCGTATTTTAAGATTCATAGGTTTTTGACCAAGGGCTTGCAGTGCCAAAAAAAAAAAAAAAAGGTTCTTTTGCATAGTAAAAGTACTCTTAAGGTATTTGGTAATTAATTTTCGGTATATTAAGGAGTCCAATTTTGATTATTTAAAAGCACTTTTATTAAAAGTGCTTGTGTCAAATGTGTGTAATTTATTTATTTATTTATAAATCACTGCAACCCAAATAGGGTTTAAGCCTAAGTTTGGGCATTTTAAAACTCTATTCAATAAGTTCAATTGACAACCCTGGATTAGATGATAATTTTGAGTGCTTCCCACTGGATCCCACGTTTAAGGACAGGAGTTTAAGAATATTCCCCATACTTATAACTTTGTAGACATTCTTGCTAATTGTACATTCATCACTTTGAATATGCTTAAATGCACGAAACCCCATAACATTTCGTGTGTTTTGCAGTTCAGTCCTCAAGTGCAAGTTTTGTGCCACATTAATTCCTTTAACTTCTTATGTCATGTCCAACTATGAAAACCATGAACGATATTCACGTCTAGATTGAGGAAAAGACTTAGAAGTAGTAGATCAAAAGTCACAAAAAAACTTTCTGAAAAAATTAAACTATATAAAAAAAAATCCTGAAATGTATGAAAAAGTAACCATAGTTTTTAAGGTAATTATGAGTACCACTTGAAATACTCCCTGATATTTTGGTGCTAAACAATGTTATTACCTAATATTAGCAGTGCAGCTCGCATTCCTCCATGCTTATCCTTGGTTGCAGCTTTTCCTCTCCAATCCACCTTTCCTTCAATAAGGCCATGTTTCCCCTACGGAAACAACCAGATTAATACACAGAAGGTAGATTTTGAAGCATATCTTTAAAAGAAAAAAAATTGTGGAGAAAAGGCATTTGGTGAGGATTTCTTGAAAGTACCATTGCTATAGTTCTTCAGTTTCCTGACAGCAAGTTGGATTATGGGACTTCAGCTCAAACTATAAATATTATGGAAGTCGTCTGCATTTTAAATTCACTTCGGCCATTTTTGCAAGCAAACAAATGCTACAAACTGGAACTTTGCCGACTTGGAAAAGAAATATTCTATTGATGAAACAATCAAAGAGAATCCCGTGATGGGACATGAATATTATACAAAAGTAATACAGCCTTAAATATAATCTTGAAATTAATACTGCATTTTCTACACAGATTAGAGCCCTGCGAAGGATTAACTTATTCAACAACCATGAGCTGTGGTATCTTTGTCCATAATGTGCGGCTTAAGGGTGGAGGAAATACAGAAACAAGCAAAAAACAGAATGAACAGATATAATTAAGTAGCAGTCCTTGTTCACATCTTATCAAATTTGTTTTTGGCAATTGCCACTAGTATACCTCCTCAGGCGTGACTCTTTTGTCTTGCAATTAAGAGAAGAAAAACAAGAAAGATAAACAATATTGTCATATTTCTTTCTTGTACTTAGAAACAATTTTCAGGTAAGAATACAAGTGAATAGCACCTCAGCATATGCACAGATATTCAGAATACATATAACAATTCAGTTTATTGCCGTTTCAAAAATCTTTCATATTTTATGTTGGTCATCAGAGATGTCAGATTATATTTGATTCAGTTGTAGAAGAAAAATGTGATTTCATCATTTAGGGAAAAAAAGGATGTACAGTTTTCAATTCTAAAATTTTGCAAAATAGTTCAATTATGTAATTTCATGCTTCATGATTCTTTTGATGGAAACTTGCATTACGTGAGTGCCTGGATGTGACAATCAATACGACACTACTTATTATGGACAGAATCTCAACTCTAACTAAACTTTAGGATAAATTACATATAACCACCTATGATTTTGTATAATATAAAATGACACTCCTAAGATTTTAGAATAGCCACATAACTCTTGTGGTTTTATACAAAGTGAAAAATGAAAGGAATCAGTTATGATGATTAAACTACATGCACTCTAAAAGCACGCGTGAAGAAATTATAATATTCATATCCATAGTTTGTATAAATGCCCATTTTACTCCAATGATTTTTGCATTTACCCACTATGCATAGGACTTTGTACAAGGTGGTTAAATCATTGTTTGATTTAGCATTTAAGTAAGAGCACTATTAATATTTCAACTACTGGCATTAGATAGACTATTTTTTGTTAAATTTCCAGTTTACGTGAAATTATAGGTGATGGAATGGATATTTTGAAAAGTAATTTATCCTAAATTTTATTCGCACTATGCATTTTACAACTTTTCAATTCTAGAATTTTACAAAATAGTTCAATTATGTAATTTCATGCTTCATGCTTCTTCTGATAGCAACTTGCATTATGTAAGATTGTAAGTGCAAGAATACGACAATCAATACAGCATCACTTATTATGGATGGAATCTCAAGTATAACTAAATTATATACACACTATGCATTTTACAAATTACATTTACCCCATGCTTATAGAAACGCCAAAATTGTCCCCTTCAAGCTCGCACTAGATTGGTGTATCAATCTTTCATTTTGATATAAAAATGGAAATGTGTGGAATATCCAAACCTCCGTCAAAAAATTTGTTATCATGTGTGACGACCCCACCGTACCCAGAGGCGTACCAAAGGGCTTAGCGGATTGCCTGCCTAACTCTCGCCAGGACTCGATAGCAAAAACGATAAACGCGTCAAATTCTCACCAAAGGACGATAAGTACATTATATATATACATAATATTCACTACAAGACCACAAAAGTTAGAGTACAACTCCCAACAAGGTTTCTCACACCCGCCATCCAAAATACAATATACATGGCCAAAACTCCAACCCAAAGTAAGTACTAAAGCTAAAGGCTACACTATGCCTCCCACGCCACAATTCTCGCCTTAGCCCCTAAAAAACAAAAGCATTGAAAGGGGTAAGCTACGCTTAGTGAATAATCGAGGTACATAAATCACATTGCCACCTAATTTTCAAATCAAAAGAAAAGTAACACCCACAAATAAGGATACGTGGTCAAAACCATTTCAATTTCCATCGCTTGATCTTCCCGTTGACACCAACCGACATAATGTAGAGACCCAGCTATACTCCAACCGTCCAATCTTATCAACCCACTCGCTCTACGTGACATAGCAACTTGATAATAATATCATTGAGATCTCAAAAGCAAGAGGACGGACCATCTATTTGGTCGGAAAATAAAATTTACCATTGAGACCCGTGGCAACCCTTGAGATCAAACCATTTATTTGGTCGGAAAATAACATTTACCAATGAGACCCCAAGGCAACCCTTGAGATCAAAACCACTCAAGTGGTCGGGGATAACATTTTACCAATGAGACCCCAAGGTAAACCTCTTGAGATCAAACCACCCAAGTGGTCTCGAAAGAAGAGTTTACCATGCAACTGAACGAAGGACCCCAAGGCAACCCCTTGAGATCAAACCACCCAAGTGGTCGGAATAACATCGACATTGAGATCCCAAAGGCACCCTTTGGGATCGGATCACCCACATGGTCATCTATCACCAAAAAATATCATATGTACAAATATATATTACCCATCAATGCATTCATATATCACACAACACGCACATCTGATCATATATGGATCTTTGGTCGAGTTGTATAGCACACTCCTCGCCCAAACATCCACTTAACACATTTCACATTATATTCACGATAAAGTCCTACTACTCACCAACAAGATGTGTACAAAAGCAAATAGGTTAGCAGTTCCCTGCCTCCCGACCTCGCCACTTCAGCTGAGCCGAAGATTACTCAAACAATCACTACATCAAAACCACTTAGAAACACTTAAAACAGTAAATAAAGTACATGTATGGGCGTCAACCAAAACGGATAAGAACGGACGAAATGGAAAAACACACACTAAAAGGTGTAAAAGGCAGTTTTGACACCCTTTGCGCCTTTACTCATAACTCAAGCTACAAGTATCAGATTAGAGTGTACGAGATGCCGTTTCGAAGCTAAGAGAACAAGCTATAACTTTCATGAAGACCATTTCTGCCCAGATTCTCTCTAACTAGGTCAAAAATGCCGAAACAGTTTCAGAAATCCGCCAGAAATTCAGCAGGCTAGATTCAAACGGTCATAACTCCGCTCACAAATCCAAATCAGGAAATTCCAGAGGCGTTGGAGAAGCTAGAATATATTATACCTCGTGTTTTTCCAAAGGCTAAATCACAAAGGATCAACACGAAAAACGGCTAAAGTTCACGGTAAAATTGCCTTCGCCTAATGCCTAAATGTATCTCATGCAACCAAACGCATATGCAATTCCAGACTCGCGATAACAAACATGTAAGTAATACGTAACTGAACGAAGTATAATGA